>CM068962.1:26641814-26671188 GCA_035128595.1 Eptatretus atami | reverse complement strand
ACCGGTATAAAATCCAGAGAATGTTTAAGATTGGGTAAAGGGTAGTTGGTGGGAGTGCTATTGTATGTCTGTGAGAGCCAGGTAGAAAGATTGATTTCTATAAAGGGTAGTGCGGATCGATGCTAGTGTCAGTGAACAGTGTAGAGAATGTGATTGGTAAAGGTAGTTGTTGATAACTATGCTCCCTGTGAACAGGTAGAGAAAGATTTATTTGTAAAGGGTAGTTGTCGATTCTTTGTTGTCAGTGAAACAGGTAAGAGAATGTTTATTTGTAAAGGCGTTTAGTGCTCCGATCTGTGTCGGGGTTAGATCGAACAGGGTTTTATTGACTTAAAGGGTATAGTGTTGATCTGATTGTCAGGGGAAAGGTAGTCAGGGACGGGGAAAGTTGATTGATAATTGAGGGTAGTTGTCCGATCTTCTGTAGTACGTGAACACGGTAGAGATCCGTGTTATTGTAATGGTAGCTCGGGTCTGATCTGTCGGCGTGTGGAACAGGGTAGAGGAAAGTTTGGATTGGTAAAGTGGTTATGTAGTCGATCTTGTAGCTGAAGAGGGAGAGAAATGTGTACTTAGAGGAAAAGTGGTATGTTGATCTGTGTCCCGTAGACAAGGTAGAGAATGTTGATTGTAACGGGCTTGTGCAAGTTGGAATCTGTGTCAGGAACAGGTAGAGAATGTTGATTGGTAAAGGGTATCGTGGATCTGTTCTGTGAAGCCAGGGTAGAGAATGTTTGATTGGTAAACGGGTAAGTGTTTGATCTTTGTTTGTGATACGTAGAGAATGTCTCATATGGTAAAGGGGTAGTGTTCGATCTATGTCCGTGAACATCCGATAAGACGAATGTTTGACTCTGGTAAAGGTAAGTGTTGATCTGTGTCAGTGAACATGTAGAGCAATGTTGATTGGTAAAGTGTTAGTTGGGTTGAATGCCTAGTCGTGAACATCGCTAGAGCATGTTGATTGCTAAAAGAAACGGGTTAGTGTTGATACCTATGCTCCGTGAACAATTTAGACAGAATGTTGATTGTGTAAGGAGGGTATGTTTGATCCCATGTGCCCGTGAACATGTAAGACGAATGTGATTGTAAGACGGGTAGTGATTGAGACTATGTCCGTGAACATGTAGAGAATGTTGATTTGTAACGGGTAAGGTTGATCTGTGTCAGTGAAGCAGGTAGAGAATGTGATTGGTAAACCGGTAGTGTGGATCTGTGCGTCCTTTTGAGCAGGAGGATAAGAACTTGTCTGGGATCTGGTAAAAGCCCGGGTAGTGTTTGAGTGGCTATGTCTGTGAAACCGGTAGAAGAATGCTCCTGATTGTATCGGTTACATCGGTCCACATCCGGCCCTCGGTCAACAATGAGACGACTCTGTGAGGTTTTTTCTTCCTCGTCTTTTCTTCTTCTTCCTATGATTTCCGCATTTCACAAGGCGGACACACATACACGGACCATGATCCCAAAATGGGAGCTTGAACAACACATTCCGGGTTCAATGTCAAATTTTTAAAAATTCTTCCTTGTTTATAGATGATGATTTTAAACATAATTTCGTTCACTGACTAAAAAATCATAGGTACTAAAAAAAACAACAAACATGTCACTGTTAATTATAAATCGATAATTCAGCAGTGCATCCTCGATTCGCTGTTGAAGAAAACGTCCGCCATCTTCTCGGCCAAAACTTACAATTGATCGTTTGCGACACACGTGGGGCGTTCGATGTCTTGGAACGAGATTACTCACAAAAGTTCCAAGAAACGCCAACGTTCTGAATCACTTATTTTTTTAAATCGAATTTTTAGTAATCAGTGTTAAACATTTGGTTAATGTATAATATTATCAAACTTTTCAACAGGTTTTTCTTGATTATTAATACTTCCACGTGTTGTTGTGGTGTAAGTGTGTGTGGTGTGTGTGTGTGTTGTGTGTGTGTGTGTGTGTGTGTGTAACAAAAATAATATATATATATATATATATATATATTATATATTATATTATATATAATTGACTTCCCTGCTCCTGGAGCCAGTAGCTGCTAAAAGCAACCCGAAGACTACACAAGGTAAGTGCTATGCTGTTCGAACCTTCCCAAGTTCTCAATAACTATCAGACGTCACAGAACAAGTAAACAACAATGAGAATGCCCAGTGCGATACACTCCCTCAGCCACGACCGGTTTCATCCTTCTTGGCGAAATCATAGCGACAGAAGTAGACAGCAATGCATACCAACCAATGAGGCGCATATCAAGGCGCTGTCACGTGCAACGTCAGAGCTCAATACGATGGTCCGTCTAAAAAGTACCGGGACTGAATGCTTGTGCTCGATTACCAAATTGAATGAACGGGTTGCGTCAAAGTCCTTTCGCATACATTCGCAATATATATGATTGTGTGGTTGACTGCGCTCCTTGTGTGATTTTTTACAGGTCGTGCTTTACAACTATTGTCTCGTCTGAGTCATTCAAGCGCGATGAGACGTGACCCAGAGAAGACCAAATTTGAAGTTTATTGCGAAGCTTGGCAAAACACCTTCTGAATTCCTTCCAATGGCTTGGAGCAAAGTCTAGGGAAGAAACGTAGTCACGTAGTGGCATATTTGAATGGCACAAGAGGTTTCAAATAAGGAAGGGAGGAGGTTGAAGATTGATACTGGTCGGAGACCTTCAGGAGCAGAAGGCGGACACATTGGCTGTGAAGCAGATGCTGCGCGAGATGTCACTCAAGGTGCGGTTGCCTTGCTGATAACTTTCAATGCAAGGACACTGTCTGGGCATATCACTGATAATCTCGAAATGCGCAGGTGTGGAAAGATGGTCCCAGGTTGTCCGAGGCAGACACAGCAAAAGAGTTTGGTCTGTCAAGACATTATAAGAGCGCGCTCGGAGATCCAGACGTGCTCGGGAGAGTCATTACTGGGCGATGAATCGTGGGTATTCGAATAGTGATCAAACGGACAAAGAGTCGTCAGTGGAATGTCCGGCATCACCAAGAAGAAGCAAGGATGTCGAGTCGAAAAGGTCAGAGGTGATGCTCATACACGTTTTTTGACACTCCAAGGGCATTGTCACATATTAGAGGTTCTTATCCACATGGGTCAAAACAGTAAATCAATACGTGTACATAAGGAGATCCTCCCGGCGCCTCATGAGACTCAGTCGGGAAAGAAGAGGGCTTTGTGAGAACAACGTCCTGGGAGCTTCCATCCATAGAAAAAAGCCCCTTCACAGTGCCCTGACATCCGACAGTTTCTGGCGGAGAGGATGTGCAACTCTGGAAGAAACCGCCTGTTCCCCTACAATACTAGAATTAGGCCCTGTGTTTATAGACCTATTCCCAAGCAAGACTCAAAGGGGGATGATCAAGGGACCAACGTTTCCTGAATGAGTGGAGCCATCAGAGGGCGTAAACGATGGGCTCCGGTGATATCCAAAGAAGCCTTCGAGGTGCATCGAAGTGTTGAAGAAGAGGATGGGCAAGTGTGGAGAACTGGAGGGAAACTATTTTGAAGGGGAAAGCTGTGCTTTCAATATTTTTTGGAATAAATTTCTGTGAAGCTCAGTCGTTGCTTTTTAGACCATCGTATATAATAAGAAGCGCACCCACATACTCTCACTCTGTTAATGAGGGAACAGACAATCAGCTCATCAACCTAATCGACTACCCAGGTGGGGCTAGGATTATATAAATGATTGACTCCGACCAATCTACTCTAGCCAAAGTAGCTGCTTAAAAAGCCCAAGAAGCTTCGCAAGTATTGCAAGATACTGCTAAACTGTTGGCTTTGTACCCCCTCTCTAATTCACAGATGAGAGATATGGGTGGTCTTTCTTGATATATATATATATGATATAATATATATATATAATATATTATATAACTTATTATTCAATATATAATGTATAGCCCCCGGGGTCGGTGAGAGTAAAATTGCCACCGGGGAGGAAAGGGAGTATATTGTGATACCACAGACCCCTAAAATTAACAGGCCACTCGGCAACACAATGATATCCAATGAGCGGCAACTCTACTGCACAGCGACCATACTAACCAAACGTGAACTTAGGGATCTCGTCATTAGTTATAACCGTCATAGTAACGCAATGAAGAATCTAAATATTCGGAGACAAACCCAGTACAAAACACCTTGTCCGACCGGATCACTATCTGGATAGATCGCGGCGACACTGCAAGGAATACGTATTACCAACAATAGAGCTAAAAGAAACATTGATTGGGATAAAGTTACGGTAGAGCTAGATAACGACCTACACTGTTCACGGGACACAGATCAACACTACCCTTTTATCAATCAACATCTCCGTTACACCTGTTCACTTGACACAGATCAGACATTACGCACTGCTTTTAACCATCAACATTATCTCTCCAGTTCGAACACAAACGACACAGACGCACACACTAAACACTTAATACCGACTACACAATTATCAAACAATATCCTTTCATGCAAACCTCGAGACTCGATCAACGAGTACACATCGTATACAAAATACAACATGTATCTCATAAACCTGTTCACGGAGCAAGACTCAAACACTACCAAAGCTTTTATCAAATTACAAACATTCTTCTACCTACTGATTACGGAGATATGACATCGTCAACACTGACGAACTTACCTACACATCCACATCTCTACAGATTCGTTTGGCAATTTACAAGTAACTCCATCTACTACCTGTTTCACGTGAAGCGGATTCTCTCCATAAACCTTCTCTCCTCTTGTTTCCTTGCCAAGACACATCACTGACGTCACCAGTCACCTTCTTCCTGTTCCGGCAACAGTTCACCGTTATCTCATTTCTTAACATTGGTCTGCGTGCAAGACCTTTCAATTCTTGACTTATGAGACACGTCTAAGAATCCACATTACAATTCATCTTTGTCCGTTATTTATGCATGAAAGATAGGCTAGAAGTGGAATGTATACTTAATATCACTGTCTTAATTTAGCATGGTCACTGACATCTAGTGTATTTGCGAAATCCATTGTTCTTGTGAAGAGATGCATTGGTCAAGACCGACCGCAACAATATATATATATATAATATTATTTATATATATCTATATATTATTATACTTATCTATAGTAATATCGTAGACTAAGGCCTAGTCCGTGGACCACCCATCACGGGACAGTTTTTCTCTGGGTGACATTCATTTCTTTTGACCGAGAAAGAAAGTGACGATTAGAAATCGTATGACGACTTGCATCCTACCGCCTATACCGGCTTGAATAAAATTACACATGAGCAGTTCTAATTGTTAGCTGGGGTGAAAATGAAAGTCGCGCGTAGGCTGGCAAGTATGTGTAGGGGGACCGATCAACTAGCCGCAAAAACCCTTCAAATACTCTAGCCAAGTCAACTTTTCTATTAGTATGTTCTCAAAGGAAAGACAGAGATCGACATAACTTGGGACCGCAAAAGTCGGGCGTGTTTCATCAAATTATGAAGCATATCTTCGATAGACCTTTGTTCACTGACACAGATCAACACACCAATTTACAAATAAACATTCTCATAGAACCTGTTCACAACGAGGGACACAGATCGGAACACTGAAAGACGTAGAAACAGCCCAAAACCTGTGTGAGCAAAAGTGAAAATTCTTCTCCATACATGTTCAACGACTCAGTTTATAAATAAAGATAAGTGAACGGAACGTATAAAGACAATCATATGAAGACCTCAACACTAACGCCTTTACCAATCAACATTTCCTCTACCACTGTTCAGGTGGAATGAGTATGAAAACGATTACGATCAAGTTCAGATACCAAAAAATTACTTAAATACCACGAATCACCACAACATATCTCGTACGCATGTTCACAGACAACAGATCCACACTCCCATCTTACCACATACACATTTCTTACCTGTTTACCAGTCATCGTGGTGTATGAAGATATAACCGAAACACCAACTACATGCCGTTAATAGCATAAGCAAAAGCTATGAGTTCTGCGGTAATTGTCAAAACAAGCCTACCATATAACCATAATGATACTGTGTAACTTACAACACTAGGGACATGGACCTGCATGAAATACGACACTACCCTTACCAATCAACAATTCTCTATCCCTATACTTCACTTCGCAGAAGTAATCTAATATGTTATGACTGCCTCAAACTCTTGGGCCTGGTGCTGAGAAAAAGGAAAAACTCAACCGGGGACATCATTGGTTTATTTCCCCATGATGTTGTCTGACAGCAATCAAACATCCTCCACACTTGAAACAGTATCAGCACGAACGACTTGTTACTCGGGAAGTAGAAATAGCACGTGCATCGCCCGAAACTACGAAAGTTTGTTCGGCGCTGAGGACCACCGACAGCATTTGCCCTAAGATGAAACACCCAAGCTAAAACCTGATCATAGACCCTTTACCCGCAATCAACATTCCTCGTATAAACCATGTTCAAATCGCACCATGACATTATAATAGGATAAAAAGTCCAAACCAAACTACCCTCTTTATCCTAAACATGCGTTCAATCTACCATTCCTCTAACATGTTTCATGACACGAATCAACACTATACCCACCTTTTCCGATCAACATTCTCTACATGTTCACGGCCCTCGGACATAGAACAATGGTGAGCGACTTTACCACTCTCTAATCCATTTCTCTAACCCCTGTTCACACTTGTCACAGACATTGAGTCTATTAGCCCACTACCCTTTACCCTCTCTTACTCTCAATAGACAAACAACTTCTCTTACTCATCGTAATATATCCTGGCCATCGTCTATGATGATCAACCTTCTTCAGCCATATGGCTGTTTTCTTCATAGTGATTTCCTCGGCAAAACTGGATAATGTCGTATTTTTCTTGGTAAGGTTTACGTTGTTAAGAGTTAATACGCTAGTCGCCACCTCTGCTCCTTGCCTTGCCACCAAAGTGCGATCTCAAAACACGTGTGTCACGCACCTTTATCTAAAACTAGCCTCTAGTCACTTCGGCGCGCCTGTAAACTGATATGAGCACCGAGCAACGATTACCGCAACACTAACTGGCATTCGGGACTTCTCAAGAACAGTCCTTCACAGTGTGAGGGGTTCATTTTATGAGGGTGAGGTAATGGTAGTTGATCTATGTCGTGAGACTATGTAATATGATGAATTGTTGAACTTTTTGTAGAGAGGTATGTTGTCGGATCTTGCTCTGTACAGGTAGAGAACGTCTCATATTTGTAAAGGGTTTTAGCTGATCTGATCTGCTCGTCAGTGAAGAGGGAGATGGGAACAAGAATTAAGTTTTATTGTAAGCGGTGAGTGTAAATCTGTGTTCACGAGGTTGAACAGGTAGAGACGAAGTTGAATGGAGAAGGGTAGTGGAATTGATTCTTGTACAGATGAAAAGGTAGAGAATGATTGCGACTATTGAAAACACAGAGGGTAGTGGTAGTCTCCATTTGTTGATCAGTGAACAGTAGAGAAAGTTTGTTATCTTGTAAAGGGCTAAAAGTGCTCGTAGGTATTGTGTTACTTCACACAGGTAGCAAGAATTGAGTCTTGATTTAGAATAATATGGGTAGTGTTGATTCTGTGTCCCGTGAACAGTAGGGAAAGGGGTTGATTGTAGTAGAAGAGGTAGTGTGCGATCTGTGTCGCGTGAACAGTAGAGAATCGTTCTATTTGTATGTAGTGTCGATCTGGGTGTCCGTGAACGAGGTAGAAAAGTTGATTGGGTAAAGGGTAAGTGTCGATCTGTGTCAAGTGAAAGGTAGAGAATGTCTGACTCTGAATAAATGGGTAGTGTTGATCTGTGTGGCCCGTGAACCACGGTCTAGAACAGAGATGTCTGATTGTTGTCACCGGGTGATGCCTAGTTGGGACAAATCCTGTGTCGAGCCTAACTGGCGACACAGGAAAGACCTGTTGATTGGTAAAGGGCTAGTGTTGGGATCCTCCAGTCTCCCGCTCTCTGTTAGAAGTCGCCCAGAAAGTTGATTGAGGGTAGAAAGTCGCCGTGGTTAAGTTCCGGAGTCCATGCAATCGCCTGGATTCGACGATCACCGTACCAACAGGCTAGAGAATGTTGCTTGACCTTTAATTGAGTTCCGTATGCTAAACTTTTCACCTCGTGTGTCCGTGCAACAGGTAGAGAATGTTTGAATTTGTAAGCGGAGTAGTGCTTGATCTGTCGTCAGGGTGACTATTTGTTCAAGCGCGGCTACGGTCTCACAGTAATGTTAGATTCGTAAATACTGTGGTAGTTAGTAATGGAATCTTCTGAATGGTCAAGTTATGAATAACAGTAGTTAAGATAGAATTAGTTGAAATTTGTATTATAAATCAAGGGTAAAGTGTATTTAGTATCTGTCGTTACATTATCATTGAACAGGTAGAAGAATGTTAATTGTAATAAGGGTTAGTGATGTGATAAATCTTAGGTACGCTATACAGTGACAATGCGATATACGAGAACTAGTTCTTAGATTGACTTATACAGGTGTATGTTGTTAGTCAACCGTGTCTGGTCCAGAGCGACTGCAAGTCCAGGTTAGGTTAGACGTATAGTTTTGATTGTCTAAGTGGGAGCCGAGAGCTCGTCGTAATGAGCAAACTCGGTAGCACTCACTACCTTAGTAACAAATAAGGAAAACAAGTGCAGTTCATAGAGAGCTCGTTTTGAATGCGCTATGATATGTCGGACGCTCAGTGGTTACTACTGGGTAGATTCGGTCGTAATCGGTATAGAGATAAACTCTCGATTTAGTAAAATAAAGTGTCATGTTAGTCCCGTAGTTTCACTGGACGCATATTCAAACAGATTACGTAAAACAACAGGCGCTAAGGTCACGTACACTGCTGTTGTTACTCTGATAATGAGGGGTAAACGTGTCACGAATCGGTAGTGCTCGGCGACACATACCGGTGCAACTCAGATTAAGGAAGAATTCTGTATACCATATCTCTTAGTCATGAGCGAGCGCTTGTCATAGGACATGATCTTGTACATGTAGGAAACAGCGTGTAGACGAGAATCCAGTCTTGATTGGTAAAAGGCGTAGTGCTCTGTGATCTGTTGATCCAGTCTGAAGCAGTTCAAACGATATGCAATCGTACCTGTTGAATTTTGCTAACGAAGACTAAGTGTCCTATGGAATCTGTGTCCCACGACTCGCAACAGGGTTATGAGAAACGGTGGAGTTTGATAAAGGGTAGTGATGAGATTCTATTGGTTGTCTGCAACAGAGCTCACGAGAAAGTAAATGATTAAGGCTAAGGGCATAACGTGTTGATGCTATACGTTTCCGTGTCGCACAGGATAGAAGAAGAGTTTGATTGTGTGTAAGAGGTAGATTGTCGGAGTCCATTTGAAAAGTTGTTCTTCAGTTTCAATATCATTCTCGAAAATACTGCAGGTTAACAGGAGCAACATCTTCAATGAAACTTGTGACTATAAAGGGTAGTGCAACTGATCTGTGTTCGGTCGCGTGCAACAGGGTAGAGAAATCTGTCTTGGGCCACCTTGCTGGTTGGTAACACGGTAAGTGTCGACTGGTTCCGGTGAAGGGCTGACAGGTAGACCGATACATTTGTTTGAGTGGTGTACAGCTCTCAAACGGGTCAGCTTAAGCTAAACCAGATCCACTGGCCTTCCTTAGGCAAGTGAATTACCTATGTGTGGGAGTAAATTGTTATTGGTAAAGCGTAGTCAGTTGAGTTGATGCATGTGGGTCATAGTTTTGTAACAGGTAAGACAAGATTACGTTCTATCCTGGTTTGTAAAGGAGAAGTAGTGTGGGCGATCGAGGTGAGGCACGTTGAGTTCGTAAAGTAAAAAAGTGAAAATTGGAGACCCTTAACGGGTATGAATTATAGTTCGGGATTTGTGTAAAAGAAGTCATAAGCCTGTTCTCCTACGGTGGGTGTTATGTGTTTTTGACTTCTGTGCCGTAAGAAACACGGTAGAGAAAGTTGATTTGGTGTAACTAAGTGGTAAGTGGGTCGATGGGGCTTCCTGTCGTACACGTTGAAGCACGGAAGAGACTGTTGATGGATGGTTAAAGGCACCCATAAGGCATACGGGTATAAGCAAATGCATGAAACTGATTACGATCTGTTGTTCAGGAATTGGGCGAACCAATACATAACGAACAGTTGTTTTAAGAAATCGTTAGCACACTTTGCGTAAAGGGTAGTCGATTCGGGAAATCATGTGATCAAAAGCCCTATGAATACCAGGATAGTAGTAAAAGAATATAGAGGCATTGGATTACTACAATGGTAGAGCAGTAAGCGCCGTCGAATCTAATGGTGGTTCAGTTTAGAACCGATGCTTAGAGAATCGCTTGATCTTGATTATATGGGTCGTGTTGGACTTGCTGCTGCGTCCCGGTTTGTTCCAGAATCAATCACGGTAGTACATGCACATGTTGAAATATCTTGAAAATGGGGTAGGCCTGTTACTATTTGAACTATATCTCCATACGGCTATGTCAAATTGTGCTTTCATACCTTCTCCGAATGTCCCAGCCGATAGCAGAATGTTGATTGGTAAAGGGTAGTGCCGTCGGATCCCTGTCCATTTTCACGTTGGTCTACTCCGGTTCGACGAATCAGTGTAGAGAATGTGACTTTGTAAACGGTAGTGTTGATACTTGTGTCAAACAATTGAATCAGTCGCTAGAGGACATCTCGTTTTGCACTTTTATTGCCCGTAAAGGTATGTGGTGTGGATTCTTGTGTTCAGTCGATAGGGAGGCAGTAGAGCATAGCGTTTGAGGCCACTGGATGGAACAAGGAGTTATCGCTTTCGACCTTCGATCTATTACTCTAAAATGCGGCTTACTCCTTGTTTTGGACATAACACATGTAACTATCATTGATGGCTGGGTGGTAGGAGTGGAATTGTCTGACATGATCATTCATCTGATCCATCTAGTCCCCAAGTGTCTAGCTGCTTGATATCTTCGCTTGATCTCGTGTTCACAAAGGCGCGAATCTAAAGGTCAGATGCAAGGGTCTGATCTAAGCTGTGGAAACACGCTGTTATTGCAATCAAGTAAGATCCATTGCTGGTCTGGTTGCATCCGTTAGATAACACGGTCACGTATGAGCTAAGGGGGTATTGGCAAATTGCGGGTGAAACTTGCGGGCTCAAAATCGTCGATTTCTTGTGTCAGTGAATCCAGGTATGAGGAAAAAATCGTTGATTGATGGAAGGGCTACGCTTTGGATCATCGTAACTACTTGTGTCGTTTCGTGGGCCGAACAGGTGTTCTAAGGAACTGATTGGAATGCTTCTGCCCACTTTGTAACGAGGTTCAGTGCTTAATGAATTCCTCTTGTCTGTCAAATTGAATCAAGGATCAAGCCTATGTTAATTCGTTGCATTGTAGCACCAGCGGGCTTAGCTGTTGCGAAAATACTAGGGTGTTTATCAGTCAGTGAACCAATTGGGGTGTCGTTGACGATCGAGCACGGGTGTTTCCAGCAGGGATTTCTGTACCCGTGGGTTTCAGATGCGGTCTCCCGTAGCTGAATGTGCACGTGAATCCAGGGCCCTTAGAGAAGCAGTCGTGGGACTCTTTGTTACTGGGGTGTGGTGGACCGTGTTGGGATCTGCATAGGTTATATCTTCCACCAACTCCGACACACTCATCTCCGGGTGATTTAGCGAATAGCTTTGGGCAATATAATGTAAAATAGTGTTAGTTCTGTTGGTGATTCAATTTGTGTGCGATGAATCAGGTAGAGACAGTTGCTCTTGGGTAAAGACGCCGTGAGGCTCAAATCACACTATTGGCTTGTCTATCTCTTTTTAAGTGTTAGTTCCCATTTCATTCCATCTGGTTGACTGAGCACACGATTCATACACTACCCTTGTATAACTAGTATGAAGCACATTCATCTAACATTGGTTCACGATAGTAGATTTGAAGATTGAGGGATTATAATACGAGGATTGTACGTAACAGACTCCTGGATATCCCTGTGGTTTCACAGACATATGCATGAGGCAAAAATCGCATAACCTTTAGACGAAGTCACAGACACGAGTCTCAGCATGTAACTCGCTCTTGTACACTTTGGCCATATACATAATCGTGGGTAAAATAGATCAGGATTTTGGCCTGGACTTCCGGCATGAAAGAAACATGGTATGAAGACACATGTTTTGATTGAGATTGAAAGCTTCGAGGTAGTTGTTGTTGGATTGCTCATTGGTCGTCAGGTGACTAAACCGTTTGTATGAAGAATCGAAAAATGCATTTGCGGATAAATCTTCTTGTAGATGGGTACGTGTATGTAGCCCATGCTGTTAACCTGAGAATCAAGTTTTAGGGAGAAGTATAAGTAGGGTAGATTGGTACAGGTAGTGTATAGACACTCTTTTTGACTGAAATTCATTCCCTGTTCTTGTCTAAACTGCTATCGAATAGAGAAAGTTGGACTTTGAATCAAGGTGATAGATACGACCGACACTTCTTGGGTGCTCACATGCCCAGTCTTTCTTCCGAGAAGGACACGCTCAACACCCAGCGTAATGATGAACTATAGCACTTCTCAATCTAGCATCTGAAGTGTTAAACGGAGCGACAGCCCATCACACTGTCGTTTGAACCACTCTTCATCAATAACCGCATTTAGTTCCGTTTCGGAACTCAGGCTTAGACCCGAAATAAGTTGGACTTGTAAAGCGCTAAATAAAACGCTGTTTAATGATACCAGTCTGTGGGTTACGATACTCAGTGACAAAGTGGGCCGCTTATGATGATATGGGTACGATGGTCATAATAAGAGCGCGTATGCTTTGTCGATCGTGTCAGTGAACCAGGTGAGAATGTTGATTGTAAATGGGTACTGTGCTCAGATCTTTTGGCGTTTCCGCATCGAAACAAAGGTGGGAATTTACGACGGAATTGTTGATTGATAAAGGGTAGTGTCGCATCCTTTGGTTCCGTGAACAGGCGGGTAGAGGAGAGGGTTCTGAGTTGGATGGGGTCAAGTAGTCAATGTCGGAATCTGCTGTCAGTTGAAAGCATCTGGCTAACGAGAACCTCAGTGGCCAACCATTAATTGTAAAGCGGTAGTCGTTGATCTGTGTCCGTGCAACAGCCGCTACAGAGAGAAGAATACGTTGAGGATTGTTTTGCGCAATCTAAGAGGCGTAGTCGTTGATGTGTCCTAAAGAGTCCACAAGTGTAACCAGGGGTAGAGGAGGGATGGAAGACTATTTATAACACCCCCCATGTTTATATCCTCGGGATGGCTTTATTGGCAAATTGGTTTTGCATTTGGGTCAAATATTTTAAAGCTATTGGAATTTTTGAAATACGGGACTATGATTTTGTAACACTCCCATTGATACTCAAATTTAAATCACAACAAAACTTTCTCCACTGCAAAAGCTCTATGGCTACGTATATCAAGACGAAAATGTTTTGCTGCCGTTAAAGTGAGTGTTCTGTTGTCCAGAGTCCAGTTTGAAAACCTTACGTGTTGTACAGAAGTTTGCACCAAGCCAATAATGATCCAAAAAAAGGGAAACGCATTGTATATTTCCATGAGCTAAAATCAAATATAGTATTTTTAACATTTCAGCTTTTTTTTATAACTTAAGTCTTTTCGATTTTGTTTTGGTATTCTTCAGAACCAATGTTTTTCTTATTTTGTTACCAAACAGTGCAAGACAATCTACCTCGGAACCTGTTCCATTTTTTGATATTCGAGTTGATTTTTCTTTTCCGACACTAAGTCCTTTTAACTTCAGTCAAACTATTGATGCTTTTTCTAGCTTGTCTAGTAACAGGAGACCGAGAAACTAATTTTTTCGTAAAAGTCTTTTTTTTTGCTAACATCTAACATCACTTATAAATGAGAAGGAAAATGAGATTATCTCATATGATTCATGGTTTCTATACTTTTTGTAAAACCTGTTCACGTGACACAAGAATTTGCGTGATCACTTATCCTCTTTACTGATGCAACATTCTCTAATCTCTGTTTTTTCAACATTGTATAAAGATCGACAATACCTACCGTTATACACCCTTCAAAACTTCCTACAAATCAATCATTATCATCCATTGAATATTCTTGTTCTATAACCGGACACAGATTCAAGCGAACTTACCCTTAGATACCATATGCAACCTTTCGCCTACCTGTTCAACGGGACACAGATCAACACTACCCTTTAACCAGAGGCAAATATCTCTACCAGCCTTATACGGGACACAGATGTTCAAAGCATTTTGACTACCTTGACTACCAAACCCTGTGGAGAAACTACTGAAATTCGTACGCTACCTGTTGACGGAACACACATGCTCCCATATCTATCTATCTCTTTCTTATCAAACAACTTTCGTCCTCAGAGCGCTGATTTCAATCTGTACTCATTACAGAAGTTTATCATTGTACCCTTTAAATCAAGATCACAAATTTTTCTTCTTAATCTGTAATGCGCTCTTACCCGGACCCACTAGATGTGACACTACCCTTTAACCAATGCAAATCCTATTTGTTCGATCTACTCGTAATACGGAGGTAGTGCTTACAGATCACCTACACTACCTGTGTCAGTGCAACCTATTAGCAGATCAGAAGAAATGCATTGATTCTCTATGGTAGATAGGGACTGAGTCAGGATCTTGTGTCGCACGACTCTACCGATCACTATCTCGCTAGATGACAAGCTATCTTGCTCATCTATTCTCAAGTATGGCGAGCTATAGTGACACAGCGATCGTCGATCTCACTACATGCCTCTATGATACTAAACACAAAGCGATATTGCATCGTAATACGCTGTTTGCACTGTCACACTGAGGTAAACACAGTGTAGAGCGCGTGCACTCTCTCTGATGATCAATGCTACATTCGAGCTTCACTGTAGTGTCAATCGAGGATATTATGAGTTGGTAGATCGTAATTATGGTATATAAGTGAGTCAGTTGTGCGGGCGAACTTTGCTGTGTACTGTTTCGCCGTATGAATCTGGTGAGTTGAAACATTGAACTAATGTAAGAGAGCTACCCTTTATACGGATTGTCCAAGATCATGTGTTCAGTTGACCATGGTAGAGAACTGTTTTATGATTGACTTATACAGGGGTTATGTGGTCTCATCTGATGTCCACGTTTGTATACAGGTGAGAACGAAGTGTTGATTCAGTAGAAGGATAGTGTGGATCTGTTGTCCGTCGAACTGGTGAAGAAAGTTGCTTGGTAATATAGGGGTTTAAAGTGTCTGTAGAGACCTCGCTATCGATAGTACAACATTCTCCTGATCCTGGATTCCACACAGGGCAGTCGAACAGAGCTCAAAGCAATCCGTCTTACTCTGATTGGTAATATGGTAGTGGTGAGGATCCATGTATGCTCAACTCGCTGAACAGTGATGAGACTCATTGTATTCCGATGTTTGAACTGGTTAAGAACGGTAATCAGTGGACTTCCACGACAATCCCTCTGTGTTATCGCCAATCAACTTACTCGTTAGCCATGCTACACTGCAACACAGATCAACACATAACCCTTCACCAATCAACATTCTCTCTCTAGTTGCACTGACCAACAGACCAACCACTACCTCGAATTACTCGAATTCGCAAACATTTCCTGCCCTATCTCAGCTAATCACGTGCACGACGAGAATTCGTCGATCCGAATCCTAGCTGTATTCCTGTAGAAAACAAAAGGTAGAAGATATGTCTTCTGATCCTGTTCATCTTGGGACCATAACAAGGGTAGATTGTTGATACTTGTGTACAGTGCACACTCAGGCCTAGACGAGATTTGGATTCATGCTAAGGTGCGCTAAAGTTTCACCTCTTCGTGGGTGAGGGGCGCGGGGGGGGTGGGATCTCGAACAGGCTGTGTCCCTGAATGCAGGTAGAGACAAGTTGATTGCGTAAAAGGGTCAGTGTTGGATCACTGATGTCCGTGAACAGGTAGTACGCAAAAGATTTGATCTATGTCAATATGGTAGACCTGTCTGATCTGTGTCCGTGACCACAGGTAGAGAAAGTTGATTGGTAAAGGGTACAGTGTTTCTGTGCTCCGTGAACCAGGTAGCCAGAAAGTTGATTTGCTAACAGGGGTGGTAGTGTCGTCTGTATCAGTAACAGGTAGAGAACCAATGTTGATTCATAAGCGGTAGTCGTCGATCTGTGTCAGTGCAACAGGTAGAGAATGTTGATTAGGTAAACGCGGCTACGCTGTTCGATGCTCTCCATGTCGTACAGTGTAGAGCAATGTTTGATTGGTAAAGGGTAATCGTTGATCTGATGTCCGTTGAAAACATGTAGAGAATGTTGATGGTAATAGGGTTAGTGTTCGATTCTGTGTCATGTGAACAGGTGAGCAATAGTGTGTACTTGTAAAGGGTACGTTTTGCTATCGTAGCTTTTAGTGCTCCGATCATAGAACAGGTACGCACGAATGTTGCTCTGCGTCAACAGGGGAGTGCCGATCCTAATGACATCTGGGCGCGGCTCTGTGAGCTTCAAGGCAACTCGTCCAGGGCATACCTAACTACTATAGTAAGATGTGTCTGTTGAATACTTTGGGTATCAATAAGGGAGTAGTGGTCTTGGATATTTCTTTTACTTGTACATCCACAGAAAAGCACCCGATAGGACAACACGCGAATAAAGGAATGAATCGAATGAACTTAGACAAATCAACTAGGTTTAATCTTTTACAATCTCAACTTTAAACACAACAGGACTTGGCGATCAGTGTCACTCAGGGGAATAAACTATTTCATCATGTAAACCTAATTCAATCAGGTCACGTTCAGAGTGGTGGGAGTGAACTCATAATAGAGTATCTAAGTCAGAACGGAGTTGGGATAAGAATAAAGAAAATAAGTAAGTTGAATGGAGAAAAGTGAAATACACAGATCATGATAACCTTCTCTACTCCTAAAACTACACCACAATATACAGGGGAATGGTGATAGGGTAAAATAGGAAATTAGGCGGTAAGAATAGAGAGTCGAGTTCTCAGTTATAGTGGCACGACTAGTGCGCATCGAAGACAACTCAGGTGAAGCCTCCAGATTCGCCCTTTACTTTGTACGGCGTGCCTAGTTGCGAGCCTCAAGTGGCGTTGTGTCTCCTCCCGAGGATATCCTTTATATGACTTCGGTCGCTTCCTCTAACTCATGATTTTTCTCGCCTCAGGCTTCCCCATATATGCCCAACTGTAACGGTAATGTGACTTGATAGAATATGGTAGACAGCTTGAGATATGCCTGAAAGCATTTCACATATATATAGGGTAAAGTTGAGCTTTGGGGACTATTAATATATGGAAGTGGCTGGTGTTAATAAAGTGACAAAATGCGATTTAAGCTGGTACATACATGGGATGACTAGAAGTGGAGTACGATTTAGGGTCGTGTTGTATAGGACATAGTATAAGCTGAATCAGAAACGTTATGTCGCCTATAACAGGGTCAATGACTCTGATTAAACTAAAAGAGAGCTACGCTCGCTCAGATCTGTGTCCGTGTACAGGTTCAAAGAATGTAGATGGTTTGTGCAAATGGCGAAAATGCCCCCTTGGTAGGTAACATGGTTTATAAATCACGTTAGTACGATACCTCTATGGGTGACTTGTGCTCCCGTCTGTAATAGAGCCGTCTCATCGTAAGAAGTATTGAGTTGATATCTATTGCATCTGGTAAATTACTGGTAAGGGTACGTGTCGATCTGTCGTTCTTGTAACAGGTAGACGCAAATTGCTTGATATAATAAAGGGTAACAGTTCTCTAGCTCTGATGTTTCAAGGACATACTATTGGTTGTCGATCAATGAACTATAACCCGATTTCAGAACCGGGCAGGAATTGGCGTTTTTAGTAAGATAAACCAGGAGTCTTGAAATGAGAAGAAACTGTCGAATACTTGTTACACAGTAAGTTTATCTAAACGGGACCATCAAGCTGTGAGAACCAAAGTTTGAATTGATGGCAGGCCTTTTGCCTTTCTGGGGCGGTAAAAGAGCATGGGGAAGTTTAAAATTATGTGACATCTAACACACCAGGAGGGAGGAGGATTGTAGTTGACTATTGTGGGTTAAGTTATGACCATGAAATAATGATATTAGCTGTGTTAGTGTGCCAATTATAGGGCGAGTGAAGTACCGTTGGCGGTTGTGGCTGATTCGAAATTTACTAAGGTATTTATCTCTTAAAAAGTTGCTAATCATTTGGGCTATTTGGCTCACGAATGTGGTACCGATCCTTGGGATTCACTAGTGGTGTGTTCCAATAGCTTTAGTGCGTAGGTGTGTACAGGATGTTGGATTTGGAGATCGAACACGTATGATGTATCGTAACCAGTCCAATGAGCGGAACTTGAGGGGAGGAAATGTAGCATTGGAATTTTTTCTTAGATCCTGCTTAAAACTTGTGAAAAATGTCTGTGCATGATGGAAGAGAACTGACGGTAGATGATTGTGTGGATTGGAGAAATTAAAAATGGGTATTAATGTTCATGTATTTCGTTTTTGGCTGAATACGTAGGATTTGTTTTTTTAAGCTCAGTAAGAAGAATAACAGGTTACTTGTTGTACTGAGAGATCAATTGAAATGTCATAATCTTTTTACAGGTCTTTTGATTTCTCAATATGCTGATAGAGAGTAAAATTATCTCCGTCGAGAATGGTGAAACGCTGGTAAGGACTGGGAAGCTTTTGTATCCTATGATCTGAAATTGTATCCGGATGAAAATTAACAGCACGCCAGTAATCTAGCCACGACACTTGTTATAAAGTTAGCAACTAAGTGGGTATTAGGGTCTGCAGGTTGGTTGATTGGATAATAGATGTTGACAGACCGTAGAGAAGTTTTATATTGTAGAGGAGGGGTAGTGCCAGATCGTTATACACAGTTGTTGTGAAGCAGTAGAGAATGGTGGATTATGTTGGTGTTAGAAGGGACGGCTGGCTGTTGATCTTGTCCGAGCACCAGGTAGAGAAGATTGATTGATATAAACGGGTAGTAGTACATTGAATATCTGTGTGACCTGCTGATACACCAGTAGGAAATGTTGATTGATAAACGGGTAGTTGATCAGACTCAGCATTGTTGTCCGTAAACGAGAATCAGGCTAGTAGAATGTTATTGTGGTCAAGTTGGGTTATGTGTCGACTCTTTGTCGTGAACAGGCTTAAGAAGAAAGTTATTTGCTAAAAGGGGCGAGTATGTCGTCGTCTATTCTCTGCTCAAGTGATACCCAAGGAGGTTCGAGGTAGCGGTGGAATTGTCTCCGTGTATTACTATCAAGAGCGTAGTGTTGATCTGTGTCCGTGAAGAAAGAATGTTAGGGAATATTGCTGGAGGTACACTACCGCGGTTAGTCGTTGGTATTGTACTCTATCTCTCTGTTAGTCAGTGTAACTAGGAGATTTCCAAAACGCCACTATGTCTTCGATTATGCGTTACAACATGGTATGCTGGATGGCATCTGTGTCATGAGAAGGCATTACGTAGAAGTGTTGATTTAACGTAAAGCCGCTACCGTGCATACGCATCTCACTTGTCCTGTGAACAGGTAGAAGATGTTGAGGACTGGTAAACGGGACAAGGTGGTCTGACGAATGCTACCTCCCGTGAGGGGCCAGATCCGGGTAGGGAAGAATCGTTGATTGGCTAAATGGCTTGTGATAGTCGCTTGCAATCCTAAGCTTGTCTCAGGTGTAACATGCGGGTTCCAGAGAATTGTTGGATTGTGTAAGACTCGTGGTAGTCGTTGATGCTTATGTCCGGTGCAAACTTAGGTTCTCGATCTGAACGGAAGAAACAAAGATACACTTCGGAGGCTCATCCATGACCAGGTCCTCTGGGTAAAGAAGGTAGTGGTATGGGGGGTCTAGCTGTTGATCCGCTGGTTGAAGTATGTAGAGTAAAGTCCTTGATTGTATTAACCGACAAGTGGAGTGTTGAGAATGCTGTCGACTCATCGCTTACGAAATCATGCTTATGAGATGGCTTGAATTCGTAATGAACGCGGACTAAAGGTCTGAGATTCGGTTGATTGGCGCCTGGCATTTAGTTTTGTGGGTTCCTGGTCGTGGGAATTGCTACACACATCGTAACCGGCATCAGAAAGGACTACCCCGTTAAACGAAGGACAAGGGCCTCCAACTCGGGATTTTTGTGTTTCAGGAATGTCAAAGTTGATTTGTGTCACGGATTTCTGTAGGTGTTTGAAATAATACGATATCGCTGTAGTGAATGAGGGTAGAGAATGGTTGATCATCGGATAAGAGTCGAGATACGCTGTGCTGATGCCTCTGTTTTCTGTGAACGGAGGGTAGATAAATAGTTTGCATTGGTAAATGGGTCAATTGTGTGTTGTGACTGGCACAACTGATGATCTGTGTAACAGGTAAGAGAAGGGTGTTGTATTGCTCGTACTCATATTAGAGGGTAGTGTTGATCTATGTCCGTGAAGGCATGGAATAGAGAATGTTTGATTCGGTGTCAAAGTGTAGTGTCGATGACTCGAGTCCGTGAGACACGGGATGAGAGAGGAATTATCACTCTCGTAAACACCGGTATGCTTCTCCGATACAAAATGATGAACTTTCTCCTAGCTCGTAATCAGCGCGTAAGAGAAAGCTCTTAACTCATGATTATCAGGTAGTGTCGGATCCTATGTCGTCCGAGAGACATGGTAAAACGAACATGTTACTTCGATTGTGTCAAAGCAGTGTAGTTCTCGTGTTTGATGACCTAGGGTTTTCGCTTCACAAATGGAGCAGAGGGTAGAGAGAGAGGTTGATTGAATAAAGGGTAGTCGTTTGGGGCATTCTGTATGGTCGAGTGGAAGACTAGGTACGGAAATGATCTGGTGTAAAGGCGGGTACTCGTCGATTCTGTGTCCTTCAACTGGTAGAGAATGTTGATTGATAAAGGGTAGTGTTGATCTGTTGTCGGAGCTGGAAAGGTAGGGAAGGATTGATTGATAAGGAGGGTAGTGTCGATCTGTGTTCACGTGAACAGGTAGAGAATGTTTTTATTTGTAATGGGTAGTGTCGATCTGTGTCCGTGAACATGTAAGAAAGTTGATTGGTAAAGGGTAGTGTCGATCGTGTCAGTGAACACCGGTAGAGAATGTACATTGATTGATAAAGGCGTAGTGTTGATCTGTGTCCGTCGAAAGGCAGGTAGAGAAATTGTTGATTTGTACGGGTATGTTGATCTGTGTCAGTGACAGGTAAGATGAATGTTGATTGGTAAAAGGGTAGTGTGGATCTGTGTCTGTGACAGGTATAATTATATATACAACATGGCAGTCCAGACAAACCGGAAGACATAGAAGAAACAGCAAAACAACTAAACAACTTCAACAACCGTAGAAAGGGTTGAATTGGCTAAAAGCGGTATGCCTCCGATCTGTGTCAGTGGAGAACAGGTAGAGAATGTTGATTGATAAGGGTCGTTTGATCTGTGCTCCGTGAACTGGTAGATGAATGTTGATTGTACACGGGGTCACGTGTTATCTGTGTCAGTGAAAACAGGTAGAGGAATGTTGATTGGTAAAGGTAGTGTGACGATCGTAGTTGTCAGTGAACAGGCCTAGTTTACGAGTATTGTTGTAATCTTTAGATACCGGTAGTCGTGTGAGATACTGTGTCATGGAGAACTAGGTGAGAAATTGTCTTGATTGGGTTGGTAAACCGGCCCGGATAGTGTGGAAATGCTAGGCCGATAGGACAACAGAGTAGGATGTGACATTCATTGTGTGAAAAAATCTGAGTAGTGATGGTAGGTAGTTGCATTCGTGTCTGCGGTGAACAGCGTAGAAAGAGATGTTGATATTTGCAGTAGAACAGGACGCGAATATTTGACTGGCATTTAGTGTTTCATGATGAAGCAGTGTGGAGAGATATAGCTAAGATTGTTGTAGGACTTTGATAACGTTTCTTGTGCAAGTCTTGGACTGTGAAACGAGGAGGGAGGAGAGACACCACACGTTGTAGTGCTATTTGGTAAATGGGTAATGTCGTTTCAATCTGTGTCAGTAACAAAGCACATGGGAGCGGGAAATAGGTTTGAGGTCTTGTGAAAGGTGGCTCATTGCCTTGGTGTGTACTCTCGAGTGGTACCGTGAAGTCAGAGACAAGGGAGGAGGGCATATGTTGGGGAAAAAACTTGGGTAACGGTAGAGTAGCTCTGGGACTGTTGGTGGGCAGAGGTCGAATAGAGCAGGTCGGATACGCCTGACGAAAATGCTCTGAACTTGGTAAAAGACGCGAGTGAAAATGATGAAAATCTGGTGCTCAAGATGACCGGGTCGAGAATGTTGATTGGTAAAGGGTAAGTGTCGATATCTGGGTCCGTGAACAGGTAGAGAATAGTGCATGAATCTTGAATCAAGGGTATTTAACAAAAACCGTATTGCCACGGTATCCTCGGCTGGGCTTCGGATCCGTTGACATCGGTCTCACACGCTTCGTGCTTGACCTTTCTCTATCCAGAGATTCCCCCACAAGTATCTGTGTTTGTCTGCATGTTGTCTGCATGTGTCCGTAAGGTATCTCAGTGGGTTCCAATCAAGCCTGAATCTGAAGCTCACTAGTTAAGAACAGTTATAGATAGTATTAATTAGTCGGAATCTTGTTTTTGTGCTTACCTACAGATGTGTCTCTACGAGCCAAAAACTCTGAGCTGGATATCACAGGTTGTAGAGGTGGTTTGCCATCGTCGCGTGGGCTGCTTTGATACTCCTATGGCGTGTCAGCCGCAATATGAGGAACATACTGTGTCGTCGACGGGTCTCGCAAAGTTTTTTTAACACTTTATGTAGTAAATTTTTCTATTCAATAACAAGAGGATGTGCGCGCGGGGTATACGAACAGGTAGGAGAACGTTAAATATCGAGAGTTTAAAGAAGAGAGTTGAGTTGTAGACGGGTATCGACTTCTTTGACTTGCTTGTCGGGAGTTGAAAGGTGTAATGTATGGCTTTAGTATGAGTAAGATTTGGAATTAAGTTAGCTCGTGAGAATCGGTTGTCAGATGTGAAATAGTAGGGATGAGTGAGGGTGAGTTTGTGAACGGTAGTGGTGTATTCTGTGTTGTCCGTGGTAACTGGATATGAGAAGGCAGTATCTTGTAACAGGGTGAGTGATAGAAGGCGTTGGCTCCGCTGGGTAAACAGATTATGGTAGGAACAAGCGTTGAGTTGGGTACATAGAGGTGTGGTTAGGTTGATCTTTGGTTGGATCTAGCTTGATAAGCTAGAGGTGAATAGAGGGTGAGAATGTTGCAGAATAGTTTGGATGTTGATAAGGAGATAGGAGGTAGGTTTGGTGAGTCATTCTGTGTCGTGTGAACAGTAACGAGGAATTAAGTAAATGATTTGTGGGTAAATGGTGTGTAAAGGGTAGTGTTTGAGTCATCGTTGTTCCTGCTGTGGAAACAGGTACACAGGATGGAATATGAGAAGTGTTTGATTGGTTAAAAAAGGGTGTAATGGCTGGATCCCTGGATCTTTACCTGTGTTGATATGAACAGGGGATAAGAGAATATGTTGTAATGATTGAAAAAGGGTCAATGTAGAAGCGATCGTGTGTTCGTGTGTGACAGACTACGGTGTAGATGAAATGTTCGATTAGCGGTATAGAAAGAAGGGTAGGTTGTTGATCGTAATGTCAGTGTAACAGGTATGAGGAATAAAGGGTGGGTATATTGTAAGGATGGGATAGTTGATCTAGTCTGTGAAGACAGCTGTGTTCCGGATGGAACAAGAGGTTATATATGGTATGATGATATGGATTATGTGTGTGATAACTGAGGTTAGTGATTGTAGACTGCATGGTCCAGTGAAGACATATGGAAGAGGATGGTACAGTTTGAGAATTTTTGTAGAGGTGAGATAGTGTCCGGGATTCTGGTGTCGTGAACAGGATAGGAGAGTTGCTGAGATCTTTGGTGTACCCCGTGGGGGCATAAGTCTGTAGAGTGCAGATGAACAGTGTGCAGTCTCCCTGGTCAGGAAACAGGTACGAGAAGTTTGATGTTGTATAAGTGGTTTAGTGTCGTGAGATCTGTGTGGAACAGTTCAGTGAATCAGGCATAGATATACAAGGATTATGGGGTAAAGCTGATGTTACTAATTGGAATCGAAAGGGGATGAGTCGTTCCGGATCATGGTCTGTCGGGATGAGTCCGCGTTGGTTGGAACAACGTGGGTTTTAGAATAAGGTGTACTTAGGTTATGTAATCGGTAGTGCTGGGAGGATCTGTGATGTACGCAAGTGAATGTAGACATTGGGATAGTATGGTAAATTAAAAGCTTGATTTGTAAAGGGTTTGAGGTGTGGATGCCCGAAATCCCCCCCCTGCTGTGGTTCCGTGAACAGCGTAGAGGAGATTGTATTTGTGGTGCATTAGTCATACAGGGGTCTCGGTCGAATACGTAGTGAACACTGTCGTATCGTGATTCGCCGCTGAACAGAGTAGAAGGATATGTGAATTTGAGTTTCTATAGGTATAATATTGTGTGCAAATAGGTAGCGTATAGTAGCTAATTGGATCTGCTGTGCTACGCTTGGAGTAAACTGAGTACACAGGGAGATGAAGATGTAGGATTGTTTTTGAGTATAATGGGGATACTAGGGGTAGTTGGTGTCCTGTTGTCAGTGTATGAATACCAGGGCTCTAAGTTAGGTCCATAGTGGTAAGCCAAATAGGATATTCGAGGAAATTTGTTGAGGGTTAATAAGGGAGTAGGAATTGGATTGTGCTCGGTACGTATCAGTTCCATGTGACAAGTGATTTGTCTGTGTAGGATGTAGGGAGTAGAGTAATGTTCGCATTGCATACAGACGGTTGTTAATTTTGAAATAAAGGCTGAGTAGTAATATCCCATAAGGGTGTTCTGTGCCACAGGGTAGTACGACATGTGTTTGAATGGAAGGGTAGTGTGACTACCTATGTCCGTGAACATGTTAGGGGAGAGATGTTGATCTGGTAAAAGAGGTATAGGTGTTGATTAACTGTGAGTGTAAGATGACAGAACATGTTAGAGATATGTTGATTGGGATATAATGGGTAGTGTTGATCTATATCCGTGAAACAATGTAGAGAATGTTGATTTGGTAAGGGTTAGTGTTGATAACTAAGCACCTGGGTCGTTATATATTGTAGTGGAGCAAAAGATTTAGTTGGCTTTGTAGCGCATAAAAATCATGTTGGTAGTGGGGTAAACATTATTCCCGAATGAATGATTTTGAATGCCGATTGACTGATGTCCGTTTGGAGGAGATTCAATGTTACAGAATAGGTTGTATTTAGGGGATGAAGCCCAGAGGGCAGTAATCGCAGGACGATATTTGAATACTGCGGTTTAGAGCGTACGGCACGTAACCTTGATATATGTTAGAGAGAGTTTAAGGTTGTGGATTTAAGTGTGAGCTGGGTAGTTGTTGGAGTACTGTGTTAGTGAATGTCGAGGTAGAGAATGTTGTATCTGCGGTTAAGGGTAGGTGTGAGAATCTGTGTCTGTTGAAATGTAGAGATGTTTATTGTAAGGGTCGTTGTTGATCATGTCTGTGAACAGGTAGAGAATGTTGATTGGTAAATTTAACGAACCAAAAACGTCTGAAGTAAGACAAAAAGAATTTGATTTGTAAAAGAAAGGTAAGTGTCGATCATACTAAAATATAAAATTCCTCCCGCTATCGATCAGCGACATGACCTACCTAACATTGGCTTTCCGCCGCGCGGCCCACTCCACCGTGCCAGGGGGAGAAGGTACAGTCACTCGGTATCCCGGTTTCGGACGTGAACGCTAATCTCTCGGGTCAACAACGTAAGAAGAGGTCGGTAGTGTCCGTAGTCTTGTACCTGTACACAAGCGGGTTCGGCTACATCTCCCACAACTTGCCCACGACGAATATTCACAATTTTGGTAATTTGAAACTAACCACTATCAATACACGACACGGGCCTTGGGTGGGGAATCACGCTTCCACCGCGCATATCATCGACATGACGCCATCGACAATCCATACCCTAACCGTGTGCTCTTGCTAACTATTGCATAAAAATGCGCATCACACAAGTACATTTGCATCATGATCCAAAACTCTTTACTCTGCATATCTCCGTCGTGAATAACACTGGCAAATTCTTCCTAATTGCAATCCTAACTCCTTTGCTCTCTCGATAACGCAATACGCCTATAAAACTACACGCACGTTCCTTTTAAGTCTAGTAGCTAAAGCGCCTCTAAATTCACAGTCTTCACTGTACTCAATTATTGTGTCCATTATAATATAAACTGAAATCCTTCAACACTAAATCATTCCATCGCATGGACTTATACCGCCCCATAAGCGGTTCTAGCTAATCACTACCCTTCCCATGATGTTTATCCTGTCGGCCAGGGGTGTTCCACCTCTTGCCGAGGAATGCCTGTTATTTGATATGTGTCAGTGAAACAGCCAAGCGAGGATTTTTTGTTTGTTTTTTTTAATGCGCACTGCCAGCGGCGGAAACAGAATGGCAGATCTGAATAATGACGCTCTTTTCACGCGGTAAGGTGCTATATATTGCTGCAGTGCTGTCTCAGAGTGAACACAAAAACTGGAAGGTAGAGAAAATGTTGTATTCTCCTTGTCTATATAGAGGTAGATGCCTGGATCTAGTGTCATCGGCTAGGTGACTGGTAGAGAAAGTTGAGGACTTTGTCACAAATCTGGTTATGCATAAGCCATAGCGTCCAGAGCGGTACATCTGTGTCCGTGAACAGGTAAGAATGTTGATATGGTACACAGGGTCAAGTTAGTGGAACTAAACAAGCTCCGGGATTTGAAGGTTATCCCATGCGGAACACAATTGTGCTCTCTTAGAGCTTCACACATTACCAATCGGCCCAGCTGTGTCTGTGAACGCAGGAGTCAGATGGCGACGCGAAGGACCGTCTAATGGACCAGCCTGTCGTCTGGCCACATTGGTAGAACAGACAATTCGGGTTATAAGTGTCGTCTGTTGCTCTCCTGGACACTAAGTCGAGCCAACAGGAACCATCCACGGGATGTGAGGGTTATTTCATCCCACAACAGCCCAGTCGAACAACATTCTAACCGGCGAATAGGGTCACTCGCATCTCGAAATACCTAAAGTGATCGGCGGAACGAACCGAGGGGCCGTGACCTTGCCGCAGGTAGGCTTGGTAACCGCTTGACTTAAGCGGTTCGTTCTTCAGGATAACGAGCGGGTATTGATGCCAGACTTCTCAAAAGGGACGGAAGTCCGTAGTTTCCCTCTCTACCTATCTGTGTCGAGGGTTGTTTAACAACTAAATTATCACATAATGCATTCCATAGGGGGAATCAGTACGCAACGAGCGAGATACATTTCACACAACACTTTATATAAAAGATAGTTCACGTTAGCAGGAAGCAGGCATCATGAATGTAAAGAAACAAATAGAAAGTTACACCAGAATACAGGATATTAGAAATTACATTCCTTTATACAGGGTATAATTATAGGACAAAACGCCAAGCAGCGGTACTAAAAAAACAATGTAAGGGATAAAGCCATGTCTCCATGATGCAGGGAGGTACAGTCAGGGGAATACACGTGTAAGAGAGTTATTGGTAAAGGGTAGTGTCGTCTGTGTCGCGTAACAGGTAGAGGACCTTTGTGGGAGGTAGCTTGGGCTGACCATCAGACATCGAGGTTCGGGATTGATGGTGTCCGTAGCAGGGTATAACGCTGTCGCGGGTGGAGTCGGTGAGGTGTGACGCCCCGTCCAATGAGTAGCTATGGTATGTGGACTGAAAGAGGACATGAATTCAGGAGCCTCATGTTGATGTTAAGCTGGACAGGGCAAGCCGTTCTCTCAGGGGGCTTGCTTCTGCCAGGACTGGGACAGGTTCGACTAAATGTGATCCAGTGAACATGACTAGAAAAAGTTGATTCGCGGGCATAGGAGGACGCCTGGGTCAGATGTTGATTCGCTGTGTCAGTGTCCTCTGAACAGGTAAGAGCGTGGCAACAGGAGTTGATTTGATAAAGGGTAATTGTTGTAATACGTCAACAAAGCCCGTGCCACCAGTCTCCAAGACCGGGGAGACATTGGGGAAAAATCATAGCATAAAGGAACGTGGAAGCATGACAAGAAGAAGAGATTATGAATGTCCCAAGTACCAACAACGAGACCAAGGACGAAAGGAGAGGAGAGCGCAGAGAAGAGAGAGCAAAGAGAGAGAAGAGAGAGAAGAAGAGACCTAGTGAGTGTTGTGAACAAGGTGAGCAAGAAGGTAGATTTGTAAAGGGTAAGTGTTGATTGCGCTATGTCACAGTGAAAATACGACAATGTAGAATAGAAACGCCGTATATGATAATGACGTTAAAAGGGCACTAGGTGTCGACATTTACGCTGACTTTGTCAGCGTCCGTCACGGAAAACCATTTTTCGACTCCCCATTCTTAATCGAGAAAGCTTATTAGGCTCAAAAAGAATATGTGTTTATCCTCTCTCGGTTTATAACGGGTAATGTCGGCCAGTCATACCCACGGAGCGAGCCCGGCTGGTGTCCGTGAAATGGTTAGAGAAGTTAGACTTGGTAAGGGTCAGTGGTCGATGCATCGCCGGCCTGTGTCTATCGTAGCGCAGCTCTTAGGCCGAGAGTCGAAAACCAGCGACTATAAGCGCGGTTTCTTGTTCATCGTTTTCACGTCCGCGTGTTCGGTGGTAGCGAATGTGTTGATTTTTTGCGGAAAAGGGTGTAGCTTTGATCTCTGTCGTACAAGGGTATGTTTAGATACATAAGTCTGTGTACCGTAGAAACTAGAAGAAAGTAGAGAATCAGGTTGATTGTAAAAAACTAAATGGGTCAGATGTCAGAATGCTGGGGTCGGCAGTCTGCTGGTGGACAGTCACGAAAGAATTCCTCTCACAGCGGTGGGGGAACACTATCTAACCGCAATAGGCGGCATAATAATCTGAGGTCTTATGATTTTGACGAAGTACACAACAAAGCGTATAACACTAACATCACCCTTAAGGACTGTTCCGAGTCGTCTCTCGTGTGCACTTTCAATGTAGTTCGTCATGCCGTTTAAGTTATTTCGTGTTTTTAATAACCTTCGGGATTGCGCTTAGAGTGCGAAACATTTCAGTTGTCAGATCTATGGTGTTCTCCGGGTCGCTCCGTGAAAAATACATAAACTAAAACTCCCGCCTGTTTTTCCCGCGCACCGCAAAGGGGAGATCGTTCGTCATTGGTCGGTTCATAGGAGTGAGGCACTGGAAATGAGGAACGCCCCCTTTCTCGAAGCTTCCCGCAGGAGCTGGAAGTGGGGCGGATTGATAAACAGGGAGGAGCGAGGCGTTGGAACT
>CM068962.1:26594066-26615435 GCA_035128595.1 Eptatretus atami | reverse complement strand
GTTAACGTGATGTTCACAGAGCGGATTATCGTGATGTTCACAGAGCGGATTAGCGTGATGTTCATAGAGCAGGTTAGCGTGATGTTCACAGAGCGGATTATCGTGATGTTCACAGAGCGGATTATCATGATGTTCACAGAGCGGATTAGCGTGATGTTTACAGCGGATTAGCATGATGTTCACAGAGCGGATTAGCGTAATGTTCACAGAGCGGATTATCGTGATGTTCACGAGAGGCGGATGAGCGTGATGTTCACAGAGCGGATTAGCGTAATGTTCACAGAGCGGATTATCGTGATGTTCACAGAGCGGATTAGCGTGATGTTCACAGAGCGGATAAGTGTGATGTTCACAGAGCGGATTATCGTTATGTTCAAGAGCGGATAGTGTGATGTTCACAGAGCGATTAGCGTGATGTTCACAGAGCGGATTATCGTGATGTTCACAGAGCGGATTAGCGTGATGTTCACAGAGCGGATAAGTGTGATGTTCACAGAGCGGATTATCGTGATGTTCACAGCGCGGATAAGTGTGATGTTCACAGAGCGGATTATCGTGATGTTCACAGAGCGGATTATCGTGATGTTCACAGAGCGGATTAGCGTGATGTTCACAGAGCAGGTTAGCGTGATGTTCACAGAGCGGATTATCGTGATGTTCACAGAGCGGATTAGCGTGATGTTCACAGAGCGGATTATCGTGATGTTCACAGAGCGGATAAGTGTGATGTTCACAGAGCGGATTAGCGTGATGTTCACAGAGCGGATTAGCGTGATGTTCACAGAGCGGATAAGCGTGATGTTCACAGAGCGGATTAGCGTTGATGTTCACAGAGCGGATTTATCGTGATATTCACAGAGCGGATTATCGTGATGTTCACAGAGAGGTTAGCGTGATGTTCACAGAGTGGATTAGCGTGATGTTCACAGAGCGGATAAGTGTGATGTTCACAGAGCAGGTTAGCGTGATGTTCACAGAGCGGATTAGCGTGATGTTCACAGAGCAGGTTAGCGTGTATGTTTTCACAGAGCGGATTAGCGTGATGTTCACAGAGCAGGTTAACGTGATATTCACAGAGCGGATTATCGTGATGTTCACAGAGCGGATTAGTGTGATGTTCACAGAGCGGATTATCGTGATGTTCACAGAGCGGATAAGTGTGATGTTCACAGAGCAGGTTAACGTGATATTCACAGAGCAGGTTAGCGTGATGTTCACAGAGCGGATTATCATGATGTTCACAGAGCGGATTAACGTGATGTTCACAGAGCGGATTATCGTGATGTTCACAGAGCGGATTATCATGATGTTCACAGAGCGGATTAACGTGATGTTCACAGAGCAGATTATCATGATGTTCACAGAGCGGATTATCGTGATGTTCACAGAGCAGATTATCATGATGTTCACAGAGCGGATTAACGTGATGTTCACAGAGCGGATTATCGTGATGTTCACAGAGCGGATTATCGTGATGTTCACAGAGCGGATTATCGTGATGTTCACAGAGCGGATTATCGTGATGTTCACAGAGCGATTATCATGATGTTCACAGAGCGGATTAACGTGATGTTCACAGAGCAGATTATCATGATGTTCACAGAGCGGATTAACGTGATGTTTCACAGAGCGGATTATCGTGATGTTCACAGAGCGGATTATCGTGATGTTCACAGAGCGGATTATCATGATGTTACAGATCGGATTATCGTGATGTTCACAGAGCGGATTATCATGATGTTCACAGAGCAGGTTAACGTGATATTCACAGAGCAGGTTAGCGTGATGTTCACAGAGCGGATTAGCGTGATGTTCACAGAGCGGATTATCGTGATGTTCACAGAGCGGGTTAAGTGATATTCACAGAGCGGATTATCGTGATGTTCACAGAGCGGATAAGTGTGATGTTCACAGAGCGGATTATCGTGATATTCACAGAGCGGATTATCGTGATGTTCACAGAGCGGATTATCGTGATGTTCACAGAGCGGATTATCATGATGTTCACAGAGCAGGTTAGCGTGATGATCACAGAGCGGATAAGTGTGATGTTCACAGAGCGGATTAGCGTGATGTTCACAGAGCGGATAAGCGTGATGTTCACAGAGCGGATTAGCGTGATGTTCACAGAGCGGATTATCGTGATGTTCACAGAGCGGATAAGTGTGTGTTCACAGAGCAGGTTAGCGTGATGTTCACAGAGCGGATTAGCGTGATGTTCACAGAGCAGGTTAGCGTGATGTTCACACAGCGGATTAGCGTGATGTTCACAGAGCGGATTAGCGTGATGTTCACAGAGTGGATTAGCGTGATGTTCACAGAGCGGATAAGTGTGATGTTCACAGAGCGGATTAGCGTGATGTTCACAGAGCGGATTAGCGTGATGTTCACAGAGCAGGTTAGCGTGATGTTCACAGAGTGGATTAGCGTGATGTTCACACAGGTGTGATTAAAGCATTCATGTTGATGTTGAAATTGGGGGGACTCTCGATCATTAGTTTACCTTCATTTGTGGGGAACATGTTCGAGACATTAAGCATAATAGGTGGAACCATTTAGGTAAACGTTAACTCTTTAAAGGCATTCCTCACGGATTTACTAAAGTCTGCTGAGGTTTGACAAGTTTCGTGGAGTTCTGTGAAGCAGTTTCTGTTTGGGCGGATGAAGGGAGTGCCAATGAATACATTTCAACTTTTAGAAGGTATTTGATAAGATATCACAGAGAAGTCTGTTGGCTCTGGTTAGGGCTTGTGGAATGAAACTTCGTGGATGTTCAGAGACTTTCTAGCTGCTTCCAGATATGGTGCCATCTCATGACATGATAATGAGTAGTTTTTGTTTCCTTCTGGTTCTAAAATCATCTTTTATTTACAGTACAAGTGGTTTGCTTTGGGATTGTGTGTGAGCTGTGTGTGTTTGTGGCAAAGCAACCCAATGGAGAGAGTGGAGAGAAGAGGCGCTCACCATTTGCTTTGCAGTGAACAGTGCCGTGCAGTTTGTTCAAGTATCACTTTGTTTCATCCCATCAACAAACTCAAGATTGTACAATGTCCAACTGCTGGTTTGACAACAACAAATTAAAGAACCTTGGAATTTGTGATGCCTATTGTTATCTCTGTCCCCTCCCCCTCTCTATCCCTGCCCGCACCCCTCCTCCCCCACCTGCACTGACATTAAGTGGATAAACTGATATCATGAATTATTGTGGTTTTGATAGAGCACATGCATGATTGACTAAATGGCTTCTCCTGCATCCAGGTTATTTGTATATCCTTATAAATGATCCTTAGTCTGAAGTATTAATGTTGAGAGTAGTTGTTGTTGTGTTACAGATCTTAATGAAGATGATGTTGAAGTGCTATGCCGGAGGTTGCTGCCACAAGTCACACAAGGTGTAAAAATTGCGTTGAAGGCAAAAAGAGGGTTCATTGGTCCAGGTGTATAACAATCTGATTATCTTTCAGTCTAAAATAGCTGCAGATAGGGGGAATTCCTGTAGTGATGACACCATTACAAGTTGGCATTCCCTTGCAAGAACCAAATAAGCAAGCATCTTTGTGTTTTTATAATTTTCCCTCATTGTTCCACCCAAACACCTAATAATCCTGTTTCTCCACAATCCCATTTATAAGGCATACCGGCTCCACCAGCCCCACCTCCACTACCGGACATCGCAGCTCCAACAACCCCACCTCCATTACTGGGCATACGAGTTCCCCCGCTTCCACCTCCGCTACTGGGAATACCAGCATCATCACACTCGCCTTCCCCACCAGGGATCTCAGTTCCACCACCTCCACCTTCCCTACCAGGCATCTCAGTTCCACCACCTCCACCTTCTCTACCAGGCATCCCAGCTCCAACTCCTCTGCCAGGCATCCCAGCTCCACTTCCTCTACCAGGCATTCCAGACCTCCACCTCCTCTGCCAGGCATCCCAAGCTCCACCTCCTCTGCCAGCATCCCAGCTCACCTCCTCTGCCAGGCATCCCAGCTCCACCTCCTCTGCCAGGCATCCAGCTTCACCTCCTCTGCCAGGCATCCCAGCTCACCTCCTCTGCCAGCTCCCAGCTCCACCTCCTCTGCCAGGCATCCCAGCTCCACCTCCTCTGCCAGGCATCCCAGCTCCACCTCCTCTGCTAGGTAGCCCAGCTCCACCACCCGACCTTTTTTTTTTGTTCAAGCATTTTCTCCTCTATAAATACATCAGAGTAACAAGGCTGTGCTCAGCTGCCCTCTATGACCTCCTTGTTCTGCAGAAGGCCCAGTAAGGCCAGTTCAATCCAACAGCCTTGGTGCAATCGCCAGTCACATGTCGAATAAAAAGCACCTGAGCTGTCACCGGCCTTCTCAGAAAATGAAGAAATTAAACTGGAAAAAGCTGCCCAACCATCCTGCAACAGGTTTGAAAGTTTTATGCCTAACCATAATCCATACAATAATCAGGCATTTGCTCATTAAGATTTTAACCAAAAGTGTTGGCCCCACTGAGATGCCTTTCAGCAGCAATGCAGGCAATTGATAATTCTATATTACCAAGTGTGTTTGAGTGTGGCCATGTCGGTATTATTGAGATTTTGGTATTGATGACCATTGCAGGTTCATCTTTGTGGCTTTCGGATGAATTGGAATTGCCAGAACCAGATTTCTCTGCAATTGAAGAATTCTTCTCGCAGATAGAACCAACCACCAAAAAGAGTTCTGCAGCTGTGAAGAAAGTTGAGCCTCAGGAGGTAAGTGACTGGACTGCAAGTAGAACAAGAAAAAGAGCAATCAGAGATTGCAGACCCTCACCAGATAAGAGTGCTGTTTGTGTGGTGTTTGTGTGCTGGTGTGTTACATAATTAACTAGAAGGGCACTCGGTAGAGCACATACTGCCGTCACATAATGCCTGATACACGAGAACATATCAGGCCCAATACATTTTTGAAATATCATGCTATACAGTACTGTATCGTTTTTGGCCCCATCTCTCAGTGGTGAAGAATCACTTCGGAAATTCTAGAAGTCGGATCTGGGTCCGGATCTTCACCAAAATCTAATCACTTCGTCCTTGTCACACACCCAACCTGCCCACAAAATTTCATCAGGATCCATCCACAACTTTTTGAGATATCCTGTAAACAGACAAACAGACAGAAAGGGATGAAAACATAACCTCCTTTACCTTCGGTGGTGGAGGTAATAAGAGACATAACTAGAACTGCCACTTTATAACTGCTGGCTGGCAGTGATGACTGGGTACCAAGATGTCCTGCTTTGGTGCAACCCTGCTTTGATCGGACACTCGACCCTGACGCATAACGTTTATTACCTCCGCCGCTGAAGGTGAAGGTGGTTATGTTTTCATCCCTTTCTGTCTGTTTGTTACTTGCAAAATCGAAGATTTTTCCAAGATAAGCAACTCCTCTTCGAATTTCAAGTCAATCAGATGAAAATTGACAATTCTATAAATTTGGCCTATGTTGACCTTTTGGCCGAAGTTGACCTCAAAAATAATTGGTGGTTGAATTCAATGACCAAATATGCAACTCCTCTTCAAATTTTCAGTTGATTGCATGAAAACTGAGGATTTTAGAAATACCACCTTAGTTGTTGACCTTGAGCCTATGTTGACTTTTTTGGTCCATGTTGACCTCAAAAATAATTGGCTGCTGAATTCAGTGACCTGATATGCAACTAGTCTTCAAATTTCAAGTCAATTAGATGAAAATTGAGGATTTTTGAAATGTCACCTAAGTTGTTGACCTTTGGCCTATGTTTACCTTTTGACCTCAAAAACAATAGGCTTCTTGCTTCTGACGAACTCTATCATGTGGTGAAGTTTTGTTAAGGTCAGTTTGAAATTGTGACCTGTTGGCGATAAACATGAAAACAAACAGACAAACGAAGAATAACTCGTGCAACGAACCAATATTCTTGAAAAATCTTTTATTTTCGCAAGTAACAAAGAAGAAGGCGTCATTCAGAGCACGACACTTGCACAATCCATAAAATAAATTTGACCTCAAAAATAATTGGTGGTTGAATTCATTGATCAAATATGCAACTCCTCTTCAAATCCCAGAGTGAATCAGATGAAAATTGACAATTTTAGAAATTTGGCCTATGTTGAACTTTTGGTCGATATGGACCTCCAAAATAATTGGCTGGTTGGATTCATTTACCTGAAATATATATATTATATATATATATATATGTATATATATTATACAGCGGTAGGTGGACATGGTAGTCGACTACCCAATAGAACCTGACGGGATGGGCCCGTTCGATGGGAAATGGCCTGAGAGTAAGCACAAGAAAATTATGATTCTAGCTTCAAGGGTTAATGCTGCAGATTGTTTTTTCGTTAAAATACCCCCACATTTAAAGGTTTTTCGGCCGTTGCTAGGCAACGGAGGGGTCCATGGCAACGGTTCTTTCTCATACATAACTCGGACATACCATGAACTACCATACCAGTTTCATGTATATCTGACTCATAGTCTCTGAGAACATAACGAATTCGTTTTTTTATTGTTTTTGACCAGGGTTCATTCAAAGTCTATCTTCTCCGACAGTTTATAGGATCCGGCTGGAAATTTTTGACAATGGCTGAATGTACTGCCCACAGTCGCTCGTGGCCGATTTTTGATTTTCGAAAAATAATTTTTTTATGATTTTTCAAAATTTCAAAGTCCCGTTGCTAGGCAACGGTGGTATCCATAGCAACGGTTCTCATTTGCACACACACTAGGTCATGGTATGAACCTACCACAAGTTTCATCGAAATGCCATTGTAGTAACTGAAATCGCATTTAAATACTGTATATGGGTAGAAAAAATCTCAAAAAAAAAATGTTTTTTCGACGAGATCGACTACACAACATATATATATCCTCTTCAAACTTAAGTCAGGAATGAAACTGATGATTTTAGAAATACCACCATAGTTGTTTACCTTTGGCCTATGCTGACCTTTTAGTGTTTGTTGACCTCAAAATAATTGGCTAGTTGAATTCAGTGACCTGAAATATATATATACTCTTTATATTTCAAGTCAATCGGATGAAAATTGAGGCGTTTAGAAATACCACCTTAGTTGTTGACCTTGGGCCTATGTTGACCTCAAAAATAATTAGCTGGTTGAATTAATTGACCAGAAATGTAAATCCTCTTCAAATTTCAAGTCAATCGGATGGCAATTGAGGATTTTATAAATCTCACCTAACCTAAGTTGTTGACCTTTGGCCTATGTTGACCTTCTTCCTTATGACAAACTCTACCATGTGGTGAAGTTTCGTGAAGATCGGTTTAAAATTGTAACTTGTAGGCGACAGACAGACAGAATAACAAAATCGACGAACCAATACACTTGGAAAAATCTTCGATTTTGCAAGTAACAAACAGACACACGGATCCAAATGCAATACCCTCTCCTCTGGCGAGGGTAACTAGAATGGCCCTCGTAAAATTTTGCACATATGTGGCAAACTATAACGTTGTGCTATTACCAACTGTTCATTCACTTCTTCTTTTGGAGTTAGAGTTGAGTACACAGCATTAACAGCACCAACAGCCCAGATAATGTATTAAGAGCCTCATTGGTGTAATGGCTATAGAGTCTGCTTTGAGTCTGGGGGGGGGGGGGGGGGGTGGTGGTTTGAACCCCAGCTGAGTCATCCCAAAATCTTTGATGAAATAGTATGTGCTTCTTCCTTGCTTGATGCTCATCATTTAAAAGGAGAGAGCATGGACAAACAACCACAAGTTGGCAGTAATAGCCAGGTTTTGATGGGCCCAATGGCCTTCTCCTGTGTCAAAGTTCCTTGGAAGGGAATTCGTATTATTATTATTACTATTATTATTATTATAAAAATATAAAGAGACAATAGTGAATGTCTGTTGCTCCACACATTGCAGTGCCTTTATGCTTAAAACAGAATATTATTAATGTGTGCAAAATCACGTTCTCTCAGAAATGATGGGCATTTGCATAAACAGGGGATATTGCTTCCACCGCAGCAGAATGATGAAGAAATGGAAGTTTATTCCAGACTCTTGTCTTTTCCAGATTTCTTTCCTGGACCCACGAAAAAGTCTGCAGCTCAACATATTCCTTAAGCAATTCAAGTGGTATGCCAAATGTTAAAATGTATGTTGTACTCATATTTACAAGAGTGCTACTACCCAAACGTTGCTTTCTGTGCTTGATTGTCATCCCTGCAGCTTTCCTTATTATCAGACAAACGAGATTATTGAGAATTTGCAAAAAAATTTAAATCAAATACCTCCTAGTTATTTGCTTCAACTCGTTAGTAGAATTCAACTGTCATGTTACATCTACTCCCCACCCTCCCCTACCCTACCTCTGCACTCATACTTGTCCCTGGTGCCATTTCTATTGCACCTGTAGTCCTCTTGGCGTCTGTCTTTTTTAATTTGAGGCTTATGGATAGCATATGGAAGAATGGTGGAAGAGCTTATGGAATTGCTCTTCCATGGAAAGCATAGGGATGAATGAGAGGAGGAGGAGGAGGAGGAGGAGATTGGGACCATACTCTGTGCAGAGCGTTGGTGCTGCTGAAGCAGTCTCCTTGGCTATTGGCTACAATCCTGGACGGGTCGCCACTCCAACACAGTATACCAGCATGCTGGTACTCATTTTGCTGACCTTGGAAGGATGGCAGGCAGAGTCAACCCCACCTGGTATTAATTCAACAGCTGAGCAGGATTTGAACTCAGGACCCTAGGATCCAAAGCCCATCACCCTAACCATTAAGCCAACACCAGGCATGGATGAGAGGCCACCATCAACAATGTACAGAGGCCAATTAGCAGACCATATTCGTTGAATATTCAGAATATCAGTTGTGGTGTTGGCAGTGGTGAGTGGCATGTGTAAGATCTTTTTTGTTACCCTTACCAAAAGTCTGAAGGATTGTGAAACTTATCCTGAAAGAATAGCAGACTTGTAAAGGAAAACTAATACAATAATTTAGCAATGAAGAATGTCACTTTTGATGAAGGTTTTCTTCACTTCATTATGGCACCATTGTTTTATATGCATGGATGTCTCTTTCTCTGTGGGTCTGTTCCTCATGCACAGCTACATCTTTAAAGCTACAAACTCCATACTCGGGGTACAGATACAACTTTGTGCAGGAAGTAACATGGGCTATGGGTCCACAGCCTTAGAGGCCGCAAATTAAGGTCAAAGTAAGCAGCATAGCAATTTTGGCAAGCAGGACAACCAATTGGTCAAAAAAACACCCGATTCGGTACTGTAATGGCTGGAGCATCAGCTCCGAGTCTGGGTCGGTGGTTCAAACCCAGACCGAGTCATACCAAAGACTTTAAAAATGGAATGTGCTGCTTCCTTGCTTGACTTTCAGCATTTACTGTAAAAGGATCGAGCACGGACAATCCCCCTCAGTTGGCATCTTTGGGGAGGAGGAAATTCTCCGCTGACTGCGGTGAGAAATGTAGCGCCATTGTTGTGACGTCGCTGGTACCTCGAGTATCCTGGGAAGTGACCGCACTACCCCCAAGCTCAGTGGCTATGTTAAGTGTTTGTCTCATCAGTATGTCCATGTGTGTGTGAGTGGCAGCTCCATTACAAGCTTTAGACGTTGTATATGTGCCTGGTGTTGGCTTAATGGTTCGGGTGGTGGGCTTGGGATCCTAGGATCTTAAGTTCAAATCCCACTCAGCTGTTGAATTAATACCAGGTGAGATTGACTCTGCCTATCATCTTCCCGAAGTTGGCAAAATGAGTGCCAGCTTGCTGGTATCCTGAGTCGGAGTGGTGACCCATCCAGGATTGTGCCCAACAACCGAGGAGACTGCTTAGGCAGCACCAACGCTCTGTACAGAGTATGGTCCCAATGGATGGTGGGCCTTGTATACTGTATGTTAAAAAACATAATTTAAAAGGCTGGATTTTTTTGGCAATGTGTGATCAAGAGGGCTATTTACAGCACATCTGTTCTATGTTTGAGGACTTCTAATCATTCTACCCATGATCAATTACGTGTTAAATCCATTTAAAAACTTTGTGGTGCCTTCATTTGCCTCTCTGTGCTCTCTCTCTCTCTCTCTCTCTCTCTCTCTCTCTCTCTCTCTCTCTCTCTCTCTCTCTCTCTAAATCCCCGAACTGCAAAAGATGGTGCTTTCTCTCGAACATGCTCACACACTCCTTAAACTCGCCGCCCGATGTTGCACCACCATTTCACGGTGGCCGGTTTGAGTAGCTCAGACCTTTGCCTCTAAGTGAAACCAAGAGTGCAACACAATTAACCTTTTCAAAGTCCATGAAATAATTTGAATTAAAAGATTAACTTGAACTTTTACCGTCACTGGGGACGGGTTGTATTTGCGAGTACAGAATAAGTCATATCCACAGTGGTAATGTTGGCTTCATCAACTTTTGTTTTGCAAATTAATTTTTCCCTACATTTCATCTGTCCTGCTTTTGGAGAGATGCTCTTGAAAGTTCCTGAAACTTGGAAAAGCCAGACAATTAATATTGGGTGAATAATTTATCTACTAAAAACCATTTGTCTGTACTTGAACAAGACAAACTCTAATTGCATAAAATCCATTCTTCTCTAATTGATAAGAAAACAATAGCAGTGGCAACAGTGGAAGCAATACACCTCACCACCTTTTCACAATCAGAGGAAATGTCTTCTCTACTACCGTCTCATGCAACTACTTTGATGAATAAATTCAAGGAAGAGACATAAACCCATTAACTAGAGAGGAAACGGAAGTGCTGAGTGAACTTCAGGGGCATGAGAGGGGAGAGGGGAGGATGTTTTTTGAGAACTTATCTGAACAAATTAATAATGGTTCCTCACGCCTCTTATTATGCACCACAATAAATCCATAAAGCCGAGGGCTATGAATCAAGGATAAAAAGGCGTCACAAGGGATTTTAATTTGAGGCACATGGAAGAGCTCATGGAAAGCATATGACTCTTTTTGGTGGCAGGAGGGTTTGACTACTTGGTGGCCTTCATCTGTTATCCAATTGATGACCACTTGGTGGTAGAAGCAAAATTCTACATACTACATATTGTTATGCGGAAAGGAGGGTAGGGGTGTGGAGAGGGGGAGAAGATCCATAACTAGAATGTGGTAAGAACTTATCTTGATTCGTGTACTCAAGTAGGTTAGATTTACTGCTGTATTCGGATGTCAGAGATGAGTCGTATGTAATATGCGCAATGATGGAGAAGTGACCGTCCATTATAGAGCAGAATGGGATATGGTTGTATCGTGTAAAAACACCTGTTCAGGCGAGGCCAGGTGGAGGACTTGTGGCACAAATGTACATGGAAAGCGTTTCGTGCATTTAAATGGATATACACGGGTTATTTGGCCAAGAGCTGCAAGCCACGGTGATATAGTAAGCTGTGGAGTCCTGGTTGGGGTGGAACTCTGACAAGGGGCCACCCTATAGGGCAGAATGGCTGGGAAAATGGTGCCGTCCACTGGCATCGGGCAGCCAATATGAGGGACCCACTGTGCATGAAGGTGGTCCGAGAGGTTGGAAAGGAGTTGTCCACGCATGCACGGCAGATAATTTGGCTTCATCAGGAGGCAACTTCTCACTCTCTGCTTCTTTCCTCCCTGTGTTGGACCTTGAGTGGAGACACGAATGCCACCTCCTCATCGCCATTCCTTATCACCATCATCTCGTTTTTGGCCTGTGCCACGCCAGCTTGCGCAATCACGGTTGTCCTGTGCCAGAGACCAAATTGTGCTTGCGCAAGTCCTCACCTTCCCCTTTGTTAATGGTTTGAATCTGGTATTGTCGGTGCCATTAGTAGGGGTTATTTCTTTTTTTTTTGTCAATAAGTGCTTGTGCCGTCCTATTTGTTTGCCCTTTGAAGGTTTGGTCTGTTGCAGTTATTTATTATTAGCATATTGTCTCCTTTCCCCATATTATTTTAATATGTAATTTAATTGTAAAGAACCATTTTGCCGCCTTCCTGCCATTGCACACGACCAACCGCCAAATTAGCTTTCCTAATGAGGCAATCCTTGTGGATCGTAAATGGTAAATGAACACAGTATAGTGTGAATTCAACATCGTTTCCATCATTCGTAGGGGTTGTATAAACACCCGGCTCAGAGCGCCTGCATTATCTGAGCCTCTGAAGTGACAATATATAGAAGGCCAATCAGTCTTCATTGAAAGCTAAAGAAGCCTTTTCATTGTCAATAGTAACAACACTTCCATTCGTGTGGTCTAAGAGTTAAAAACCTAAAAATAAAGTGTGGGTGACTGGAAGTAGTATCATTTGTTTATGTCACATACTGTTGGTTCAGAGTTTATGAAACCACTTGTGTTGCAGTTCTCATGAAGAAATAATCGAAATGATACGAAGAGGTGACAGGGAAAAGTTAGAGGGAGAAAAGCTGAAACAGCTTTTGAAATTGCTGCCAGAGGAGGATGAGGTAAGAGTGTGATCTGGTAAAAGGAAATGTTGTGTCCCGTTTATTGATTCATCATGTTCATTTCCTTAAATGTTTGTGCCACTGGTAATTTTAATTTTTTGGATTGCCCTAATGATTCCTGCAATTAGTCACTTGAAAAATAGAGGCTGTACATTTATTATCTGTTCTTGCGTATGGCAGCTCGGCTGCCAGGTAGCTATCATTTCTTGGAAGCGTGGCTGTGTCGCTGATGCTGTGCCCCTCTACCAGTCCACTGGTACTCATTTTGCTGACCTCAGAAGGAATACGGGCTGAGTCAATCCCACCTGGTGTTAATTCAGTAGCCAATGGAGCCGAAACTCAGGACCCTAAGATCATAAGCCAGCCACTGTCACCGCTATACATCCATGCTCTATACATCCATCCATTGGGACCATACTCTGTACAGAGCATCATTGCTGCCAAAGCAGTCTCCTGGGCTATTGGTTACAATCCTGGATGGGTCGCCACTCCGACGCATGCTGTATATTGCCTAAATGTGAAACATCAAGCAATGAAGCAGTACATAGGGGAGAGTGGAGCAAGATGATCCCTGGGGCATGATGATCACCCCTGCTCCGCCCATAAAGCTCGCATGGGACAGTGGTGCCACTCATATGAGATCGATTAACTACAATTCCACTGTGGAAGGCGCATGACGAGAAAAAACGCTGCGTTCGTTTTATCAGAAAACACATTTTCCTCCTGAAAAGAAAATTTTCGAATCATCGGTGAGTATGTATTTCTCTATGATATAGTGTAGTAGGAATGGTATCTGTATATAGGTAGATACGTAGCTATATGCCATATTGCGTGTATTTTTGCCTAGCTCATTGCTGTAATTATGAATGCCAGACGATTTTGTAAAAATGGCGGCGGTGGGCAGGATTATCACTTGGTCGTGGGGCAAGTTGATCAGGGTATCTGCCCCACACCATGACATCTTGTCCTGTTTCACCCGTGAGAAATGCAATCGCCGCCGACGGAAGCCAGAAAACAACTAGAGCAGAAAAAGAGCGATGCCAAGGCCAGTAGAGCCGCCAAATCTGCCCAGACGAAACCTAAAAAGCTGTTCAAGGAAACGAAATCACGAAAACGTGTAGCCTACAGTTAGACAGTGAATCATTGGATGATCTGATGCTGGTGATTTCCAGCTTCTAGACGAAGATTCAGAGCCAGATGACAATAATGATGTTATTGAAGGAGACTTTGTAATTACAAAATAGAATGGGAAAAAAGCGCGATCATTCTGTACATAGCAATCGACACGTAGAGGTGTAGCGAGCGTGTAGAGGCAATCGAGTCGATGGGATATGAGGGAGTCTTTCTCCGCAAAGTACCTTCTCATATGAACTTCGATCGACCTACGTCATCGTGGACGAGACAGTGTGGGACTTTTTCCAAGAGGGACATCGTTAAAAAACTACCTCACCAGAATTTTTAAAGGAAGCCAGAGAAAATCAAAGCAACTGGTATTCAAAATTGATCTCAGTCAGTGGGAGTTGCGAATTAGACATTAAGACTGGAACACAAAGAAAATGACATGAAAATGGACGTTCGTATCGGTTGTGTATGGGACAATGTTTTGGAAATATTATGTTGGTACCTAGATGGATATCATATTGTTGTGAATTTGCGCCCGCCAGCGCTGCATCGGCCAGTGACTCGAAGCGACCGCCTCGCCCACCGGACGGACAATTCAGTCGTGACCCTCTCGGACTAACGCGGGAGCTAGTCACGGGTGGGGTTTAACCTCACCACAACCATCCGCATTCCACCCGTGCGGGTAGGGTGAATCACCGAAAGTCGATATACCTAAATACCCGCACGGGTAACCTACCGAGGGGTTGTACCTCGCCACAGGCCGACTCCGGACACGAATCGCAAGCAGTCCGTTCCGTGCTACAGAGATAACCGAGCGGTGTTATCGTCGGCCTTGACGGTTCAGATTAATTATCGGGCGTCTCGCGCCCACTACGTACCCTTTACGTAAAACAAGATGGAGACCCAACGAAGGAAAGGACGCAGCGAAACGGGGCAACAATTCAACAAGAAAGCATTTTATTTACACACCACAGATAGCACACATAAAGCAGGTATTATAGCCACAATTAGCAAAGACATATATCACATAGAAAAGAGTTAAGACCGACTACGCGAACACCCGGCAACACTTATACAGTTTACTTTACGGACATGGCCCACACACACGTTCACACAGAACCCCAAAAGAAAATGGAAGTCGCGACTTCCCTGAGTTCGAGTCCTTGGCGACCGTCCTCCGACGTGGTCCCGTCTGGCGTGACTCCGTTCGAGCGTGGTCGGCGAAGCCTCTCCGGCGTGCCTCGTGCCTGCTCGTGTTGTCCCCGACGCCACGGACCAAGCACCGACTGCGTACACCGAGCCAGGAGCACACCAAACAGGCCCAGAACAAGAACAAGCACGAACGAAGCAGGACGAAAAGAAGCACCAGTCATGAGGGACCGAGACAAGAAGTCACCGACTCGAATCGCCAGCGCCGCCGCATCTTTTTATACTCCCGCGCCCACGCCTGTTCTCCGCCCGCCTTTGGCTCCACCCCCTTCGAGCGCTTCGAGAATAGGGGCGTCCCTCTCGTCCCCCTCCCGCGCCATGCGGGGGCGAGAAAATCCGTCCTGGCGCCGGCCAGGAAGAAAACAGGCGGGAAAACCGCGCGCCATCGTTGTGGTGACTTCTTCTTTCCCTTCTCGCGTTCGACGGTTTCCAACGGGAAACCGTCGTAGTGTGGACCGTGGAGGATGGCGTTCGTCAGCGGGGTAGTGGCGAGATGTGGCGGTTGTTGTGAGGGTACTTGGAGCACGGTTGGCGTTGTGGCGTAGTTGGTGGCGGTTGTCGTGTGATGGCGGTGCGGGCGTTGTTGAAGTGGTGGCGTGGTTGAGGTTGAAATGTGGTTGTTCGAAAATAATGAAAAACAGAAAAACGACTAACTCAAAGTGTCGCAGCCCGAATGAATCACATTAATCCCTCTAAACAATGGGTTTGGGCTAACTATACATGTACTTAAAAAATTCTCACCTACGGACCTGAATGGTGATTGCGAATTTCCACAGCCGTAACAATATATAAATAAGAATTATTCCGTTCATAAAATTCTAACACATCGCTTATTTAGACTGTCCTCATGTTTCCTTAGGACCAGATCATCTTTCCCACAGTGATGATCGACTTGCCCCATGGGTGGGGCAAGTTGAGCATTCGACCACAAATTTGAATTGCCTTTATAGACATTCAATGATGTCTAATATTCTCGAAATTGGGCAGTTAGGCCTAAGTCACATTTGCCACGGCGCCGTGGGGTCTACAAAATCTACGGCACTAGCAATTATAGCGGCCGCAGTATTTCCACGGTCACACAATGTAGCAGTCCATATGTTTTATTTTTCGGGTAGCCGCATGGCGTATTTATAAATTGTGGAGACCGAAAACATGGGTGGTGCCGTACGGTCTTTGATTTGATGTTCACCGGTGACCTTAGGGCGTTCCTGCGGCGGCCATATAATTTTCAAGGCAGACGCAAGGTGCCGCAAGGCGACCGCAGGGGGACCGCAGGGGCCCTAAGGCGAACGTGCGGCCAGACGGACGTAACGAGTGGGTTTTTTTTTTATTTATTTTTTTTTTTTTACCAGTTTTTTTTTTCGGCTTGTCGAATTGCTACGGCGAACGTAGAAATGAAAAAAGTTATAATTCCACGGCGACCCTACGGCCTGTAACATATAGCCAAACGGCGTAGGGCCACCCTGAGGCCACCTCAGAAACTTGCGGCGCCGCACGTTTCTGTCAATTCAGAGGGTGTACGGCCCCGTATCCTCGCCGTAGAGCAAATGTGACTTAGGCCTTACTGGGGCTATAGATGGACTAACGAATGGCAATTGAATGGTGTTTGGCGGCAATCATCTGACGGCAAAACGGACAAAACCAAAAAAGGGACCATCTTGCCCCACTCTCCCCTACCATTTATATATCCCTTGGTATGACTGCCAGGATCAGAATTGTACCGTTGACCTTCCAAACTTGGAGAAGATGCTCCAACCACAATGCCACTGAGTAAAATACACACACTAGTGGTGAGAAGCACGATAACATTCATGCACATTTTCCAACCAATGAGTCAAAGGATACAATTAAAGGAGCCTATATTTTGCATTCACTGCTGATGGTGGGGACATTTCAGTCTTCATTTCTCAACAGTCGACTGCAGAAGAGCCATGTAATGGACTCCTAACCCTCAAATTGTGAATATGTGATTGAAGTTATTTCCCCAGGTAGCTTCTTTCCTATAATGCAGGGCCTTCTTGAGCCACCTATTCCTCAGCATGCTTCACTCTGCCTTGTTCTCCAAATTCCCTGCTTATGCCATCCAAACCTACCTCCACACATGGCTTACTGACTTCCTCTACCCTTGCAGCCAAGGAGTGGCTCTCAACGGGATCCTTTTATCTCCTCTCCCTGTCAAGGCTGGAGTGCTCCAAATCAATGTCTTGAGCCTAGTCCTATTCCTAATTTTCATCGATGCTCTTTCTGACTCTGGAAAATCTTCTTTATTTCTTTCCTGATGACTCCACCCACAGGGAGCAGCCTCTTCCCATTCTGCAGACCTTGATAGAATCACGAGTTGGTCCAACACTTGGAATATGTCTTTCAATCCGAACAAAAATCAACACTCTCATGCTGTCTTTCCAAAATACCCATCTGGTGAACCCTCCCATCTATTTCCTTAACAATCCTCTTGACAAAGTTCAGTCACTCAAACTCCTTGGTCTCACCATGAGCCATGATCTTTCTTTGTCAAACCACATATTTACATATTTAAGTTGACTTCCAAAGCCAGTCACGAACTGGGTATTCGCCACTGTGCAAAGTCTATCCTTGGCAGATCTGAAATTTATCTACCTATAAGGCCTTCATTCATGACTTGGTGGAGTACTGCTCTTCCCTCTGGGCTGGTGCCACTGCCTCATTCCTTACTCATCTCGATGTCATGGAAACCAAGGTTTTCAATATATCGTGGAAATCAAGGAATATCCTGTGATGAAGCTCTGTCTCACGGCCCATCACATCACATATCAGACAGGTTGGTGGTCTCTTTGTCTTCCACCACCTCCTTTCTGGGCCTGCACACTCTGCTCTTTCTGTGCTGTGCCACAACCCCCCACTCCACCCTCTCCCCTCCTCCTCAGGTTTCTACAGGGTGTACGCACTCTGCCAGTAACCCCAGTCTGGTGAAACTCCCAAAATCCAGAATCACTGCTCATCTTCACTCATTCGTTCCTCTTTTATACCGCCTGTGGAAACAACTTTTTCAGTCTCTTCAATCTCATTCTTCCCTCCAGGGCTTCAATACGGCTGTTCACCAGCACCTCAGGTCATCCCCCATCCACAGCCATGATCTTTTTTTACACCCATTGTCTCTCCCCTGGCCCACCTTTTCTTGGTTTCCAGTTTTTCCTTCCACTTCTGTGATTGAGAGTTTGTAGCTGTATCCGTCTTGTTCACCCCCTGTGTCCTCCCCTTGCTCTCATTTTTCCCCACGTCCATTATTTGTCCAAGTCACCCTCTATTTTGTCCCTCAACCCTGCTGTTGGTGCATTCCCACATCCCACCCCCTCTCTTTACTGTTCTTTTAGTTCTGTTACGTCCCGATCCGTTCTGTGCTATAGCTCCTCAACAAGGCCGGACACTGTATACAAAATCCCACAGCCGAGGTCAGTACAGACACATACACTGGCTTTTGCTGTGCCCTTTTCCCCTCCTGCAGAATGGAATTTGATGGTTATACATTTGAGATAATGACAAACTTGTCAGATTCCAGAGCAAGGTATGTAGAGTTGTCTTGTCAGCTCTCCTAACCCTGGTGAAGCGGAGGAATTTTGGTTCATTACTCCTTCAACAATTATTTTCTTGCCTTTGAAGTCTGATTGCTCTTTGTCATATCCCCCTTAGATTCTTATTTTGACTTTACGTGTGTGGTGTCTCATTTTTCTAGATAGAGATGCTCAAATCTGTTGAAGAAGGTAAGAAGCTTGGGAATGCAGAAAGCTTCTATCAGCATCTTGTCACTTTGCCAAGGTAAGATGGCATTCCACTGAGATTTTGCGTAATGAAACTTGGAACGTGAAAAGCCATTTGGTATTTCATGTTGATGTCAAGTCAACAATGAATAAGATCTGTTTAAAATGAAACTTTTTTTTTTTTGGCGATTCTTCTGTAAAGTAAAGCTCAAGTTCCTTTTGAGCACTCAATATATTGATCCTTTGTTATCATGCATTTTAACCCTCTGTACCGAGTGGCGTTTACCAACCGCTTCAACCACCATATACCGAGCGGATGTTTACCAACCGCTATTCAAACCTCCATATACCCGAGCGGCTGTTTTACCAACCCTATTCAAACCTCCCTAACCCCGAGCGGCTGTTTTACCAACCACCATTCAAACCTCCATATACCGAGCGGCTGTTTTACCAACCGCTATTCAACCTCCCATATACCCGAGCGGCTGTTTTACAACCGCTATTCAAAACCACCATATACCCGAGCGGTGTTTTACCAACCGCTATTTCAAACTCCATATACCGAGCGGCTGTTTTACCAACCCTTTCAAACTCCATATACCCGAGCGGCTGTTTTACCAACCACTATTCACCTCCATATACCGAGCGGCTGTTTTACCAACCGCTATTCAAACCTCCATATACCCGAGCGGCTGTTACAACGCGTATTCAAACTCCATATACCCGAGCGGCTGTTTTACCAACGCTATCAAACCCATATAACCTCGCGGCTGTTTACCAACCACTATTCAAACCTCCATATACCGGAGCGGCTGTTTTACACCACCATTCAAACTCCAATACCGAGCGGCGTTTTACCAACCGCTATTCAACCTCCATATACCGAGCGGCCTGTTTTACCACGCTATTCAAACACCATATACCGGAGCGAGTTTTTACAACCGCTATTCAAACCTCATATACCGAGCGGCTGTTTTACAACCGCTATTCAAACCTCCATATACCCGAGCGGCTGTTTTACCAACCACTATTCAAACCTCAATTACCCGACCGGCTGTTTTACAACCGCTATTCAAACCTCCATATACCCGAGCGGCTGTTTTACTAACGCCTATTCAAACCTCCATATACCCGAGCGGCTGTTTTACCACCGCTATTCAAACTCCATATACCCTCGCGGCTGTTTTACCAACCACTATTCAAACCTCCATATACCTCGCGGCTGTTTTACCAACCCTATTCAAACCTCCATATACACCGAGCGGCTGTTTTACCAAGCGCCTATTCAACCTCCATATCCGAGCGGCTGTTTTACCAACGCCTATTCAAACCTCCATATACCCGAGCGGCTGTTTTACCAACCCTATTCAAACCTCCATATACCCGAGCGCTGTTTTACCAACGCTGCTATTCAACCTCCATATACCCGAGCGGCTGTTTTACCAGCTGCTATTCAAACCTCCATACCTGAGCGGCTGTTTTACCAGCTGCTATTCAAACCTCCATATACCCGAGCGGCTGTTTTACCAGCTGCTATTCAAACCTCCATATACCTGAGCGGCTGTTTTACCAGCTGCTATTCAAACCACCATATACCCGAGCGGCTGTTTACCAGTGCTATTCAAACCCCATATACCCGAGCGGCTTTATACCAGCTGCTATTCAAACCACCATATACCTGAGCGGCTGTTATTACCAGCTGCTATTCAAACCACCATATACCCAGCGGCTGTTTTACCAGCGCTATTCAAACCTCCATATACCCGAGCGGCTGTTTTTTACCAACCACTATTAAACTCCATATACCCGAGCGACTGTTTTACCACGCTATTCAAACCTCCATATACCCGAGCGGCTGTTTTACCAAGCTGCTATTCAAACCTCCATATACCTAGCGGCTGTTTTACCAGCTGCTATTCAAACCTCCATATACCGAGCGGCTGTTTTACCAGTGCTATTTCAAACCTCCATATACCTGAGCGGCTGTTTTACCAGCTGCTATTCAAACCACTATACCCGAGCGGCTGTTTTACCAGCTGCTATTCAAACCACCATATACCCGAGCGGCTGTTTATACCAGCTGCTATTCAAACCACCATATACCGTGAGCGGCTGTTTATACCAGCTGCTATTCAAACCTACCAATATACCCAAGCGGCTGTTTTACCAGCTGCTATTCAAACCTCCATATACCCGAGCGGCTGTTTACCAGCTGCTATTCAAACCTCCATATCACCGAGCGGCTGTTTTACCAGCTGCTATTCAAACCTCCATATACCCAGCGGCTGTTTTACCAGCTGCTATTTCAAACCTCCATATTACCCAGCGCTGTTTTACCAGTGCTATTCAAACCTCATATACGAGCGGGTGTTTTACCAGACTGCTAGTTCAAACCACATATACCCGAGCGCTGTTTTTACCAGCCCTGCTATTCAACCTCCATATACCCTAGTGACTGTCTTTACCAGCTGGCTATTCAAACCTCCATAATACCCGAGCGGCCGGATTTTTCTCCAGGAAGCCCAGGATGGGTGAGCCGAAAGTCCAAGGAGTTCAGGGTTCAAAGGGTTAAGGCTGGTAGTTTTTTTAGCTCGCCTGTTCGAAGAACAGAGAGCTATAGCGATACCCCCGGCGTGAGCGTCACCTCCAACGGTGAGTGTGAAAATGTTAAAGTTTTTGGTGCAAGTTTTTTTCCTTTCTAATGTTTTTATCTACCACACTATTTTTATACTGTAATAAATACATATTAAAAAAATACATATATTGCTTTAAAATTATTTGGATCAGACTTCACTGCAATGCTATATAAAAAATATTATTATACTAGTCTTTTAAAAACGATAAATGTATAAAC
>CM068962.1:26580772-26594056 GCA_035128595.1 Eptatretus atami | reverse complement strand
TGGGTGGCTTTGACACCAACTCTCTGGTTGGTTTACCAAGAATATGCAAGTTAATCCAAGGCCAGGAGAGTTTTAGAAAGCTAGGTGAAACGAGGAAAAACATCTATTTCATTTGTATTCAAGGATACTGAAGGAAACTTGACACATGAGCAGGCCAATCATGTATATGGTTTAGCCACATGTTAATGTGTCATTTTACTTGCCTTCTATGCACTAAATCCATTCTTACCATTTACTTAATCTAATGTAACATGAATAGGCAGGGATTTGGCCAGGGTACCAGTATTTTACTTTAAGCAAGCAAGGCTATGGCCCCTCCTCCATATATACACAAGAAAAAGTGATATTTACAAAGTATTAAACTTATCTTTTTCTATTGTTTGGAGAATTTTATTGAGTGAACAAAAAATTTAGGAACAACAAAATTAACCAGCTTCATTGAGCTGTATGATTAAATGCATCCACTGCTTGACCTTGCCCCCCGTCCCTCAGAGGGACTGGTTATCCATAGCATCTGCCAGATCTGTGTCCATATTTTCAGAGGTTTTGCGAGGGGCTCTGCAAGGAATCAAAGCAAATCTGGTGAAAAATGGACGTTTTAAAATAAAGTTATAACGTTTGTGCGGACTGCGAACCGATGTACCACGTGACGCGTGCACAGACGAGCAGGCAACATGGTGGATTATCTGCAATGTTTATTTCACGGGCGATTAAACTTCGTGATGTCTCCAGGGTTGTTCTACATTAAACAGCAACTCTTTTGTAGATAAAGTCATTATTTGAACTAATTCATTTTGTTTCTTTAACTGTTACGGGCGTGGTGAAGACCGTCTTTAAAGTTAAAGGGATCCTATATGGTAGGTATGCAGCCACAGCTTGGCCAGTGGTTCCTTCTGAACCATTTAATTGGAGTACTTGCTTGAGTGCTTAAGCCACTTGCCGAGTACTCCCCAGTCAAAAGCCATACAGTTCGCGTCCCGATGGGGATGTACAGTCAGCAGCTGCTACTAGGTAGAGATACATGATTTACAACGGTTATAAGGTTTCTTTTTGTGTTTCAAAGCAAAATATATTTGATAACACCAGATTTCCAAGCCATTTGCCAAAATAACGTGTTTTCTAAATTACAGAACCAAATTGTTTTTTTACACCTGTCACGCGACGATTGGCAGCTGTTTCTAGAGATTAATGTTGATGCACATATCCCTGAAACATCTATAATGCAAAGGTGTTTTTATAATTTGTTTATTGAAATTACCTCAAAACAAAGGTGAAAACTACTCGAGGTTTTTGGGTTGTATAACAGTATGTATTGTAGGCGGTAATCACTGTGTGTGTGTGTGTGTGTGTGTGTGTGTGTGTTGTTCATGAAGCATAACATTTTCTCTCTCTGCTAACTCCCTCCCCCCACCCACCTCTCTTTCTCTTCTCTCTTTTTCTCTCTTTCTCCTTCTCTCTCCTTCTCTTTTCTCTCTCTTTCTCTTTCTCTTTCTCCTCTTTCTCTTTCTCCTCTTCTTCTCTTTCTCCTCTCTTTCTCTTTCTCCTCTCTTTCTCTTTCTCCTCTCTTTCTCTTTCTTCCTCTCTTTCTCTTTCTCCTCTCTTTCTCCTTCTCCTTCTCCTCTCTTTCTCTCTTTCTCCTCTCTTTCTCTCTTTCTCCTCTCTCTCTTTCTCCTCACTGTCTCACTGTCTCTTCTCTCTCTCTCTCTCTCTCTCTCTCTCTCTCTCTTCTCTCTCTCTCTCTCTCTTCTCTCTCTCTTTCTCCTCTTTCTCTCTTTCTCCTCTCTCTCTTTCTGACATGTCTGGAAGGTGTTTATCTCCAGGGGTGTTTGTTACGGACATGTCCAGGCGGTGTTTACATCCGGGCGATGTTTGTCTCCGCGACATGTCCAGCCGTGTTTGTCTCCGAATGTGTTCGGGTGGTGTTATTGTCTGGACAGGAGTTTGTCTCTGGACAGTGTTCGTCTCCATGCAGTGTTTGTTTCTGGACTGCACTTATCTCTGGACATGTCTGGGCGCTGTTTGTCTCTGTGCGGTATTTATAGTATGACGCGTAGAAAATGGATTTCAAGACTGTTGTTCCATATTATATATGTCCATCTTCACTGTTATTCCATGCAGAATCATTTTGATGAGACAATATGAATCGTAATTAACGCTCCACCGCGCGTCTGCCTTCCCTTCGTCTCATCTCTCGCTGTCTTCCCTTCCCCCACCACTCCTCACTCTCCCTCCCTCCTCGATTCCCCACCCCTCCTTGCTCTCCCTCCCTCTTCACTCCCTCTCCCTCCTCTCTCTTTCCCTCCACCTCTTCACTCTCCCTCTCTCTCTCCCCCAACCCTCCCTCTCCCCCTCTCTTCCCCCCAACCCTCTCTCTCTCTCCCCCCCTCTCTTCCCCCACCCCCTGTGTATTCCCGTCAGCCCGAAGCGACGGGTGGTATTTGCTTGTGTCAAAAATGAGCCGAGTAGGAACAGAGTTTTTTTTTCCTTCCTTTGTGGGCCATGTACAGTGAGTGGTGCAGCATAGCATCAAGATATCCAGACATGTTCATTAGGTTTACTCAATTGCGGTTAGACATCAGTCTCATTAGAAACAGAATGCATAAACAAATTTTCCAAACTAACACCCACATTTCAAACACAGAAGCACACCTCCTGTTAGCTTCTAGGCTTTCTTTTTCAATTCCACTTAATTAGCAAGATTCCGTTTAAGAAGATACCAGCACTTCTGATTCGGACTTGGTTATTTGCCTGGGTTGTTTTCTGTCATATGAGTGAGTATATGACATAGTCAGTCATTCCACTGACTTGTGCAAATGCCGAATACTATTTGTTGAAGTATATACTGTCTCTAACTCTTTAGAGTGATTGTAGCACTTCATTATTCATCAACATGCTGTATCTTTTTTTGCTTTCGTAGGTTCTTTTGTTGTTCACTGTGTCCACCAGGAGACGTCTTGAAATAAATATTCAACTAAAGATGTTACGCTTATCTTCCTCATGATAATGGTGCAATGAATCAGACCAGTGATCGTCACGATTGGTTTAAAGGGGGGCCACTTTTACTGATACAACATCAGTGTGAGAGGCGCCACACCGCCTGCCGGACTCCATAATGGCTGCTATTCGGCCCTGCCTCTACGTACTCTTCTTCGTTGTGGTTAACTGGGCTGCAAGCGTAATTGTTTGAATACTGAAACCATATCCTGATGTAATTATGTTACTTTTATGCTTCACAATGGAATACTCATTTGAAACCATTGGGTCAATTTGATAGCATTTATGGCGGACTATGATGGGGTGTTTTCACATTTGTGTGTTATGGGCCGCACCACCAGGGACCGCCAGTGGCTCGCGGGCCATGCAATGAAGAACAGGGATTTAGACTATCATCATGAGGGAGTTACTTCATCCATGGATATTAAAACACTGGTTGCTGAACCTTTAAAAGCTGAGATGGGAACTTGGTAGACTTCACTTTGTTGGCTTCCTCAATGTTGGAAAGAATTCATCTTTTTTAACCCTTTGAACCCCGGCGGCCGTTTTACCAGCCGCTATTCAAACCTGCATGTACCCGAGCGGCCAGATTTTTTCTCGAGGGAGCCCGGGGGAGGACAGGGGGAGGGGGAAGGGGGGGGGAGAGGGGAAGGGGGGGGGGGAGGGCCGAAACTCCCAAAGGAGTTCAGGGTTCAAAGGGTTAAAGCAAATGCAGTACTTGTTGTATGATTTATTGTATATCTGAATGTATGCAAAATCTTTACCTCCGAATGATTTTGTTGTTGTTGGTTAACTTGATAATTGACAAGATTAATTACATCTGTAAAATATTGCAGAGACATGGAAGCTGTGAAAGTTGGAGGGAGAAATAGAGGGGAAAATATACAACGATGCTCCAAACAGCCTTCCTTGTCTTCCACATGTTATATGTGTATGTGTGTCCACATGTCCTCCACGTGTTGGCGTTAGACACTGTTAAAAGGTTTTTTTTCTTCGTAGTTTGAAATGCAATGCAATAGCAAAGAGAATAGCAGTTAAAGAAAAGATTGTTCAATTATCCCCCTCCCCCACTCTCCCACACTCTTCTACAGTTACACGGTACGTCTCGAAGCTTTGCTGCTTTGCAGTGAGGCAAGCGCCATTCTTGCAAGGCTGAGACCACAGGTCGACAATATACTTTTAGCCTGCTGCGGTGAGTTCGACGAACGCTGTGTTTTGTTGAACCGAATACTGAAAACAACATGAGCGGTCTATAGGTGCAATCACAGTATGTACTATCTGTTCACTTAATAAAAATCTTTAAAAAAATTTTAAAATCCATCTCTTGCAGATTTGCTGAACAGCACAAGATTGCAGCGTTTCTGTATGCTTGTGCTGGAAGTGGGGAATTTCTTAAACTTTGTAAGTTCGTATTTAATATGATGAAAGCTTCCTATGTTATCCAAAACTCGGATATGTGTAGACTTTTTGAGACGGTGAACTAATGGTCTCAGTTATTGATTTGAGGGACTGATGCTGTATCTGAATTTGAGTGCCCATAAGTGACGCAGTTGTCTTTTCTTTAGAGGTACCAGTTGCATTTCTACATTTAATGTGACTGTTACTTCTATATCGGAGAATTCCTTGGAGGAAAAATAGATTGGATGTGATCCTGCTGTTTTAGGAGCCATGAACTAAAGCAAACATTGTTTATTTTTATTTATTTAATTACTTTGTTTTGTTTGCTCTATTTTCTGTTTCTGATTTTGGAAGTCTCCGATTTGGGAAGTTTACAATTTTGGAGATTTCTGTCCGTTTCTGGCCCCTTTAATTCCACTGCATTCAAAACCCTCATGATTAATCCTTTCACTTTCAGGTTATCTAGCGGGGAACAACATGTGATCAATGGCACTGGTGAATTTGTGCTTCCATACAGTTTGGTTTGTAATTTTAGGAATTTTGAGTTGTGTATTTTATTCTTGCCATCCCTCCACCCCTCCCTCTACATTTTTTGTTGTTGTTGTTGTTGAATCTCCTCAAAAAAGGAAATGTTCCACATTTTCTGACGTCAATATTGACCTATCTTAATTCTATGAGTCTCGATTGACCTATCCTAATTCTATGGGTACATACACAAAAGGGGTCTTTTTTTTCTTTCTTTCTACGTTACGCTTTATGATTCTGACTTTATGATTCATTGATTTAAGAAAAATACACACTTGAAATATATCACCATGAACTAAACTGTGTCGCACAGCCTGCTGAATATTATGGAACTTTCAGCCTTTATCTGTCTCAAAATAGTTGCTTGTTTATTTTTTGCATTTAAAATCTCAGCTTATGGGAATGAAAGGGGGAAAAAATGATAAAATGTCCTGACAGCGGAGCCACAGTTTAACAACCAAGAAAGAAATAGAACAAACAGGGAAAGAGAAGAGAAAAGAGAGGAGAAAACAGTATGGTAACCTCAAAGTAAGATAGTGAGTTACGTCGGGTCAATGGGAGAAATAGTAAGTTAATTAGTAAGTAGATAAGTTGGGTTCGGGAGAGTTAATGGGGGAAGAAAAGATCTTGGGTAGGGATGGAGGATGACAAGAGATGATGGTAAATTCCTTTCTTGAAGTTCTGGTTTTAGAGGTTAACCAGCAGTGGATTGCTGGAAGAATGAGTGAATCCTTGAGGAGCTGGGAAGGACCCGGAGAGCAGAGTGAGCTAAAACAGAGGAAAGGTGGTTAACAAAACACACAGACAAAGAGATCACCTGCAAGTCTGCAATGTGAGAGCAACACACCTTGCTCTTCAGCCTCATCACAGGAGATTCCAGTAATGTTGAGAGATTTAGATTCCAGTGTCCATGAGAGACAAATATAATGCTGGGGACTATGATGAGATACAGACAAGGGCCTTGGAAGCTGTGAGTCGTTTTGTTTTTCAAAGGGTTTTTTTGGAATGCCGGAGGATGTCCAGTCTGCGCCTGACTTTAGAGGCTAGCTTTGATATATGTTTGGCCCAAGAGAGGTCAAAGTTGATGGTGAGGCCGAGAAGTTCAAGAGTCTGAACCCTTTCCATGAACCATTAAAATAAATAAGTGTGTTCGTTTGATCCTCCCATAACAACGATGTGAGTCAAGATTTGCCAGGACTCCTCATTGTCATCCATGTGTAGCATGTGGCTGTGTTTTAGCATCAGTTCTTGCAGGGGCATGGAGGTGCACTGATGCCCCCCCCTCCCCCCTATACGTTAGAGCAGGAATTAGAAATTTTGCCAGAGTGTTGGTGATAACTCACCTACTCTTCACAAAAGACACAATGGGATTTTTTAATGTCTACTAACTAATGCTACCAGATGAGATGCCCAGTTAAACATCCATCCGAATGATGGCGCAAACATTGATGTATCGCTCTACATGTGAAACGTCAGGACGAGAGTTTGTAGCTGGACCGAGAGAGATTCAAACCCAGGCGAGGGAACTCAGAGGGAAATGCGTTTACCTCCGGGCTACCCTGCCAGCCCATGCCAGGACTGAAAGACATGTTCCATTTATCAGACGAGCATCTCATAATTTCCAGATCAGTAGAGAGTGATGGCCAGTGCTTTCGGCCAGTCAGTGTGATAAGGGTACTTACTGTACGACAATTTAGAAACATCTGTAAAAAGAAGAGAGGGTTTTCCAGAGCATCTGAGAGGTCATTTATGCAAATGAAGAACAAGACTTGGCCCAAAACACTTTCCTAAAGCAATCCATCCTCCACTGATGAAGGATGTTGGAGATGATAGGTGAGGTGAGGGTTCCAACGATATAGTAACATGTACACTCCATGAGTGCGGGAAGTATTTATAAGGCAAGACTACTTTGTGAACAATATAATTGCCGAATAGTTCCTAAGGCAATGAAGTTAAGTATATTTTTCTCCAATATAATCCAACTTGCGAACTACATTCTTTTTTTGTTCTTTTTAAAAATATAAACCACACCAAAATCCTGGAAATGCAATATCACCTATTAAACAACCTCGAGTATTAACCACACTCGTAGGCTGAGTTTGCAAAATGTATATAATCAACCGCAGCTTATATTTGAGAAATTACTGCATTTGGTTTTCTCGAAGAAACTGCACTTCCTGGCTATGTCATTTTAATCGACTCGTTCTTTGCGTGCCCCACTAGGGAAATTACATGGGTGGTGCACACGGTTTCCATGTAAGCACACTGTCCAAGCTGAAGCAAGTGCGAGGAAACAAGCCAGGTGTGAGCCTCCTTCATTTCCTTATCATGGTAAGTGCAACGTTGAGCGACTATCTATGCCCTTGGAGTGAAGAATGTGGAATCACAATGTACATGTCTTTAATTTCAATAATCATCAAAATGTACTTGCATTAAAACCATGAGACAGAAGTCCATTTAAACCTCATTTTTGTACATTGTGTGCTATTGTGGTTCACATATTGTTGGAGATGAGTACGAACAATATAAAAGGTTGCTATGGAAACAACGAGGTTAATTCCTGGACTTTTTAAGTGGAATTAATGGACCCATAGACGAACTACAATTTTGAAATGAAACTTAAATGCACATAAGTAAAGACGATGGTGCAAATAGCTGTATGAGTGGGTTGGCCTGTTAGGGCTGGTAGAATGACCTAGAGATATGCACACTCGCCTCAAAGCTGTCGAGCTTGGGTGTGAATCCCGATCCAGCTTAAAACTTTCATCTCGGTCGGTGTTTCACAGGAACGGTGAATCATCGATGTGTGTGTGTGTGCCGTCCCTCGGATGGACGTTAAACTGGTGGCACCGTCTGCCGGCATTAGTTGGTGGATGTTAAAGATCCCACTGTGGCGTTTGCAAAGAGTAAGGGAGTTATCGCCGCCACCATGAACAAATCCCTGCCCTAACGACTTAGTCGAGCATCAGGTCTGGCCAGCATGTTCGTGAAAGACTTAGGCCAAAAACTTCCCCCAGCCAACCCCACAAGAATGTGGGAATAATTGTGGCCATTGAAGAAGAGCAAGAAGTGCTTTCGTTTGTTCGGGTTTCCATCTGAATTATTGGCTAATGATGCAGGGGACACATTCAAATCAAATGTGAAATATGTTTGTCCATTATCTACTTATGTCCTTGTATTTCATGTGGAAGTACACTGATTGATAATAATGTCTATCCAACATGTGTTTGACACAAAGCCCCTCTATGAGCCTTGGGTCGCAGGTAAAAGGAAAAACAGAAACAGCTGTTGATGTTATGCACACGAGGCTTCCTGTGCCGCTGACTGTTTGACTGACAGTTGAATCTTGAGCAAGTAAAAGGAGCATGCATGAAAATACACACCAATATAAAGAAGGAAAAAGTAATAGTATCAGGGGGTGGAGAGAAGGGGATGGGTTAGTGTTGATTAAAAAAAATACACACATATATATATATATGTATAAATTTTCTTTAAAAAAAAAAACTTTTAATAATAAAAAAAGATTATAAAAAAAAATTCACATCCATTATAAGGAGCCATATAACGACAGGGAATGGATGGGGGTAAAATGAGGAAATGAAAATTGGAGAAAGGAAGGAAGAATGATAGGAGATGGAAGGGGTAGGAGAATGTGGAAGGAGTGGGGATGAGACAAAAAATAGGACCGTGCGTCCTCAAGCTCACCTGGATCAGGAGCAACAGTCACTCACATCCCATGCAGTCCCCCTTAGACCCTGATTTTTTTTTTCATGCCTTGTACAAGATTTGGTACATCACGGATGATGAAGGTTTTGGTCAAGTTTCATTGAAATCGTGTGTGTAGTTTCGGAGAAGAGAGCAAATACATATTTTGGGGGATCAAACCCCCTCCCCTCCCCCCGTAGACCCCTTGAATGAGCACAGATTTTGATGCGGTCAATACACCTTCGTTCGGCGTCAGATATGAAGCTTATGGCCAAGTTTCATCAAAACTGTGCGTTTGGTTCAAACAATAATGACAAGTGTTTGTGGACTCACTCACATACGGACACGGCTCGATCACATAAGCTCACCGAACTAAAGTCCAGGTGAGCTCATAATGTTTGCAGAGTCAGAGAGGAATTTTGCCATATTTGCGTATGTCATAAATAGATGGCCCCAAAAGTGGGTGCAGATAGCTACAGGAGGTTCTCAAATGGAATGGTTTGTTAACGTTTTGACAAGTAGTGGTGTGCAACACTGCTTTGAATGATCAAACGGAGCAAGCACATCCCATTTCCTATCAAATTCAAATTCCACTCGTTTTTCTCGCTAACAAGAACAGGTGCAGCAAACTGCAAACCTTTTCCACTGAAGCCTTTTTGAAACTGGGATTCATTTTCACGGAGTCGTACGAAGAGTTAAAAGAGTAATGAACTGTGCATGTAATTGCAGTAATGAGCATTCATTTCAGAGTAAGAGGCTCGCAAGAACACTCTGCTTGTTAAACTGTGATTACAGCATGTGCCAAAGCATCTTCATTTTGCAGAACTATCATGTAAGGTTTGTTTGTTGAAACCACAAGAGAAAAGGGCATAACGTGCACATTTTTAAATCTTGGCTCAGACTTTAGTCTTGTATCAATGTCCATCAGTGACAGCTTTGTACTTCTGTTGCTCATTAATGTGACAGCATTGTCTTCATTGTTTTCAATTTTATTTTACCCTCCCCCCTCCCCTTCCCAAGCAACTTTGAAATGGTAAACTTATACTCGTTGTTTGATCATGCAGTTCATAAGTGAAAGCATCCACATCTATGTAAGCAATTGCGCATCACTTACGAGGGATGATGAAGCATTATATTGTTGAGCGAACCGTATCATCTAGAAAATGATTATCAAACTAGGACAGTGCAATCTCATCTGTCGGACTTGTTTATTATTGTTTGCACCTTATACTTGCGATAGATAGCAGGCATTACTTGCATGATCTTTTTGTTAATGGGTGATGTAATGGTTAGAGTGTCTGCTCTGAGTCTGGGAGGTAGGTGGTTCAAACCCCTGGACGAGTCATACGACCGAAGACTTAGAAAATGGTACGTGCTGCCTCCTTGCTTGGGGCTCAGCATTTAAGAGGCTAGAGCATGGACAAACAATCCTAGGAAGGCAATGACAAAACCACCCAGGATGACCATCGCCAAGAAACTGAAACTGTGTTTGTCTGGCCGCACATAATGTGCCAACGTAGGCCACAAATATCACCTCATGGTAGCCCGGATTCCACCTTGTCTGTTTTTTTTATTTTTTCAATTGAGTCTCTATAAATATGTGCAATTAGAATGCGAAGACATCTATAAAGTACGTACTATAAGAATGCGAGTGTCTATAAAGGATGTACTATTAAGAATGCGAGTAAGTCTATAAGTTGCAGCATGTAATGATAATTATAATGTGAGTGCATCTATAAAGTATTGTTGCGTCAGAGAGTCTGCTGATGCAGACCGTTTGAGCCGGAGGTCTGATCGAGGCCTCTGTGAATGCTGAAACGACGTTTACAGAATTTACTGCATTCTTTTAATTGCCTCCAATACCCCAAGGATCGCTCAAGTACAAATTGAAACTGGCGGTTGTTTGCGTGGGAATGTAAAAAAAAAAACAGGAAGACTTTTATTACCAAATACCATAAATGGTTCATTATAAAATGATACTGACATGGGGATGGACAAGGCTGGACAAAACCCGGACAGATCTAGTGCACGGAGACAGACAAACAGGGAAGGAAAGACGCAAAGTTATTGCACATGGGAAATAAGACTATACCCCGCTAAGGTGCCAAAATACTGGATTAAAACCGTTAAGAACAGGATCAGGTGAGGACTTGAAGGTATGAGATCGGCTCTGCTGTACCATGACCCGTGGTTGTGGATATCGTGCAGGCTGGTGTGGCACAGCGTGAAGTCTGGCTTGAGGCGGAACAGTGACGATGAGGTGAAATAGCGTGGAGATGGCACTCCCGTCTCCTGGTGTGGTCCTCCTCCGGAGTGACAGACAGACAGACAGACAGTTGTTGTCTCTCCAAAGTTCAAGGTTCAACTCCAACTGCCGTGTGCATGTGCAGACATGGCCTTCACCCCCCTCTGTGACCGCCTTCCCAGCACTTGGCTGGTCCCATTCATTGGCCGCCCATTATCTGCGGGGAGCGCCATCTTCTGAGCTATTCCGCCCTGTGGGGCGGCCCCTCCTAAAACGTTCCGCCCCTCTCCAGGTCTCTGCAGCCTACTTCACCACCATGGCCTGCAGTCCTCTGGGCAAACAGCCCATGACTATGTCCTTTTAAATGTGCTGAAGTCCTCCACCTGACCTCACCTGTAGAGGTGAAATGACGTTTGCAGAATAAAACTGAAAAAGTCTGTTTGTCCACTGTATGAACATAAACCTATGTCGTCAATGCATCGTCTGCACACCAACACCACACAAAATACATCCCCACAAAACAAGTCCTGGTGAGGGTTTACAATCTCTGGTTATTCCTGTGTTGGTGACTATTTTGAAACCATTTTTTCCCCCTCAGGAATCCAAGGACAAAGATGCCGATTTACTGAAGCTTCCTGATGATTTACTTGGTATCTCCAAGGCAGCAAAGTAAGCTTTGTTTCCTTTCCACTTTTCAAAGTAACCGAAGGGCCGTCCGTATATGAAACATCAGCCGTCATGGTATTCACCAACCACAATCCCAATTCAAATAAACAACCAGGATCAAATGGAGTTTGAACTAAAAACTTTTTTGAAAGGAAGTAAAGGCTTGTGGGAGACATTTAAAAGTCTTTGTTTCAAATAAGCTTCAGAGGACATTTTAAAAGTTAAAAAAAAAATACCATTCATATTGGTAAACATAAATGTTTTTTGAGAATATTGTTATCATATTTACCAGCCATAATAAATAAACAATGACGTGCTGGCAGGATGGCCTAGAGGTACACACACTCACCTTTAAGCTGTCGAGCCTGGGTTCGAATCCCGACCCAACTATAAACTGTCGTCATGGTGTTTCACAGACAGGGTGATTCATCAATGTGTGTGCCGTCCCTCGGATGGACGTTAAACCGGGCATCCCATCTGCTGGCATTGGTCATTGGATGTTTAAGATCCCACGATGTCCTTCACGAAGAGTAGGTGAGCTATCTCTGGCACTCGTGTCCCAATTCCAAATGCCTGCCCCTAACCATAGTCGAACATCAGGCATGGCTAGCAGGTTTGTGAAAGACTTGGGCCAAGCTTCCCCCGGCCAACCCCACTAGAGCGTGGGAATAATTGTGCCCGTTAAAATAGAATAAAAATAAATAAATAATGACACTGTGCTCATATCCTTGTCCTCCATGTAATATATTGTTCCAAAAATTGTGATTTCTGTGTACGTAGTTTGTTTACATGACCTCTGTGTTAGTTATGTCATGATGATCCCATTAGAGATGTAAACACAGTATTATATGATTGGGCCGTGCGGGGTAAGTTTTACCTGTCCGGCAGGTAGTAATTTACTTTGTAGGTTCGTTTGTAATTGATTCCAGGCTTTTTCTCTCAGCCTCAGCTGACTGTTGGTCTGGGGATAAGTTGAACATGCACCTGGATTTGCATGTTCACCTGACGACTGGTTTGCACTGATCGTTGCTTGAGTTGGCTGATTGATTGGTGGGCTGATTGGAATGAGGATTTGGGGTGAAATACGGAGACGGGGAATTTAAGGAGATTCACCAGCAGTAGTAGTCATTTCAGAGTGGGGATTTCAGGGAGAGTGCAGTGGAGAGAAGGTTCAAATTGCATAACGTTAGCATCACAGTACTTTGGGACTGGTTTGCACATACCATCCAAATTTGGTTAGTCGCACAGTGGCGGAGTATGCAGCAGCACACGTCCAGTCCTGCATCGGGTCTGCGGTTTGTCGTTGGCTTGGGATCGGTGAAGCATGCATTGAACACACATGTCTAGTTCTGTGCTTCAGCACTCCTATCTCTCTTTAAGTGCCTGCTTCACGACTATGGCACTCAATTTGCTGTGAATGCTCCCAGCAATTTATTGCCTGTTCCTGTGGGTCGTGATTACCCCAGTACTTCCTCAACCGGCCTTGTCGACTGACGGTCACATCTCCCTCACCTTTCCCTTCCCATCTCTTGCTCTCCATTTCCACAGTTTCTAGCACTATCAGGTCTGTTCTACCTCATATTTTCATCGTTTTTTTTTCCCCTTCACCTTCTATCTAAACTCATTCCTTTTCCATGTTATTAGTTCCCTACCGGTTTTGCTGGTGGGACTATAGGTTTGCTCTCCGTCTGTCCGTCCATCCGTTTGTCCATCCGTCCGTCTCACCTATGGGTTTTTTTTTAGACTTTTTT
>CM068962.1:26566048-26580762 GCA_035128595.1 Eptatretus atami | reverse complement strand
CCTTTAACATATCCAACTGAAACCTCACACCTGGCTTTATTATGATAAGTTACAGAACAAGTTTGAGTTTCAGGGTGTTTCATCAATTTTTCACAGAATTATGCCCTTTTTGGACTTAAACATATCACATCGGTAGGGGACATGTATTGCAAAGCAATTCTCATTTAGCTTGCCCTGCTGGCCCGTAGCAAGTAAGTCAGTTATTGTTGTCATTGGTTATTCATAATCGTGTGCTCTTTGTTGTTCATTCTTGTACATAAAAAATTAATTATTATTTCTTTAAAATCAAGGTAGTGTTACTCTTTCACTTTCACAGTGCAATTATGCTCTAAATTATACCATAAGGGAGGTTAAGAGAAACAGCTCAACTATTTTTCAAGTTTACAGTTACAAGAGCTCTGTCATCGAAACATTTCAATCCATCCACCGCAGATGCATAGCAAAATGTACAAGCTCTTCCACAAGCCTAAGATCACACTGATGAAACATAATTGTTAATTATATACAGCACTAGCAGGGGCTACCCAGCACTGCACGGGGGGCAGGGGTGGGTCGGGGATATCTGGCACTGCCCGGCTGGGTGAGTTTTTCTCGGTGGTGGTTTATATAGGAGTTATTGGCCTCATGGTGGTTACTTTTTGCCTTTGGGCCGGCGGCAGCACTGTCTGACTCCACATCCCGATATACACTTTATAGTGGCCTTTGGTGACCTCAAAACGGACATCAAGGCCAACGTGTGGTAGCTTAAACCCTTGCCCAGGTTCTGAAGTACCTCCATCCAAAATTTGGGGCCTCTACGTGCTACGGTTCGGCCGTGAAATAATAATCTCGAAACGCACAAACACTTGAAAATATTGATAAGATACTATAGCGGGTACACCTGCCCTCCAGGCGGGAGTGCCCTTCTTGGCTCACATGGTCGCCACAATGGAGAAATAACCCAAATAATAACACCTATTAGTCCATGAGCCAAGACCCGAATTTTGGGATATCGGTACCACCCGGCGGCTGATAATTCTCTTAGGTGTTTTTAGCTTGCTACATGTCTCTAGTTTATGTTTTGATATGATAGCCCTTGCACACTGGTAGCTTAATGGTCGTTTCACTTCTTGAATAGACACACCCTACCGAAAATTCAGAAAAATTTTAAAATGTCAAATTTGGGGACAGGAATGCCTAAATGTCACTAAAATGAATATAGTAATTGTCACATTTAATACAAGTCCTGTAAATACACACTAAGCATGCCATGGGCTTGTACTTACTATTATGGCAAATTACTCCTCCTCAATATCATCTACGTCAGACTCGGAATCTGACTGTTGTGCTACCGGCTCTTCTTCAATAGCCCTGTTCTGCATGTCTGTAACCTGCACATGTCCGTACACTTCAGGCCATTGCTGAGGCAAGTGCACTTAGGGAGTTCGCATGACCGCACACACTTGCAGGACAGTAGCTGCATAACAGCATCTGGTGCTGGTGAGCCTCGCATCCAGTTGACAGCAAGCTTGCCGTCCTCATCTGTCATCCAGCCGCAGTCTGTTGGGTTCGCAACAAATGGCTGGCTCTGCAGACTTCTCCTCCAGATCGCAACCTTGTAGTTTGCACGTAGTGCATGCATGAAGAGGCAGTCCTCACAAGGAGGGAGTTGACTTGACTCCACCTCTCCACGTCTCGCACAGAACAGCTCATACGAAGCTTGTTCACTTCAGTTGTGTGGGTAGATGGCAGGTACATGTGGCAGGTGATTTCCTGTAGCTTCTCAAATAGTTCAGGAGACACTTCCCATGAGCGCCCAAGTTCGTGGAAAGCATCCTGGTATGCTGTCTTCCATCTTCACCTGCTTGAGTGTCGTCATCTTCCCCGGCCAGCGAATGCACTGACGGTATCACAGCCTGTAAAGGCATGCATACCAATCAATGAATCACACACGCTGCCTCCCAGTGTACGGCTCAGTGTGGTGATATCCAGGAATCTTGTCCGGTTCTTCGTCCCGCACTTCTGGAACAGGTGGGATGGGATCTTGTGGCACATGCCCAGACACAGGACCATGACATCTGTATCCTCTGCAGTGATGATGACAGACTTGTACCCAGATTCTGCTGCATGAAATTCATGGAGAAGGAGGGTGTGTCTGCTTCTTCTTGACTTGACTTTAGCTCAGGAGCCTCTTTCCCACTGCTCTTTGGTGATCTTGAAGCAGAGCTGCTCACATGTGACATACAGCTCCTTGCCCTCGAGCTTGTCCCTGTGCTGTGGTTTTTTCCATTCTTCTACCAGGAACTTGTATGACTTTGCTCCAAGACTTCATTAACGGTGGACATTTCTGTTGCGGGAGCATTGATAGTGGGCAGGTAGCTTACAGTGTCCTGGACCACTGCAATGTCTCTGCGGATTTTGATGTTGAACCCAGTCCAACTGCTGATGGACTGGTTCTCATGGTCTGACATTCGAGTAAGAAGCCAGATATGGTTCTTGGTCTTTGAATCCTGGACCTCTTTTTGTAGTGTCGACATACGCAGTCTCAATCCTGGTGGCCCTGCCCGCCGCCCAACATTGTATATTGGCAGAATTGATGCGGTCGGAGTGATGCTTCTTATCTTGGACTTGGTAATCTCTGGCAGGACCTTCTCTGGCACAGAGCCTGCAACCTGGACTGGACAGCAATGCCATTGACTCTGTGAGAAGTACCTGCTCCACTTATTGTCTCTTCAAGTCGGTCGATGTTATCCCAGGCCAGGGTTGTGAACACACCAGGGTAGATGTTTGCTGGCAGTGGAATGTCATCCTTTGAACATTCCAGCTTCTGGATACAAAGGGCTGTATCGATCTCCTCAAACATTGAGTAGGACACACAGTGGCCAAGACGATTCAGAGTTCGGATCAGTTCTGTGTTTCCTGTCAAACACAAAACAGCATTGGACAGCAGTACGTGCTTGGGTGGCTTTGTCTTGCCACTGGTAACAGCAAAGACCAAGTCACTGCCGAAGGATGTGGCAAGACGTTGAGCTCTTTCAGAGGGAGTTTGACACTCACACTCTCCTGTCAGCAGGTGTGCAGGAATTTAGTGACTGCTGCAGGAATGACATTCTGATCTGTATCGGGAGGCCATGGCTGATTCACATCTTGCTTATTGATCTCATTCCTCAGCTGCATTCCTGCTTTGGTTAAGATATCTTCAGAGTTAGCTGCTCTTGCTTCTTGCAGATCTTTTTCATTTTCTGTGCTTGTCGGACAAGGTCGTCCATTGAGAGGCTGCGTGGATAGATTAGCAGCTTTCCTTTCTCATCTGGGACAAAGCGTAGTGATTCCCCAAACTCGGTTTCAATCTTTCGGCGAACATGTTTCTTTGTCGCTGGTTTCAGTTTGATAATACCACGGGACATCATGGATCTCTCAAGCCTAGATGTGAGGTTTATCATAGGCAGTACCTCTGGGTTGGGAAATAATTCAGTCCTTATATACAAGAAGAGTTCCTCGAGGGCTTCTATCTCAGCTCTTCGTAGCGTGCTCCCTCGCTTTCTTCCTGATTTTCACCTGCACCAGACCTGGCGGCCCTGGGGAATCATCTTTTGTGAAGAGTTTGTAGCACGACTTGTGGTAGTGACCCTCTGCAGCAACAAGGTCTCTGCTAAGTAAACCAAGGATTCTCTTGTTGAGTTTCCTTGTTGCTGCTCTGCGGATCTTCTCATCTGCTCGTAGCTCAACACACTGGATGAGTGGCTCCCTTGTCTTTGCTGCTTTCATGTACTTGCTTGACTTCTCGCAGAAGAGACATACTTTGGCATACACCCTGCTAGTACTAGGGGCATCCTTTGATGCCCTCCTCCTGGGGTCGACGCTTGCTGATTCTATCTTGACACCCTTGGCAAGGATACAATCCAGTGACTTCTTCATTGTAAAGAGACTACGACATTTACGGTGATAATGTATGTGTGGTATTCCTCCTTCTTCAAGGCCCTTGACTGCTTCCAGGACTGGATCATGCTGCCTGATCTCTGCAGCCCTGAGCAAGTGTGTTCCAGGAGTCCAAATCCTGTGGTGACACCAGAGCATCGCTGTCATCATCAGAGCAGTGGATGATACAGTCGATCCGTGCTCTCTTCCTCGCTGATGGTTGCATCATGCCGTCAGACAGTCAGCACACACCTGCAAAAAAATATCACCATTAAACATTACATGAACAAACAAACAAACACATTTACATGGAAACCATTCTACATATGTTTGCTCCTTCCAATAATAAATTATCCCCAAAATATCACAAAAAAATCACCAAATATGAAATAAACCCTAAATATGGGGAAACTTGAAATATACATCAGAATAACTCTTGTAGAGAATCAAATTAGCTACAAGAGCTGTTAGAATATATTTTTCAATTTCTCCCATATTTAGGATTTATTCCAGATTTATGGAAAATACCCAAAATTAAATTTTTTTTAGGGTAAATCCCAAAATATGAGGAAATTTGAAAAATACCTAGGAACAACTCTGGTAGAGAATCAAATTCTACATAGGTGTCCAAAGTTTCGCGTTGATCGTGTGATTGATTTTAAAGAAAATGAGGAAAACCCCGAGCGTCACGCTGAAAATCTGTTTTTATGGGTAGCACCCCCATTGCATCACAAAATCAGACTAAGCTACCAGTGCGGGAAGGCTATCATATCTTAATGTATTTACAGTCACTCTATAAACATTTTAGTACCATTCGTGTTTAGTCACCCCAGGTGGTACCGATATCTGGCCTGGCTCATGGACTATATGAGAAATCCAAGAAAAAATATAAAATAATTTTTGAAATTTAACTTGAAAAATATTTCATGGAAAACCAAAGTAGGGACCCTCCTGAGTATACTCTGAAACGTTGGTGTCAATCGGCCCAAGGGTCTTGGAGTAGTTATCTGACATACAGACAAGCATACACCGCTCTGTTTTGTATACAGTACTAGACTAGCGTGGATCGGCTCACTACGATCGCCTCTCCACACGTCATTACAGAGATTTACGGCACAGATTTGCTGTGTTGTCATGATTTACACCAATCATAATACAAACATTTATTTTCTCCAAATTTATTTGTAATACTAGTGATATTATATTTATTTGGAATTTCATTTGTGATATAAGAAGGAACAAGTGGTCTCAGTGGTTAAGGGTCTAAGTTGTCTAATCTGTCTGAAGAGCATATGGTGTTAAGGTCTTAGAGGTCTTTAGGGACTTTCAGGTCTTTTGGGGTCTTCAGGGTGTTTTTTGGTCTCCAGGGCTTTTGGGTCTTCAGCATATTTTGGGGTCTTAAGGGTTTTGGGGAATTAACGTTCAAACAGGACGTGATTAATAGGCATATAGCCTTCATGGACTGACGGCTTCACTGCCTCACTCACGGCTTCACCACTTCACTGACCACGCTTTGTGTATATATATATATACATATATATACATATAAATTTATTGATTTGTTTATGAACAAGTCTGAGCTTGAACTCTGAAAGCAGCAGTTCCCCCTCATTGTGAAAATATTCTTAATTTTCTCTTATACAACTCTAAATGTAGTGAATCTCATTTATTCATAGCAGTTCATGACTTGTTGAAATTGCATTTCTTTATCTGAGGGCTTCTCAAACACCACACACAATTCCTTTATACACATCAGTTAAGTACAATTGTGTTTGTGACTCTGTGTCCAATGAAAGCTCTTCACTGTAATAAGTTGAGCATCTTCAGAGCAATTTGAGTAGTTCTGTTATAAACTTTGAGTTACCAACCACTTGTTCAAAACCACAAGTTTACATCCATTTCATCAATACTCGTGCATTTTCCTTTTTCTGCTTTCCATATGCACGTAACAAGATCTTTTGTGGAATATTGTGCATCCAAAGTCAGGCCAGTTCTCGTTTTCTTTTCACTTCTAATTTTACAACAGGTAGTGTCATATTTTTGGCTGCACATTGATCGGAAGCCCTCCGTGAGAGACCCGTCAAATGTCGTCTTATATCTCTGGGAATAAAATGGAGCAGCAATGAAACTTTAAATTGGAAACATTAAAGAGCAACCTCAATACACAAAGATTTAGCGTCATTAAAAAAGAGGAGGTTTACGAGGGGTTGATGGGGTCGAAGAACGATGTGCGATGTGCGAGTGATGGGTGCCCTTGGTATCCTCTGTATACAAGTTGCTTTCTATTTATTATGTATGAAAATGGCAGAACCTTTGGCCCTCCCTTAGTATATACACATCTTGAGTTAAACAATGACTTCACTGTTTACAGCTGTGACATCGGTGTGATCACATGTGAAGCTGCAATATTGCACAAGCGCTTAGAAGACGTGAGGAAGACCACAGTTTCTGATCCTGATGTGGAGGAGCAGTTTTCCAATGATATTGAGGTGAATACCATGAGGTCACAATTAATTGAGAGTCACATACGATATCGACAACTTACAGGTCGTTATAAAATAACCATTTTAAACATTGCGTTTTACAAACTAATCATTCTGGTATCGGGCAGCAAGTGTTGACATACATACATACATACATACATACAGACCGTGTCAGGTTTCAAAGGGGGTTTTAAGCCGGCTGGCATGTTCACATTCACATGGATGTAAAATGTCCATCAACTGCTGTTGTAACTGTGGCTGCCGAGACCTCGATGGTCGAGGGTTCTGGGCATCGAGTGCAATGGAATGTCGATGCATGTGAAGCAAACTTTTAAATTGATGAGATCAATGTAACTGAACGCGAGATATTGAAATGTTACAGAAGTGTTATAAAAAAAATGCAACATCGGCCGTGACGTCGTTTAAGGAAATTTAATTCTGTTTTCTGCAGGTTTTTCACAACACATCTTCAAAACTCCATTCGACCTTGTGTGAGATAGAGAGCAAAAGGGTCGAGATTGCAGCTTACATCGGTGAGGATGAACGGAAATTTTCCCTTCAGGAATGCATATGCAATATCAGCAGCTTTCGTCATGATTTCCTCCAAGCTGAACAGGTACCAATCACGTTGTGTATGAATCACTCTTTCATTATTTGGGCTCGAGATCAAAATTGTGACGAAGGAATCATGTTACACTTGTCGTTGATTGATGCCTCGGTGTCATGATTTTGCTTGGTTTTTGGAGTTTTCATGCAAAATTATTTTGGAGTCAATTTTTATCTTTGAGTTTACTGTGATTCAGTTATTATGGGCCGTAGCAAGTTAATTCCATTTTTACCATCTTTTGCACTTTTTGCTCCCGATGCTCCTCTCACGTGATGTTTCCTTGGAAAGGAGATTTATCTTGCAGTTGTAATTAATCAAATATTTGTTCTCTCTTGTGTGGTTCTAACAATCTTGATCAAATGCTGTTCTTTCAGCAATTCAATGTTTTATTCAGCATTGTGTTTAGTGAAGGAAATAATAGTTTCTCACAAACACATGGACATACTGATGAGACAAACGCAGCCACTGAGCTTGGGGGAAGCGCCGTCACTTCCTGGAGTATCCTGGGTACCAGTGACGTCACAATAATGGCACTGCTTTTCTCACCGCATTCAGCAGGGCATTTCCTGAGTTGGAATTTCCTCCTGCCCAGGGATGCCAACCCATGCTCTATCCTTTTAAATGCTGGGTGGCTAGCTTGGATGCAGCCTGTACCATTTTGGAAGTATTTCGTTTGACTCGGCCAGGGTTTCAACCGCCGACCTCCCAAACTCAGAGTGGACGCTCTAACGATGACACCACCGAGTCTGGGTTACACCACGGAGTCTGATTTTCTTGACAATGTTGTTGATTTGGGAGGAATAAGAGTCTTTAATTTGATATTGATCAGCAGCTGATGTTTACCTCTGCCACTGAAGGTGGACGGAGGTTATTCCTATTGTGAGTTTTTTTTGTTTTTGTCATTTTGAAATGTGTTTCAAAGGTATCAAAAGTAAAATTAAATTGAGTAATCTACATGATTTTGTACCCACTAGGTAAAAATTTGATGTCTGTCCCCCACGCAGCGGGAGATGGGTTTTTGCTATCGCTTCTGTCTGTCTGTCTGTCTGCCTGTCTGTCTAGGCCATAACCTTTTTACCATTTGAGCTTTTGACATCAAATTTTCAACAAACCTTTATTATGAGAACATGGAAAAGACTAATTAATGATTGGGTCAAAACGTCAAAAGGAAAAGTCACAGTGAGTAGAAGTATGCCTTCTCAGCCCGTCAGTCGTTGCACTGCACGAGACGGCCTGGTTGCTTTTTAATCGCTCCAGTTTTTATTTACTTACCATTTGAGCTTCAGTGTGTCTTTCCAGGCCATAACTATTTTTACCATTTGAACTTTTGTCATCAAATTTTCAACAAACCTTTATTATGAGAACATGGAGAAGACTAATTAATGATTAGGTCAAAATGTCAAAAGGAAAAGTCACAGTGAGTCGAAGTATGCCTTCTCAGCCCGTCAGTCGTTGCGCTGCACGAGATGGCCGGGTTGTTTTTTAATCGCTCCAGTTTTTATTTACTTACCATTTGAGCTTCAGTGTGTCTTTCCAGGCCATAACTGTTTTTACCATTTGAACTTTTGTCATCAAATTTTCAACAAACTCTTATTATGAGAATATGGAGAACACTAATTAATGAATAAAATATACAATTTTTAAAAAGCTATTGTTTTTGTCATTTAGTTTGAGTACACAGCAGACACAGATGAGCTTTGCATTGTGAGATGCCTTCTCGTTTTGTCCTATCGTGATTTTTTAATTTTTTTATTTTTGGTATGTCGTGATTTCAATTTTGGCCCACTGTAATGATTTGGTATAATTTTATTTTATTGCTCAGCCATTCCTCTGCCTAAATCTGTTTATCAGTTGGATATTCCCTGATTGATATTTTTTTTTCAGGAGAACAAGGCTCGGGCAGAGCACGAGGCTCGGATGGCAAGGCGCAGGGAACAGGAAAAAGCCAAAATGGCACAGGAACAGAATAACAGTGAAGCAACTAATGGAGCTGGTATGAAGTAGTTTTAATTGTTGGAAAGAGGGGGAACAGGTGGTGAATAAATAATACATCCCAATATTTATTTTTTTTAAACAGTTTTGTGCAAAAGACTCATTGTAATTTTTACCGTGAGAGACACTCGTGTCTCATCCTTGTAGTATCGGTTATGTCTCTGCCTTTCTACAGGTGAGAATCACAGCTCACACTGCATGGTGGATGAATTGCTTGCCAAGCTCAAGACGGGGTATAAGTCCAATGTGAAAAATCGACCTCGCAGAGGGGCACGTAACAGGCAAAGGCCTAGCCAACATGGCCTTGTCGGATGCTTCGCACATTAATGATCGCAGTTGAGCATTTTGCATCATCATTAGCTTCGCACTCTGGGAACACACAGGAATGCTTCAATTAGAGCTTGACTTGCTGGCCTCGACATAAACATCGAATATTACATTCGCAACAATATTGTGACAAATAGTAGATGTGATTTGCAAGTTGACTTATTGGCATTAAAATATTTAAAGATTTTATTTTGATAAATTAATGAGTCGGTGTTTGTTTTCCTCTCAAGTATTTCTGTTTCTTCCTCCTTTCCTGTACTCGAAGGCTCTTTTCTTTGTTTTTTTTTAGACCTTGCTTCTTCCCCCGCCAACCCCGTTTGCACTGTCTGCAAAGCTTCCCAATACAGTTCTAAAGACTCTCTCTCAATAATTATATCTTTGTGAGAAAACCTTGACCACCCTCCATTTTTACCCCATTATGAGAAAGAAGGACACGAGGAACTTCAAGTTTATGGATATTCAAAATGGTGTTTTTAATTTTTTTTGTACACATGAAATTTGTGTACATGATTATTAACATGAGAAAGCTGTTTGCTCACATTTTTACCTCCACCATGGAAGGTGGACTGAGGGTATGTTTTCACCCCTGTCTGTCCGTCTGATTGATTGTGGGTGAGCAGGATATCTCAAAAAGTTATGGATGGATTCAGACAAAACTTGGTGGACAGTTTGGGTATGTAATAAGGATGAATTTATTAGATTTTGGTGAAGATCTGGATCCGGATCTGGCATATCAGTGAGATGCAAAACGTAAACTGTTCAGCCTGGTGGAGGTATGCGCTCTACCGAGTGCCCTAGTTTGTGACGTGTTAGCGATGCAAGGACTAAACCACAAAGTGAGATAGAGTCTGAACAAAGAATGAAATCTTGAAGCCATCCTGGTTGCCAGAATTTCCTAAGTACAGCAGAAAAGTAAGTTTACACCGAAAACTTTTCAAGGGTTATGTGACACAGGCTGCCTGGGAAGGCAATGGCAAACCACCTGGTGTAACCCTTGCCAAGAAACTGCTTCGACAGTACCAATGCTCTGTAACAGAGTGTGGTACATCCGAATCAGAGAACACAGGCTGCATCCCCACACACCCCCACCCTTCCTTCATAACACAGGTCCAACCATTTACCCACTTCCCTTTGAATTACAAAAGATATGGATGGCTCCTTGAATGCTCTTTACACCCAAACATTTCATGCATGTATGCTGGGTAACTAATTACAAGGTTGATTCAAGATTAACCTGCAATTTTGACCTGGTTAGTGAAGCTTACCCTATTTTTCAAAGAAATACCCCACTACACATGCTTTTGTCCCATCGGTGCAGTAACGCCTTCTTGCCAGAAGCAGAGAAATCTTGAGGATAGCATGTAGCCATTTCAAGATGTCTCCTTTCCTGTCCTTATCACTTTGAAGCTGATTCCACCCAGATGCTCTTTGAGCGGTCCAAGTCGATGCAATTGAGGGGATCATCAATCAAGCACTTCCCAAACTCCCTTTCATTAAATACGAGTTCTGTTGGAAACTCCCCCACCTTCCCTGGTGTTCACTTTGTTGCATTTCTCGAGTAAGTAAATTACAGCTTCCCCTCTTCCGATAATGGATGGTGCAGTTACGCTGCTTTGCCATGCACATGGATTTGAAAATTGCCCAAAATTAAATGTTCAAAAAATACATTTGGAAGATTCTTGACACTTGTTTCCATCGGATGTACCGATTTGACCACTGTAAGCGTGTTTGCACATATGTTGTGGTGCAAGTCTTCGACGCTGAACAGGATGACAAGCATGAATCCCTGCATTGTGGAAATGTCTGAAGACAGTGTTGACACTTGTCCTGCGAGGTCCAGGGATTGTGTTTGCAATACTCTAGGCAGTTAGAAACCAATTGCTTGGATGGGTCATGCGAATGTATTGGTCTTGAGGGAGAGTTGTTATCCTGGGACGTCCACTTCTTGACATATCCCTTGTTGATCCAGTGGCTTTATAACGTCTTCTTAGGTCATAAACAGTTCCTCTCCTCATGTTAAAGATGGCTAATGGAAGACCTTGCAGGAAACTGTCTAATGACTTGATTCCTCTCATTTTATGACAGACGTGTGCTAAATCATGTCATCAGTGATGATCCACACGCTGGTGTCTTAGACTGTTTTGAATTTGCTTGGAATGCCTCGTGTCATCTCTAAACACCTAAGTTGCACGTGCTGAATGATTATTGCATGAGGCAATTACGTTATGTGAAAACTTACAATCAGTTGTTCTGTACATCCCTCGTGCCAAAAAGGCCCTTGGGGTGAATACTGGAACAATCCTTCAAAATTATAACTTTCTGGATCTATACTTTATAAAATTAATATTATAACTATTAATATATTATAACTTTATAAATAAAATATATTATAACTTTATAAAATTCCACGTTTTTTTTATGATGGAAAGTATATTAATTTGCTGAACTCGCTTGATTATAAAATTTATATAAGTGGGAAAACAAAGATGAATGAAAAAGAAAAACATATTGTAGAAGCTTTCAGGAAGAAACTTGGTTTGAATATCAATGTTGATTTTCTTCAAATTGACCATTCACAATTGGTTAATGGACTGTTATTACTGTTAGGTAGAAAGAAGGCTGGAAACACCAATCTTACTATAATTCACCGTCTGTCCGTCTGTCTGTTCCCAGGTACCGCAAAAACGGCTGAATCGATCTCAACCATTTTTTGGGTGTGTAATCCTGGGACCCCTTGGAGTAAAATAGGCATAAATATAATAACATGACCCCCTTGACGGCTGCTGTAGGGAGCGGGTGCTTCTAGTTGTTTTAATGAAGCATCAGTCTTTTTTGGACCAGTTCATGAAAATGAAATTAATAAATGTCAATATCAAGATATTGTTGCGGGCTGGCGGGGTCGGGTGAGAAGACCACTAGGTGGGGGAAGCTACGTCGATTCCCACCAGACTCCCCGGAATTGTAGACCGTCGCTCACGGATAATTCCGTGATGCGGCGGATCGCTTAACCGACCGTGGACGCCAATAACTCAACCGCGTGACCTAGGGTCCTCCCGTCTATGGAATCGGGTTACCTAATTAACCACGTGGTTTAATTACCGGGGAACCACGCCCTCAGTACGTCTTGTCCGAACTGGATCACTCTATCGGATCCAATCCAACGTCATCAAATTCAATCGGGAGGTCACATGATCGGAATGACTTCGTCAACTTAACAACCCTATCCTGGCCTAATGATGTAACCGAAATTTGGTAGCAATCTGACTAGTGGATCTGGAGAAGAAGATTTTTGAAGAAATTTACTAAGTCGGTCATTTTGACCTACTTGAAGTCATGTGACCAGAACGAGCTTTGTAATTCCTGTTACCAGTCAGGAGAGGAACGTTGCTGCCAAATTTCAGCTGAATCAGCTGAGCAGTTTGGCCGGAGAAGTCGAAAAAGGAGACGGATGGACGGACGGACGATGCGTGATCTGGAATTTAAATTCCAGATAAGCTAAAAATGATGCAGCCAGCTACAAGCTGCATATGAATCAATAAAAAAGGTATAAATTCAGTATCTATTCACTGCAACCTCATTCATGGAGTTCATAATGATAGTGGAAGAACAAATACAATTTTTTTCTTTCAGCAGAGACTCAAACCCAATTGGGTATAAATTCAATATGCAACCGAAAGATCTCGTTCGTCGTCTTCCTGTGTCAGCAAAAAACATTTGCTTAGCAGTTAATTTAGAATTACCGACTAGGATAATCGTATCGTCTCCTTCAATAGGGAAATGATAACGATCAAAAATCATCTTCGGGAGATTTTTTTTTTTTGTAATAAATACAGAAATGGTTATTGTCAGAAAGTACTCATATAAGTTATCCAAGTATAAAATATTTACTAGTATAATAGTATAAAATCTCCATTAGCCATGTGGTCGTAGCCATCAAAACCATACTCCAGACTACACTTGGACTATTTCTTTTTTTTGTATACCTTGTCGAGGCTCGTATGAGAGCTAACACACAACGCACAGCAAGGGGGCATGAGACGAGAGGGGAGGGAGTGGAAGGACAAAACGGTGGGGAACAGAGACATTAGGAGATCTGTGGAAGGGAGAGGGATGCGGTGGGGAACATGGGAATACAAGATGGATATTACAGGGACTTTCAGGAAGGATAGCAGGGAATTTGAAGGAGGTGGGTTTGGGGTGGATTAACGGGGGTAGAAGAGATCAAGGATTTGGATGGGGACAATAAGAGGTGGTGGTGAACAGCCGTTTTGAAGGCCTGGAGGGAAGAATGGGATTGAACAGAGTGAGGGAGTTTATTCCAAAGGCGGGAAAAAGAAGAATGAAAGAGTGAAGTGAGGAGTGATTCGTGATTTTGGTAGTTTTACCAGAAGGGGTTGTTGGCGGACCTTGAGCACCCTGCGGGAATATGGTGGGGACAAATCACAGACACAGCAGGGGGGGGGCGAGACCAGAGAGGAGATGGTAGAAGACAGAAAGACCACCGACCTGCCTGTGGTGAGAGAGTGAGAGGCCCAAAGACTAAGCCTCATCGCGAGAGATACCAATGATCCGAAATGCCTTGTTTCCACAGTGTGAAGCCGAGAAAGGTGGGAGGCAGAAGCACCAGCCCAGAGGGGAAAGCAGTACTCCATCAGGCTGCAGACGAAAGCTTTGTATGTGGTCAGGAGCTCAGGTGGGCGAGGAAGGACTTTGCACAATGAAGGATTCCCAGTCGGCGACTGGCTTTGGAGGCCAGGTTGGAAATGTGGCTTTCCAGGAAAGATCATGGCAGATAGTGAGACCTAGAAGTTTGAAAGAAAGGACTTCTTCCAGAGGATCTTTGAGAAAGTGGATGGGGGGTTTCCAAACAGTCCTCTCGGAGAGACATCGTGAGAGTGTGAGATTTGCCAGGATTGAAAGACATGTTCCAAGTGTTGGACCAGTTTGTGATTTTATCCAGATCTGCAGTGAGCGAAGAAGCTGCTGCTTGCGCGTCGAGGGAGGACAGATGGTACGGCATTGGGTGGAGTCATCAGCAAAGAGATAAAGAGGATTTTACAAAGAGTCGGAGAGTCATTGATGAAAACCAGAAAAAGAAAGGGCACAGAATGCTGCCTTGAGGAACTCCAACCTGGACAGGAAGAGGGGATGAAAGAACTCCATTTAGGGCCACACGTTGACTGCGACAGGAGAGAAAATCTGCCGAGCCATGAGTGGAGATGCCTTGGATACCATAGCGAAGCAGAGTTTGGTGAGAAGGGCAGGGTGCCAGACCGTGTCAAAAGCACGCGATATGTCTCGGGATATGGCTGTGTCAAGGGAAAGCATGCGATATGACTATGCTGGTCCATTTCAAGGGAAGCTTTTCCTTATCGTAGTTGATGCCCACTCCAAATGGATTGAAGCTC
>CM068962.1:26502079-26514584 GCA_035128595.1 Eptatretus atami | reverse complement strand
GTGAGTTTTTGCTTTTAACAAAAAAAATACACGAATCCTTTTTTTCATGACAAATATGCCTACACTAATGGGGCCAAAACGATATACAGCACGATATCTCATAATGTTGTGGACGGATTTGGATGAAACTTGGTGTGGATGAGTTGGTTAGGAGAGAGAATAAGCTGATTCGATTTTGGTTCAGGTATTGATGCAGATCCGGCTTATCAGTGGGATACAAAACGTAAACTAATCAGCCTGGCGGAGGTATGCACTCTACCGAGTACCGTTCTAGTTTCCCATTGTATTCACACCAATACAGTGCCCTTAAACATGAAGACAGAAATTTGTCCAGGGTATCAGGATACAATGACATACTCTTTACAAAAGGCACAGGAAGGTCTTTAACATCCACTGGTGAATTATAGCCGATGAAACGCTCGGTTTAACATGCCCTCTTTCGGACTGTACACAATACTGACATGACAATCTGTCCAAGAAGCAACAGGTTGATTGATAGTTTATCTTCAGTCGAGGAATGTAACCCATATTCGACAGCTCAAATGTGAGGATGCTTTCTCGCACCTATCATGTCAACCCACTTTATGGTTGGTGGTGTTGATTGATACGCCAGGAGAGATTGGTGGGAAAAACACAATCATTTTATACACATGCAAACATTTTAATAACACTTGCTCATTCGATAAAGGCCGGGTCGAGAGGCCTTATGACTGGATGCATTCAGCATTATGTTGGCATGAGATAAAGAAACACCTATTTTCAACAAATTTTGAATGCTAAACAGTGTCAATCTGGAGCAATCTGGTACTTCAACACCAGACTATCGGTGATATTGGAAAAATTTTGATACCTTCCTGTTGTTCAATCCTTTCTCAGCACTCATCAGTTCGACTTCCCTTGTGGCCTGGTCAACTGGTAACGCAACTCCTGCTGAGGCAGTAATAGGCAGCCCGTTCCCTCGCACCAAAATAAGAGCTTTTTATGATTTTAATCTTCACGTGTTTTAGCGTTTTATAAGAGTTATCTTACGAAGAACTTCAAAGCAAGAGACCATTCGGTCCATCAAGCATGCAATATGATTGCCAACGTATGGTTGTTTGTCCATGCTGAATCATCTTCAAATGATGAGCATCAAACAAGGAAGCTGCACTTCACATTTTTAGCTCACCTGGACTTGACTCCGGTGAGCTTATGTGATCGAGCGGTCGGTAAGTCAGTCAGTGAGTCATTTAAATATCTGGTATGACTCGGTTGGAGTTTGAACTACCGAACTCCCAGACTTGGAGTGGAAGTTCGAACTATTATACAACTGAGTCTGGTTAATATTTTGTTTTGCTTTTTCGGCTCTGAGCCAGCAGCATCTGCTATTTTCCTCTGCTCATGGCTAGCTGACTTCATGTTTTAGGCTCAAGCAGATTATCATTTTTCTTGCACAGAAACTGGACTTCGATGTTTGACCGTCACGCTGTGAGATTTGCTACAACACGACCACAAAACTGTGCTAATATACTGGAGTGTTGAATCTTGTTGGTCATCCTTGTACTACAATTTCTTCTGGAGATCTTTGCTTCATTGATTTTTGTCCAGCACGACAGGTATATTTTTAAAAGGAAAAACAAAATTTTGGCTGTTCCTTGCACAGAAAAGTAATAATAAAAATAAATAAATAAAGGTTTATTTCAATTCAGCTTCCATCGTGGCCAAAGGCTGACTTGAGGTAAGGTTTACAATTGATAATTTTAACAAATAAAATGTGATAATACAATAAAAACAAATTTGTCAATATAAAAGGTGAGCAGTCACGAATCACTGCTCACCTTCACTCTTTCATTCCTCTATTTTTCCCACCTTTGGAATAAACTCCCACACTCTGTTCAATCCCATTCCTCCCTCCAGGCCTTCAAAACAGTTGTTCACCACCACCTCTTATTGTCCCCCATCCAAATCCTTGATCTTTTCTACCCCCGTTAATCCACCCCAAACCCACCTCCTTCAAATTCCCTGCTTTCCTTCCTGAAAGTCCCTGTAATGTCCATCTTGTATACCCTGTGTTCCCTGCCCCATCCCTCTCCCTTCCACAGATCTCCTAATGTCTGTTCCCCATCCCACCCCTCTTGTCTCATGCCCCCCTTGCTGTGCGTTGTGTGTTAGCTCTCATACAGCCTTGACAATGGACACCAAAAAAAGGCAATAAAAAGGACATCAGAACAGAATAAAAACTAGAGGGGGAGCACTCGGTAGAGTGCAAAACCTCCGCCGCCAATACTGCTCGGTCACTCAGTGAACCTGATATCCTATTCATTCAATTTGACGTCAACAGTGCTCACAGAGTTATAGTTTGCAAACTTTCCCTTTTACTTTAACTTTTACATACTCAATTCATTCGTCATAACTAGATTCCTTGAGACAGAAATTGATTTTACGTGGGTATATCCACCTGAAGTTCCAAAATCACACCGCAATTAAATTTTGGCATGTTTTTTTTGTTGAAAATCACTTATAACATGTAGAAATGCAAAAAAAAGAAATCGAGATTTTGTTGAAAAAAAAGTTGCAAAAAATTTTTTTCTCTAAATTTTTTGGGGGGGGGGGGGGGTTGGAAATCACTTAAAACATGTAGAAATCCAAAAAAAAAAAATTAAAATTTTTTCAAATTGGCCGCCATAGCGGCCATATTGGATTTTGGACCAAGTCCAAAATCTAATGGCATGATCCTTGGACCAACCTAACCCCCCACCAAGTTTCGTCGAAATCCGTTGAGTTTTTCCGTAATACTGTTCACAAACAAACAAACAAACAAATAAACCAGTCACGCCAGGGTGACCCGTATCTTGCCAAAGGGTGACCACGTGTGACTTCTTTAAGGTCACACTGAGGTGAACAGAGCTGCTATCCACCAGGAGCGACTCCTGTGAGGAATATCTGCCTACGAGAGATTCCGATGAGAATCGTTCTACAGAGTAACCATGACAAATATGCGTTTGCCTCATAACGTCACCAAATGACGTCATAATGTCTCAAGCTTGACATATCTAGAAAGCACTCATCGAGGTGTTCAATTTGAGTTACTACACGATATGGTTCCTAAAACTTGAAAATTTGACCTTGGGGTCAATATGTTTGACCTTAGGCGCTAACCATGAAGGTCAAGGCCAATCGCCACCAAAAATTAATCAGCTGAGCGCCAGACCATGAACTATATTCCCATGAAGTTTGAAGACGATCCGATCAAAATTACTCAAAAAATAAGGGTTTCGTCGACTCCCCTGATTTGCGACAAAGTGACCTTGACCTTTGACTTGACCTTCAAAATTTTGTGCGCTGAAAGGGACCTCCATAGGCCTCTGATATGCGAAGTTACAAAATTTCCAATGAAAACTGTGCTCTGCAGAATTTTTTTTTCGTGATTACAGACAAACAAAAACAAAAACAAAAACAAAAAAAAACAAAAAACATACAGGCTGACTAACATATCTTGCAAAACTTAGTTTTGGCAAGATAACAAACAGAAAGGGGTGAAAACAGTAACCTCCATCCATCTTCGATGGCGGAGGTTAATCACATCATGAAGAAACAATCTTGCAATAATTTTGCAATTCACGAACATCAAACACACATATACTTGAAAATAATAACATAGATAACAGGGATTTCTATACATACTGCATAATGTACCTTATGGCTATTTGAAGCTTCGTTATTCGATTGTTTTATACGATATTCATTAAGGAATGTAATATGAAACAAATGTGAGAAATCAACTTCCAGTGAGCCTACCAGCAAGGACAGAGTCTGGACTGTTCCATTACCAGATTACCTTCTGCCCATAACTTGTTCTTGTTCCCCTTGTATGAGCAACAAGGACTTATTTATTTATTTACAGGAGTGAGATGCATTGAAGAGTAAGAATCAAACTCGTGGAAGAGCTTGATCATTGTTCTTTTTTCATCTTGTAGCATATAAATAAGACATCCAACAATGCCTATGCTATGCACACAAGGTATGCTGATGTCTCCTCCTGTGCTGGCTCCTCAATGATCCTCAGACACTGTTGCTCAACACTAAAAAATTCAGGCTGGAGATTGATTGTGCCACATCGTGGGTATGCCCCGAGATGAAATTTTCAAGATAAGCCAATGTTGAGAGCAGTGCTTTGTTTGTTTGTTTGTCTGGTGCCAGCTGCATATGTAGCCAAGCAACACAGACGATGAACAAATCAACATGATATGTACACTGTTTGAACTTTGATCCCCAGCATCATTAGCTAAGTGTTCAAATGGGAACTCTCCGCAGGCCAGCTGTGATTTTGGCTGAGCACCTCATCCAGTAAAAATAATCGTAAATCTCTTCTGCAGAGTTATGAAAAATGAAATGTTTGCTTGGATTCTCACCTGATGTTCTCACTTAGTCTTTTCATCTACTTTTGACAAATACCGCGATTCTAAAGCCGTTTATAAAACTTGTGAATTAGGCCATGATACAGACTCAGTTCCATCCATCCATCCATTGGGACCATACTCTGTGCAGAGCGTTGTTGCTGCCGAAGCAGTCTCCTTGGCTATTGGGCACAATCCTGGACGGGTCGCCACTCCGACACAGGATACCAGCAAGCTGGCACTCATTTTGCCCACCTCGGAAGGATGACAGGCAGAGTCAACCCCACCTCACCTGGTATTAATTCAACAGCCGAATGTGATTTGAACTCAGGATCCTAGGATCCCAAGCCCACCACCTTAACCATTAAGCCAACACCAAGCATACAGACTCAGTTCACTGGCTGTTTATGAATGATTTCATGGACAGTCACATGAAACACACAAACAGACACACATACACTTGAAAATATTAATATAGATAACAGGGCTTTATATACATACTGTGTAATGGCTATTTGAAGCTTCGTTATTCGATTGTTTTATATGATATTGATTAAGGAATGTAATATGTGATAGAACAGAAGAGCTCAGCACATCCTGAAAAAGGAAGTGGGTCGGAGAGGGTGAGCATTTGGAAGGGATCTCTTTTCTACAAAGCTTCAAGCTACAAAGTTTATTGTTTTATAAAACAATGTGCAAGGTTGTTGAATGAGAGCCACCAGCTTTTATGGAAAATCTTGCTTGGACACTGCAGAGAAAATTCTAAACTTGACCACAGCACTGGAACACAGTGACTTATTTTTTCAAAGAATACCATGGAATATTTAATCTTCTTCAACTAAGACTATCAGATGAAATGGCTGGCTTAATTTCCCCATTTGAAGGACACAAAGATAGCGTACTCATCGATACATTCCCCTACTTACAAAACACCAGGATGATGGTTTATAGTTGGGCCTAGAAACAAACCCAGATAGTTTAATGGTGAGTATGCTGACTCGGTCTGGTGCTCTAACATGGGGTTTGTTGAAGTTTGAACAGCGATTGTTATCGTCCTTTCCTATTGGAATAGTGATACGACAGTCGGGTCATTGCTTTGTCACGATTGTGTCATTGTTAATCAGTCGAATGAAAAGTGCAAGCCAGCATTTGTGTTTGTAAACTGGCATTTATTCATTTGAGATACGCCATGGGCTTATCTGCTTCCGAGCTTAAACTGTTCTGTTTTGTTTCATTGTTTATTCTTGAATGCGAGCATAATGGAACAGTCACTCCAGGCCAGAACTGCTGCCAACACTGCTTGTTTACTTGTTATCATGTGCTTTTATAAGATGAGGTGCCACCTGCTTTTTCTTTTTTAAATACATTGAACTAAGGCTCATGGATGAGCTTGTACATAAATTACGTGCAGGAGAAAGACATAAGCAGACATCATTGTACTTGAACATGCATTACAAGGACATTAAATTAGAAAATGAACAAATCAGCAGATCGAAATGCCTGGAAGCTTTTCCAACTTTGTGCTGGTTAACAAAGCAAATCCCCGTCCTGACTACAACCCCCTTTAGGATATGTTGTACTGTAGTATTATAGGTGCAAGAAGAATGCATCCACGACATTGTCAACCAGCCTGCCTGGGGAGAGCATTGTCCATGAAGTGCGTGTTTAGGCCGAGTTGGCCATCATCGTCATGAAGCAGATGCCCCCTCCCCTTCTCCTCGAGTTTAAAGCTTTTTGGGGGGGGTCTTCATTTCAAATACCGTATAGACTGTCATTGTTGTGGGACCAGGAACCATGCACTTCATCGGCGTGACTCTTGACAACAGGATGTGGCAAACACATCCTGTTCGTCAGAATCCACGTGGCAGTATTCCAGACACATCCTGTTAGTCAAAATCCATGTAACAATACCCAAACATATTTTTGTATGCAGAGTCTAGGCTCGTGGAAGACCAATAACAAAGAATGGATAAGGATGCAAAGTAACAGAAGGAACAGTAGAGAGAAGGGAAAATGCCAACAGCATGGCCGAGGGAGAAAATAGTCGGCGATGGACAAACAAGGTATGTGGGTAACGATGAGAAGTAGGGTGAGAATATCAATATATATGCGTACATATACAGCATAATAATTAAATTAAAAAGGTTGGGGGGGGGGGCATGGAAGGGGGGGTTTAACGTGTAAAACAAAAAATCGCGGTTTTGGATTGGGTGATCTAAGATGGTGAACAGCTGTCTTCACCTGAAGGGAAGAATGAGATTGATTCCACAGGTGGGACGGGAAAAAAAGGAACAAATGTGGATCCATGTGGATAGCTGGTGTTGTACATGGTTCCTGGTCCCACAACTGTGAGGGACTGCATTTCATAAAAACCCTCAAACAGGCATGACCAGTTCACTCTGGGAAGGTGAGGACATCTGCTCCATGCAGGCCAAAACGCATGTTTGCTGATGATGCCCCCCAACCACCTCTTCACCAAAATCTAATCATTTCGTCCTTGTCACACACTCAAACTGCCCACCAAATTTCATCCGAATTCGTCCACAAACTTTAGAGATATCCTGTACACAAACAAACTGACAGACAGGGGTGAAAACATAACCTCCTTCCACCTTCAGTGACAGAGGTAACAACAACAGCAGGTCCATGTGGATTACCAATTTCTGTTTAAGATACGACATAACTTTTGGTGTGATGGTTTGATAATGATGGTAATGAGTTAGAATCCAGTGAACTCCTCTGAAGACGACGCAGGTGAGGGTACTGATGAGCCGTGCACTGAAGGGGATGCAGGTGAGGGCACTGAAGGACATGCAGGTGAGTGTTACGGTTAGCAGGTCAAGGCAGGCAAGGGGATGAGAAGAAAGAATGAGATCTGGGACATGCTGCACATAAGTAGCTGTGCAGGGGTTGTGGGTAGATGAAGAAGACCGGTAGTGTGACCAGTGTTTGTGGGGGATGGTTTATGCGCACGTAGAGGTGCTTTATGTGTAGTTTGCGGGAGATGGTTTTAGAGCTTTTTTTGTGCATGACTGGTGGATGATTGTTTATGCGTGGCTGGAGTTGGTTTTTGCGTGGCTGGTGGGATATGGTTTCAGATTTTATGTGCACGGATGATGGGAGATGGTTTTTGCACCTAGAAAAACGTCAAATAGGTGAAGCACAGGGCCACGAATGTAGCAGCAGGTCACATTTTATGAACAGCAAGTAGGTGGGGTCTGCAAATGTAGAATCCGCGAATCTCTGGGTTTCGCGGTACTTGTATAACATTGCAGTTGGACCAATCATTTAGGGAGGGAACTATAGTAAGGTGTCGGAACTACTTTGTCAGCCTGCACACAGCTGTAAGAGATTATGCTTTTAAATCTGAAATTGGCCTGACTGCTTCTCCAGATATGCGTGTGTGAACCATCAATAGGATGGAATGTGGCAGACACACTGCTGAACAGGATCCATATCGGGCAATAGCCAGTATGGCACATGTTTCCTTGTTCTAAAACAATGAAGGGCTTTATATTTAATGTAACATAAACACAGTGTATGGAATTAAAATTTGAACCTGGGTTCCTAGCATCATGAACCACTTTGATCTTGTTTCCCATACATCGACCACATCTGTACAATGTCCTCTCTGTGTCAGTGCAAGAAGTGCTCAATGTTGTGCATCAATCAGAAAAAACCTAATCATTGCAGTTAGAAATGGCCGCAGTCTTCAGACTCCCATTACTGTACTCATAAAAAATGTCTTTTGTGGATGGCAGAATGACTTTGGGGGTGTTTTGCTGGTTCGGCATTTGATCTCGGCAGATCGAGCTACAAACAGCCATTTCCGTGCATTCCAGCTTTTGAAGGGAGTGCCAATTTTGCTGTCACATTTACACTGACTTGTAAACACAGTGACCAGCCATCCCGTATTATACTGAAGTGTCTCGCATCCTGTTTCATACCTTCCCAAGACACCATTTTTCCTGTATTCTCAGTATTTTAGTTTGTTTGTTTCAGTCATTATTCCAATTACCATGACGCTGCTGGCTTGTACATACACTGTGTGATCTTGTTCTAGAAACAATTTTGGGCATATTTAAATACCAGTACTTTAAACTTCATAACTTATTTACATGCTTAAAATCTCATGGTTTCAAGGGGCGATGCCCCTTCACACTGCAATGGGGCCTGTGGCGGCCTCCTTGATCCCTGCCCAAGTGTCCCTTTTTCATGAGAGCTAGTCACTCTGCTTGTAAAATAAAACATAATTTTGATATGCAGGTTGTCCACAAATTACCATTCCAAATTCAAACAGTAATAATTTAAAAACAAGCAGTCATAGACTGGTACTTACGAAATCGTCAACTTGACCTCTGACCTTGTCTATAAAAGCTGTTCTCTAGAGAAGGTAGCGACGCAAACCAGAAGTTTCTACGATGATTCTGTACCAAACCATCAAAAATCGAATGTTTGACCTCACTGTGACCTTGACCTTTGACCGATTTTGACCAAAATCTAATCAGCGTAGCCATCACCCTTCTGAATCACGTGGTGTAATTTGACATTGGTAGCTCTTCCGTTCTCGAGTTATAACTTTTTTTGGATGTTTGACCTCACTGTGACCTTGACCTTTGACCGATTTTGACCAAAATCAATCAGCGCTAGCCAACACCTCCTAATCACGTGGTGTAATTTGACATTGGTAGCTTCTTCTGTTCTCGAGTTATTAATTTTTTTTGATGTTTGACCTCACTGTGACCTTGACCTTTGACCGATTTTGACCAAAATCTAATCAGCGATAGCCATCACCCTCCTGAGGCCTAAGTCACATTTGCTCTACGGCGAGGATACGGCGGCCGTACGCCCTCTGAACTGACAGAAACGTGCGGCGGCCGCAGAGTTTCTGAGGTGGCCTCAGGGTGGCCCTACGCCGTATGGCTATATTTTACAGGCCGTAAGGTCGCCGTGATTATACGCGGAGTTATAACTTTTTTCATTTCTACGTTCACCGTAGCAATTCGACAGCCGAAACAAAAAAACTGGTAAAAAAAAAAAAAAATTAACCCATTCGTTACCGTCCGTTGGCCGCACATTCGCCTTAGGCCCCCTGCGGTCCCCCTGCAGTCGCCTTGCGTCTGCCTTGAAAATTCTATGGCCGCCGCAGGAACGCCCTAAGGTCACCGTGCGACATCAAATCAAAGACCGTACGGCAACCCCACGTTTTCGGTCTCCATAATTTATAAATACGCCGTGCAGCTGCCCAAAAAATAAAAACATATGTGACTGCTACATTGTTGGACCGTGGAAATACTGCGGCCGCCGTATAATTGCTAGTGGCCATAGATTTTGGAACCCCACGGCCGCCGTGGCAAATGTGACCTAGGCCTGAATCACGTGGTGTAATTTGACATTGGTAGCTTCTTCCGTTCTCGAGTTATAACTTTTTTTTTGATGTTTGACCTCACTGTGACCTTGACCTTTGACCGATTTTGACCAAAATCTAATCAGCGCTAGCCATCACCCTCCTGAATCACTGGTGTAATTTGACATTGGTAGCTTCTTCCGTTCTCGAGTTATCGCTGCTACAAACAAACAACACACAACAAACAAACAAGCAGTCATAGACTGGTACTTACGAAATGGTCAACTTGACCTCTGACCTTGTCTAATAAAAGCTGTCTCTAGAGAAGGTAGCGACGCAAACCAGAAGTTTCTACGATGATTCTGTACCAAACCATCAAAAATCGAATGTTTGACCTCACCGTGACCTTGACGCTTGACCGATTTTGACCAAAATCTAATCAGCACTAGCCATCACCCTCCTCAATCACGTGGTGTAATTTGACATTGGTAGCTTCTTCCGTTCTCGAGTTATCTGTACCAAACCATCAAAAATCGAATATTTGACCTCACTGTGACCTTGACCTTGGACCGATTTTGACCAAAATCTAATCAGCACTAGCCATCACCCTCCTGAATCACGTCGTGTAATTTGACATTGGTAGCTTCTTCCGTTCTCGAGTTATCGTGCCTACAAACAAACAAACAAAAAACAAACAAACAACAAACAACAAACAAACAACAAACAAACAAAACAAACATACAAACAAACAAACAAGCAGTCATAGACTGGTACTTACGAAATCATCAACTTGACCTATGACCTTGTCTAATAAAGCATGAATCAGTCAGAAGCCAAGGGGAGCTTGAATTCTGAATTCATTGTGGTCTACGATTTTACACTGTGGTTTGCAGATAATGAGTCCCAGACAAAAACTAGATTTCTTATAAAAATTCCATTTTTTTTTTTTTTTTTTAAGTGATTCAGTACCAGCAGGATATGCCAGATAATGATGTATACTTTTCAGAAGAATCTGATAAAAGACTTATTATTTATTATATATATCAGTATTCATCGCTGTTCCAGAATTTCGACAACCAGTTTTAAGCGTCCTAAGCGATCGCAAAAACCGAAGACAAAATTAAAATCGAAGTTAAAACGAACTCGTAACGTCGAGCGAAGCAAAAATACTCACATTTCTCTCGTAATTTACGGAATATGTTTGACCTCACTGTGACCTTGACCTTTGACCGATTTTGACCAAAATCTAATCAGCACTAGCCATCACCCTCCTGAATCACGTGGTGTAATTGACATTGGTAGCTTCTTCCGTTCTCGAGTTATCGTGCCTACAAACAAACAAACAAACAAACAAACATACAAACAAACAAACAGAACGGTAGTCATCAATATACTTACGAAATCTTTAGATTTCGTAAGTAACAACAGTCATAGACTGGTACTTACGAAATCGTCAACTTGACCTCTGACCTTGTCTAATAAAAGCTGTCTCTAGAGAAGGTAGCGACGCAAACCAGAAGTTTCTACGATGATTCTGAACCAAACCATCAAAAATCGATTGTTTGACCTCACCGTGACCTTGACCGTTGACCGATTTTGACCAAAACTAATCAGCACTAGCCATCACCCTCCTGAATCACGTGTGTAATTTGACATTGGTAGCTTCTTCCGTTCTCGAGTTATCTGTACCAAACCATCAAAAATCGAATGTTTGACCTCACCGTGACCTTGACCGTTGACCGATTTTGACCAAAATCTAATCAGCACTAGCCATCACCCTCCTGAATCACGTGGGTGTAATTTGACATTGGTAGCTTCTTCCGTTCTCGAGTTATCGTGCCTACAAACAAACAAACAAACATACAAACAAACAAACAAACAAACAAGCAGTCATAGACTGGTACTTACGAAATCGTCAACTTGACCTCTGACCTTGTCTAATAAAAGCTGTCTCTAGAGAGGTAGCGACGCAAACCAGAAATTTCTACGATGATTCTGAACCAAACCATCAAAAATCGATTGTTTGACCTCACCGTGACCTTGACCGTTGACCGATTTTGACCAAAATCTAATCAGCACAGCCATCACCCCCTGAATCACGTGGTGTAATTTGACATTGGTAGCTTCTTCCGTTCTCGAGTTATCTGTACCAAACATCAAAAATCGAATGTTTGACCTCACCGTGACCTTGACCGTTGACCGATTTTGACCAAAATCTAATCAGCACTAGCCATCACCTCCTGAATCACGTGGTGTAATTTGACATTGGTAGCTTCTTCCATTCTCGAGTTATCGTGCCTACAAACAAACAAACAAACAAACAAACAAACTACAAACAAACAAACAGAACGGAAGTCATCAATATACTTACGAAATCTAAAGGATTTCGTAAGTAAAAACTAGATATCTGCAATGGCAAAGCGATCACCGTGGGTAAGCCTTCCCCGGCGCCTGTGATCCAATGATGGCCATAAACTCTTTGTATGATTGCTATATGATCAAGACCTTCAACGTTTAGGGATAGAGTGTAAATTCAGAAAATGTGTTCCCATCTACAATCTTTCCATAAAACCCGAACATCATGAATATTGGAGGAAAATTATTCAAGTTGTGATCAAAAAGGTGTTTTAGTTATTTAGGTCACAATCTGAAAAAGTAGGTCAAGGACACAAATCAAATATCAGGTGCACAACTTCAGTGCAGGTACACCATTATAAGGCAAAAACATATTGTACGGCCAAGCGGTCTTTGAGACTCCGCATTGACAAAATTGAACGATGAC
>CM068962.1:26470433-26499344 GCA_035128595.1 Eptatretus atami | reverse complement strand
ATCAACATTCAGGTTAAGGATGTATCAAATTTAAATTTGATCCCCAAAATAACTTTATGCCTTAAATGGCGGGATTTGTTGTGCCTGGCACCACTTGTTATTATTGTTATTATTATTAATGCCAGGTTGAACTGGAGCAGATCCACTTGTTGCATTCCCTAGTTTGGATCATATTTTTGGGTTGATTACTTTGGACAGTAGAGATTTCATTCTGAATTGCATCTAAACTCTTGAAATGAGAGAGGAAGCACGTAATGTTCTTTTTATAGATTGCTGAAATGCAAAGCTTTTTTTTTGAAGGACAAATCAAAAGTTTTTGGTTCACACCAGTAATTGTATCGGAGCATTGATAAAATGTATTTTGCCAGTTGTTTTGCAGCAATCTGTGATCCCACTAATGGAGTTCTATATTTCAGATGCAATGGTGGATATAATTGCATTTCCAAAGCAAGTTACTTGTGGCTGGCTACATAGTAAGAGGGTTGTTCAACATGTTCTACAAACTAGATACTCTCGTCCAATATGTGTCAACATAATTTATTATTCATTATATAAGTATATGTAAATAGTAACGTATTGTTACGGCTTTGCACGAAGACGTCGAAAGTCCTCCTCCCCGCTACGAATCGAATGCCGTCGCGGAAAAATCGTTGACCGAATCTGGCGGCCGTCGCACTGTATCCATATCAACAAAACTGGCGATCATCGCGGAATTGACAGGAATCGGTCCGTCTCGCCGACGACGCCTCCGAACCTCGTTGATCCTGTATAGATCGTGTAGTCCGATCCTCCGTGCTTCTCTCCCCGTTCCGGCTACGAAACCTCGGCCCCGAACGACCTTCGGCGAATCCTGATGCTCTGATGTCCATGAACGTCGCTCCGAACTGTCCGACCGAACTTGCTCCTCAGAAAAGACGCCGCGGTAGACTACGCCTCCTGTCGTGGTTCATCAAGTCCTTTCTCGTCGAAACGCGCTTCCGATGCGGATCCGAACTGAATCCTCCACACTCGGTCTCTTCGAGTAGTTGCGGTCGTCTAACTGATCGATGAATCCTCGAAATTCGCATATGTCCCCATTTCGAACCTTTGTCCCCTCACTTCCCCGTATGTTCTCCCCGATGGATGTCGTGATCCTGCGCGATGCAGTTGAGGGCTCGATTTCTCCCCGCTGCCCCGCACGACCGCGTCCTCATCGTGCGCGTGACTGAAGTGATCGGGAGATGAACGTCCTTCTCAGAGCTCCGACCTAGATCTCTCCGACGAATAGTGGCCCTCGCCCTCGATCCCTCTTGCGGTCGCTCTTCCTACGACCCGGAACCTCAGGACTTCGATCTTGGCTCTCCGATCCGATCGATTATCCGAGATGCCCTTCTTCCACCACTCCCGTCGCTGTGAGTCTCAGATCCCTCGCACCCCTTCTCCGTTCTTCCCCGCGAAATCGGCAGCCCGTGTGGCCTGTCCCTCCGATGATCGTCGTGTCGTTCCCGAACCCCGAATACGATCCGAATGATCGTGATCTTTGAATCTTGCCGGTTAGCTCCAATCCTCAGTCGAGAACCCCAGTCGATCACGCCGATCTGTGCGTCCGGATCTGGCGCGGATCGCGCGAATCCCGAAGCATCGATCGGGTCCTCGAACCTGCCGCGTGTTCGACGAATTAATCGCGCTTGAATGATCGATCGATCCCTGTGATCGATGATTGTGCCTCACCGAAACTCGGCGGGTGTTGGATATCCTCGGGCCGATGCCTCCTGAAACCCGATTCCTGCTGTACCTGGTGTGAACGAACTGAAACTGATAGCGCGTCCTCCACGCGCAGTCTGTGCATTCCCGCGCTTCACCCTTCCTGCGAACGATTGCGAGCGCAGGATCTGGTCCTTTTCGCCTGCGAAATTCGCACTACACCAAAGGGTCCTTAGATCAGTTATGACCTAAGTTTATGTGCAGATAGGTCCCCACCGTTGTTTAAAGGGGATTCTTCGTGTTCACCGGGCTGCGACTCTTTGAGATAGCCGTTTTTCATTTCTTCGTTATTTGAACCAACCACGTCTCAACCACCATTACAACAACCACCTTAACCACAACGCCAACCACGCCACCATCACAACAACCACGATCGCCTCAACCATCAACCACAACCGAACCACCACACAACGTCGCTCTCAACAACCGCTTCCGAATGGCAGAACAAAAAGCTCTTGAGAAGCCTGTGGGGTTTTTTTTCCCGCCTGATTCTCCCGCCTGTTCTTCCCCGCGCTTGGTGTGGGGAGGTGCGATCCGAGCGGGGGTCAAAGGTCATGTAAAGGAGGGGCTGATTTTGGGGGAATAATTCCCTGGCCCCAAGCCAAAACTGACTTTCCTCGTCCCCCGCATGGCGCGAGGGGGGAGCGAGAGGGCACGCCCCTTTTTGGGAAGCTTCCAGAAGGATCAGAAACGGGGCGGGGCAAAGGGCGGAGCCCCGCTTTACAAAAGGCGAACAGACGCGAGGCTCGGGGTCTCTTCTCGGTTCATGCTGGCTCGTTCGTGCTTGGTCTCGTGGCGCTGGTCACCCCTTGGGCTTCTCTTCTCCCTCTCTTCGTTTGGACTCTTCGTTTTGGGCTTCTCTCTCTCTGGTCCTGAAGCCCCTTCTGCCCTTCAGTCTTTTGCTGTTGGGTCGTGGAAGCACCAGCAGCAACGCCGGAGAGAGCTCGCTGACCACGCCAGGGGCCCGAGTCAGGCGCGGCTACGCAAGCCGTGGGGAGTGACGTCGCAACCTGCCCACCGTCGCGCCACGAGGGCGCGGGTAAGACCCTTCGGTCTCACGGAGCCGTTCGGTCCTCCAGGTCCGTGCCAAAAGGTTTACAAACCCGTCTACCTCCCTGCCTATGGGGAGGGTTTTTCTTTGTTTTTGTATGCATGCTGTGGCGCCGTGTCCTGCCAAGTAGAAACTGTGTAAGTAACTGTGCATGTAAATTGATCCTTGCTTATAGTCGTCGTATTGCTGTTTTCTATTTCTTGCTTGTATATTGCATGATGCGCTTGCTTGTGTTGTGTGTGCAATATGTGCTTTAAATAAATGTCCTTGTGTGAAATGTATCCCGTTCGTCGTCTTTTCCCTTTTGAAAGTGCATCTTGAATCGCGGATAAAATTAGTAGAGGGTTTTGAACGCCCGGTAAACAGAATCACATCCGTCGAGGTCGGCGATAACACCGCTCGGTTATCACTGTAGCACGGAACGGACCGCTTAAGTGTGTTCGTGTCCTAGGCCGACCTGCGGCGAGGACGATCGCCGGTCGACTACTCGCGCAGTACTTAGGTAGGTCGAATTTGGCGAGCAACCCTATCCTGCGCGGGGTGGGCAATTGGCACGATCGTGGTGAGGTTAAACCCCCACCCGTGACTGGCTCCTGGCGGTAGTTCCAGGAGGGTCACGACTGAATTGTCGTCCGGGTGTGGCGACGCGGTTGCGATTGGAGTTACGCAATCGCTCGCACGCCAGGCGGGCCAGAATTCGTAACAGTATTGTAAACATATAAATATGTATACAGTAAAGGTAAATTATTAGATTGTGGACATTGTGCGTATGTCATCTGTATAACGTTTTGAACGCCTCAGCACACATTTCCCTGCGTGTTTTTCAATGGTTGGAAGCAAACAGGTCGTGGGCTGCCATGCTTTGCTTTAATGATGCAGGTGTATCGCAAACAAGCATACCAAGGGCGCCAGCTGCGAATTTTTTTGTTGTTGTTTGTCAAATGGATTGGCAAATGGAAAAAAAAAAAAGAAAAAAACCCTCACCACCCCTTCAGACTGCCGAACAAGGAATGAAAGCGAGCCCCAAGCTGTAATTTTTCACCTTTTATGTTTTTATTTTTCTTTCTATTAAAGATCATCCCTGTTCGTTGTTACCTTTTTCTGATGTTGGCCTGATGTACGTTGTGTTTTCACCCCGAGTCTGTCTGTCTGTTTTGTTTGTCTGTGAGAAGGATATCTTAAAATGTTGTTAACGGATTCGGACGATATTTGGTTGACAGGTTGGGTGTGCCACAAGGACGAATTGATGAGATTTTAGTGAAGATCCATATCCGATCCGGACACGAGAATTTTTAAGGTAATTCTTCACAATTGAGTGATGGGGATAAAAGCAACATATAACATATCTCAAAAAGTTGTGCATGGATTTGGACAAAACTTCGTGGAGAGGTTTGGTGTGCGGCAAGGATGAATTGTTTTATTTTTCGTGAAGATACCAATCCGGATCCGGATACGAGAGTTTAAAATTTTTTTTTAAAGTGATTCTTCACCATTGAGATATGGGGCCCCAAATTATTTATAACACGTTATTTCAAAAAGTTATGGACGAGTTATGACAAAACTAGGTCGATGAATTAGTTATGTAACACAAACAAGCCAATTCGATTTTGGTTCAGGTTCGGATCCAGATCCGGCCTTTCAGTGGGATACAAAACGTAAACTGTTTAGCCTGGAGGAGGTATGCGCTTGACTGAGTGTCCGTTCTTGTATGTACACAGTGCCTTCAGAAAGTATTCACACCCCTCGACTTTTTAACATTTTCTTGTGTTACGGCCTGAATTTAAAATGGATTACATTAACAAAAATTCTCAGCGATCTCCACAACATACCCCATAATGACAAAGTGAAAAACGTTTTTTTAGAAATTTTTACAAATTAATTAAAAATGAAAAGCTGTAATGTCTTGCATCAATAAGCATTCAATCCCCTGAGTCAATACTTTGTAGAAACACATTTGGCAGCGATTACAGCTTTGCGTCGTCTTCGGTATGTCTGTATCAGGTTTGCACATCTGGATTTGGGGATTTTCTCCCATTCTTCCTTGAAGATTTGCTTAAGCTCTGTCAAGTTGGATGGGGAGCGTCGATGAACGGCAATCTTCAAGTCTTTCCACACATTCTCAATGGGATTAAAGTCTGGGCTTTGGCTGGGCCACTCAAGGACTTTCACGTTCTTGTTCTGAAACAATTCCAGTGTTACTTTGGCTATATGCTTGGGGTCATTGTCCTGTTGGAACGTAAATCTTTGCCAGAGTCTGACGTCTTTTGCACTCTGAAACAGGTTCTTCTCTAGTATTTTCCTGTATTTCGCTCCATTCATTGTTCCCTCTATCCTCACCAGTCTCCTCGTCTCTGCCGCTGAAAAGCATCCCCATAGCATGATGCTGCCACCACCATGCTTCACGGTAGGGATGGTGTTAGATGGGTGATGATGTGCTCGGTTTCTGCCAGACAGAGTGCTTTCGTTTTAGGCCAAAGAGTTCAATTTTCACTCATCAAGATCACAGAATTTTTGGCCACATGCTCTCAGTCTTTCATGTGCTTTTTGCAAACTCCAGGTGTGCTGTCACGTGCCTTTTACTCAGGAGTGGCTTCTGTCTGGCCACTCTCCCATAAAGCCTAGATTTGTGAAGTGCTGCAGAGACTGTTGTCCTTCTGGCAGGTTCTCCCATCTCAGCCAAAGAACTCTGTAGTTCTGTCAGAGTGGTCAGTGGGTTCTTGCTCACCTCCCTGACCAAGGCCCTTCTTTCCCACTTGCTCAGTTTGGTCAGGTGGCCAGCTCTAGGAAGAGTTTGAGTAGTTCCATATTCTTTCCATTTCCTAATGATGGAGCTCACTGTGCTCTTGGGAACTTTCAACACTCTAGAAATTGTTTTATACCCTTTCCCAGATGTCTGCCTCCTCACAATTCTATGTCAGAGTTATACGGGCAGTTCCTTGGACTTTATGGTGGCGTTTCTGCTCTGACATGCACTGTTAACTGTGGGACCTTATATCGAAAGGTGTGTTTCTTTCTAAATCATGTCCAATCAATTGAATTGGCCACAGGTGGACTCCGATCAAGTTGTGGAGACATCTCAAGGATGATCAAAGGAAATTGGATGTACCCTGAGGTCAATTTGGAGTGTCATAGCAAAGGGGTTGATACTTGATGCAAGACATTTCAGCTTTTCATTTTTAATTAATTTGTCAAAATTTCTAAAAACCTGTTTTCACTTTGTCATTATGGAGTATTTTGTGTAGAGAGAAAGAGATTACATATGGTTTTGATGAAGCATTTAGATTTGTATAATTGGAAGCAAATCGTCCTGATGTAGTTGGGGGCATAAAACAGTCAAGTTTGAAAGGTGGCAGGATTGCGTAGTTGATAATGAATGCATGTTGCACTGGGATTCAATGATGAATTCAGCCTGCTGCTGGTGCAGTGCCCCTGCGTATGGAGGCAGGGACTTGGAGCTTGTTCGTGGTGGGAATCGCCTTGTGTTTTTGAAAGAAACCATGGAATCTAAACATTCATTGGTCCCCAGCTTAAGAGCCATCCGAGGGATGGCACACTCATTGAAGAATCAGCTTGGCAGTTTATAGTCAGGCTTAGAAATGAACCCAGGCTAAACAGCTCAAAGGCTACTTGTGTACCGTTCTGTCGGACTGTAGAGTTGAATAAGTGGGTGGAGTATGTGGCTTTTGTCTGCTGGAAGCAATAATCGGCTTGAAAAGGTTAAAAGCATTCAGTGTGAATTAATGTGAGTGGTTCTCACGTCCCACATCTTTCACAGGTCTGAAGTGCCCACTTTGCTCAAAGTTCGTGGCTTCCGATGAAGTTGAAGTTCATCTTGTCATGTGCTTGACCAAGCCTCGGATTTCTTATAATGGTAGGACCAAGGCCTCTCTTTCATCCTCTGTCCCTAATTCCCATTTTCTGCAGTTTACATTAGTTCCGTTCCAAATTGCCGCTATGCCTCCTCCTTTCCTCCTTTTTGTGCTAAAGGCATCGAATTGCTGCTTCAGGTTATAAGAAAGGTGGTCTCCAGTATAAATATTTGTGAAGTTTGTTGAAATGACTTTATGCAATAATTTATTGTTAGATGGTAGGTTGTACATGTTACTTCAGTTGTACATGATTACTTATGTGCATGGCTCACAAAGTGGGTATGCTGTGGTATGTTTGTGGGAAATTCCACATAAAACTATTATGAGGTATTTAGACAAACCATCAATGGTCAGAAATGAAAGTGGACATCTTGGGGAACCTGTAGAAACCGGCAATATCATACTCTCCATTTCCCTGTTTTATTAAAGATGAATTAAAGCAACAGAATATGGGTATTTTAACCTTAGAAATGTTACAGTTTGATTGTTAAAAAAATTTATTTTACTATACGTTTCTTATGTGACAGTTATTTTGAGTGTGGTGACTCAGAATGTGAACTTTGGTGTCTCTTTTAATGTTTTGATGATGTTCTGTCTCCCTATTCGGGTTTTCTGGCATCTACCCCTACCCTATCTGATGAAATAATGGATTCGTACATAACGCTTCGTGTCCACTGCATCGAGAAAAATAAGGAGTCCAGTGTTGATAATGTTTCTTATGATTTTTATTCCAAATCTCCCTTAATTTCTTGGAAATATGACAGAGTCTAACGGCAGAAAAATATAGATCAAAATTGTGATCAGAAAATAAATTCGGACCGCAAGTAATCCCGTCTTGATTTTCGTGTCAGTCCCGTTATGTACGAATCATCATCTCTCGTCGGACGCAAATAACGCTAGCATTAGAAAATCTTGCCGTCTTGCAAACTTCCCCGATTGATGGATATAATAGGCACTTGCAAGCATGTCAGCACATTTCCATTCGCCGTCGAGCGCAGCGTTTGTCTTCGTGTCCGTGTCTTTGCGAGAGCCGTAACGTACGAATCCAGCATGAGGACGCCGAGCCGAATGAGGTGACTCGCATTTGTCTGATAATTCTTAATTTTAACCAACGCTAGAATTTTTTTGGTGCTTCGTGAGGATCCGAGAGGTAAGAATTATGTTTTTCTTTTCATGTTTAAAGTGATTATTTTCAAAAGTTCGAAAGAAATAGATTCGATTTTAACGTTATTTTTCGTTACAAGTGTGGCTTTCTTTGCTACTGAACTCGTCTGTGTTTTTCTTCATAATTTATAACATCGGACTCTCTCAAAATGTGTTGTTTTTTTTCTTTTTCCTGTCACATATTGAGCCTGTTTAAAAAGGCAGAGTAAAAATTATCTGTTTCTTATCCCAAAATATAATATTTACGTTGTTTTTTTCATCTGATTCCGTACATAACGCTGACGCCAAGCTCGAAATTCGAACGTGTATTTACAGTGTTGTATATATTCAGTGGTAACTTTAAAACCGGACGTGCTGAAGGTCTAAAAATTTAGATTTAGCTATTTGAATACATGCAGATTAACATAATGGGTTGCATTTCATGTTTCCCTAACTTGCATTTCAATGTACCCACTTTGTGAGCCATGCACTTATTCTAAGGAAGTGAAGATTATTATTCTTAATAACATTATCATTCTGGTTGTGGTTGGCAGGATGGCCTGGATCTATGCACACTCTTCCACAAACTGTCTAGCCTGGGTTTGAATCTCGTCCCAGCTATAAACTGGCATCCCCATGTTTCACAGGCAGGGCATTTCCTCAATATGTGTACCGTCCCTTGGATGGACGTTAAACTCAGCGTCCCGTCTGCCAGCATTTGTTGGTGGACCTAAAAGGCGAAGAGTAGGTGAGCTATTGCCGACACCATGAACAGATTACAAATTCCTGCCCGAACCTACAGCTCGGGCACTGCATCAGCGGCACAGCTGCGTCCTCAGACAATCATGCCTTGTGTGGAATTTGAAAGAAGATCATGGTCAATCACTTGGGCCTATGGCTGTGTTGACCTCGGTTGGCTGTCCATGTTTCTGATCGAATTAAATGATGAAAACAAAAACAACAATATCACACCAACGATGACGACAACAACATTGTGCAATAAAGCTTGCATCAACTGCAATAAAACTCACCTAAAAAGCATTTTGGATGTACTGCACTGTTTTGTTTTTGCATTAACATTTCCCAGGATTTCAACACTGGCTACATGTTGCTCACAGAGATGTTGATTCGGAACAGCCTCTTAGCCTCTTAACCAAATGCTTTCAAATCTGATTCGCTATCCATGAGCAGCGTCCATAGAATCGATGTTTGACTTCTTTGCATTCTGCTACCACTCCATTTCCGCCGAGATGTTGCCTTACCTTTTTGAACCTCTGACTGTGATACTGCATAAATTGCACATTACCTCCTAGATAGTGCTTCATACAAACAGCAGTTAGATTTTAACATTTATTCCCAATCCATTCACTCACGAACACATTCTAGTGTGTGTGGCTTGTGGAGGACGCACATGCATGCATGCATCAGATGCAAAACAATGACAGTTGGTGACATTGTCGTTTTACACAGCCGGTGCACATATCAATGTAGTATTTGTGACTTGCATCATGAACTATGGGATTAGGTGGGAACACCAAAAAGCTTGGCAATTCAGAAACTCCATTCAAAGGTTTATATTTTTTAACCACATGTTAATGGGATTGCAAATTTGACAATAGCTGTATTTTATAGCTTATCACCAAAATGTTCATTGCTTGCTCTCGAGAGAGTGACCATTACCCCCCCCCGCACACCAAGCGAAAAGTGGGGTTAAGCAATTGGTTCACTTTGTCTGTCTGTCAACAAACGTCAGTGTATGATGAAGGAACTACTTGATTTCATTTAAATGTTCCATTTTGAACATAAATCAGAAATCGACGCTGTAGTTTAACAGTACTTTGGCTCTGAATTTGTTCGATCGTGCATGCGCAGAGAATGTGATAATATTTTTATTCTGACTGCCTGTCTGGCAGTCAAACAAAGTTGGAAATCTTTCCAAACAGTAAACTTAATGTTTTAAAGGACATTATAAAAGACACAAACACAAATAACTAATTTAACGTGTAAATAAGGTGGTGTATAAGGCACTGCATCCACAATGGTGGACTTCTGACAAAATCATTTGGAAAACCTTTAAAATCTCTACTTTTTCAATTGAATTTTTAGTTCACTTGGAACGTAGTTCCGGGGAGCTTATGGAATGGCGAGTTGTCCATCCGTCCATCCACAAATACTTGTAACTTCTCTGAAACTATACAGAAGATTTCGATGAAACTTTACTGCAACGTTCAACGCCCTGGAGGTACCAAAGTCTGTTCTTGGCATTAAAAGAAATGGGACCCTAAGGGGCCTATGGGGATTGTCCCCCAAAATAGGTATTTTATTTCTTCTCAGAAAGTACACATGGAATTCTGATGAAACTTGACCAAAACCTTCATCACCCGTGATGTACCAAAGTTTGTTCAGGCCATTAAAAAAAAATTGGGGTATGAGAGGATCAACAGAAGGAGTTTACGGGAGAGTTCCCCCCACCCCCCCAAAAATATGTATTTGCTTTCTTCTCCAAAACTGCACACACAATTTTGATGAAAATTTACAACAACCTTCATCACCCATGATGTCCCAAAGATTGTTAAGGCTATTTAAAAAAATGATGTCGAAGGGGATTTCCTGGGGTGAGGGGGGGGGGGAGTTGCCCCTCTGAATAGGTATTTGCGAAAGCATTGGTTTATTGGTACATTTTGCTGATTCCGTCCCACATTGACTTCCTCCTCAGTATCATTATTCAACCAGGTGAGTGCCCAGGGGTATTGCCCATTTTTTTTTTACTCTGTCTGCCTATCTGACAGCCAAACAGAATTGAAAATCATTCCAAACAGGAAACACTGTTTTTAAGGACGTTATAAAGGACACAAACAAAAGGCATGAAGAACTAATGTAACATGCTAAATATGGTGGTGTATAAGATGCTGCATCAACAATGGTAGACTTCCAGGAAAAAAATTATATGACCTTTAAAATCTCTACTTTATTTCAATTGAAGTGTGTGTGTGCGTGCGTGCGTGCGTGCATCAGCCCCACTTTCAGTCTTAGATCATGTTAAAAAAAGAGAAGAAAACCTTTAATGTGTGAACAAGTGCATTTATTGTTCTACCTGTTGAATATCCAATGGGTATTTATATTAAATTTCATGATGTAATGATTTCCGAACAATTTGGACTCCAAGGGGTTCGCTACCATTGTCTATTTGAACATCATGCTCATGCAGTTTGTGCTGCAGATAATTTGAACAGCTTTTTTGTATTTGTGGTTGTACTTAAACAAAGTGTGAGTTCTTAATTGTGGGTATATATATGTGGAGTGTGATGAGCACTCCCCTGATCTCCATTGGACATAATCCTACACCAAAGCATCACATCCAACTGGGCCTCAGCCCGGCAACTCTGACAAACAGACAAAGATTACATGGTCAACATCAGTTAAACATCAAACAGAGCCACCTATCCGGATTTCAGGCTTATTTGACCTCAACAGGCCGGCATACCGATAAATATCGAACCAAGGATGACCAGATTCATAATTTATACATCTACGCACCTCCTGACTTATGGTGAGCATTGCCACTGATTATGTCTCACACGGTAAAACCGCATAATCTGCAAAGAACAACCATCCGTCTGCCACCCAGACAATTGTTCCCGCAAATGCAAACCATTCAACCAGAAGGCAAGTGATATGATGTGATCGGCGTAGGACTATGTCCAATGGAGATCGGGGGAGTGGTCGTCAAACTTCACATGTTTCAATTTCCCTGGTGCATTTAATGTGTGTGTGTGTGTGTGTGTGTGTGTGTGTGTTACATACATCATATATATATATATATTATATGATTGTATATACATCATATATATATATATATATATATATTATATATATATATTGTTACGGCTCTGGAAATTCGCAAACACCATAAGGTCCCGTAGGTGAGATATATTTCTTAAGTACATGTGTAGTTAGCCCAAACCCATTGTATAGAGGGAATTAATGTGATTCATTCGGGCTGCGATCCTTTGAGTTAGGCGTTTTTCTGTTCTACCTTTGTTTTGATACAACAACAACAACACGCCAGCAGCAACAACCTACCTTCACCACTCGCTACCGCAAACCTCACATCACCGCCATTCCAAGCAGCTCCATGGCCATCGGACACCGCCGAAAACCCTCCACCACCTCCTCCTACGGCCATTCCCGCACCACCTGTGGACGCCGAGCGTCGGGCTGTCTTCAGCGATACACGCGAGACGCGAGTGCAGATGGCGGGTTTTCTGAGAGAATTCGGATCAGGAATGCTACACGCCCACATCTGATCCACCCAATCAGGAAGCGCGGGCGGCTTGGCCCGCTCCAGACGCGCCTGACGAAAATCGGCATATGCAATTTGAGGATCAGGAATGATACACGCCCCCTTTTTCTCCGTCCAATCGGCGAGCGTGGCTCCGCCCCTGAGGTCGTTGGATCCGAGAATTTGCATATGGTGGTTTCCTGACGCCGATAAAAAGGCGAGCGCAGTGAGTCGATAAGGCAGATCGGTGGGCAGATTCGGGAGACGGAGCTCGAGCAGAATCGGTGGGGCAGATTCCGGAGACGGAGCTCAAGCAGATCGGTGGGGCAGATTCCGGAGACGGTCGAGCAGTGTCGTGGGGCGGAGTCGGGAGACGGAGCTCGAAGCAGAGGTGGGGCAGACGGCTGCGGAGGCGAACGGCAGCGGAGGGCGATCGGCTGAGGAGGACCTGGAGGCTCGGGTCCGGGACGACGAGGTGCGTTGAGTCGCGCAAGCCAGCCATACCCCTCCCAGAAGCATCAACAATTCCCCTTTCCCCCGCGCTGAGAGAGTGCGACAAGGGGCCCCGTTCCCACTTTACTCCAAGCAGGTGCCAACGGAACTGGGGCACCGCCGTGCAGCGACATTCTGCGGCTCGCCAGAGGGCGCGGGAGACCCTTCGGTCTCGTGGACCTGGCCGCTCATCCAGGTTCCACGCGCATTAGGCCCACGGGCCCAGTCTGACTCCCTTGCCTGTGAGGGGGTCTTTTCTTGCTTCGTGTGTGAATGCGTGTTGTGGCGCCGTGTCTTGTAAGGTAGTAACTGTATAAGTGGTCCGTGTGTCGTGTAGTCGGTTTTAACTCCTTTTATATGTGCATTTCTTTTGTTCTATGTGATATATGTGCAATCGTTAATTGTGGCTGTAAATACGTGCTATAGGTGTGCCCGTGTGCGCGAAATAAATGTGCATTGTGTGAACTGTTTTCCGTTTCGCTTCGTCTTTTCTTTAATTGAACCTCCATCCTGCTTCACGTAAAGGGTTCGTAGTGGGTGCAAAACGCCCGGTAATAATCTGAACCGTCGAGGTCGACGATAACACCGCTCGGTTATCCCGATAGTACGGAACGGCCCGCCAAGCGGCTCGTGTCCGGAGTCGACCTGCGGCGAGGTACGATCGCCCGGTTTACCATCCGCTGGGTTATAGGTAGGTCGAGTTTGGGAACAACCCTATCCTACGCGGGTGCCGTTGGCACGATGTGGTGAGGTCAAGCCAGTGCTGCGCAGCGTAGTCTAGTCGACCTCCGTGACTGATCCGCGTTGCGGAGGTCACGACTGAATTGTCCGTCCGGTGGCGAGGCGGTCGCGTTCGAGTCGCGTGCCGGATCGCACGCCCACGGGCGCGAATTCGCAACACTGGTGTCAGAGAGCGGGAAAACGGATCTCCTGGCTCCAGCTAATTCACAGGGAATCGGTCGGGGGTGAGAGAAAGCGACCCCCGATTCCTCCAAATTACGAGCGAGTTAAATTAACCCTTACGTGGAATAATATGGCGTCTCAAGGCGACGGGTGCCGGGGGTAGAATGTATATGTGTAGTAGTGTAGGATCCATGGCCCGGGATGTACTACTTGTAATGTTGAATCACGGGGGAGCTCACCCTCATACTCTGAGCACGGACTTTGCCGGCAAAATCGGGTCGCATAATGGCGCGCGATCGCCCTCAGCGCAGCACGGAGCGAGCGGCTATTATGGCTCGGCGAATGGCGCAACGAATGGCACGACACGGGCGTCGACTCTCAACCACCAATTCGGCCGAGTGGGCGAGAATCATGGAATGGCCAAGAGTATAGATAAAACGTGAAGGAAGAATGGAAAGAGGTGTAGAGATGAGAAAGGAATTAGAAAAGAAGCTTCTGAGTTACAAAACGAGCTGAAGATGTTGAGAGAGGAAGAACGAGAAGGAGAATGAAACGTTAGGAACCACACTGTACAAATCGAACAGCTGGAAGCGAAGGCCAGATTAAAGAATGAGATGCAAGAAAGAGTAATGATTGAAGAACGAATGAGACAGAAGAAGGAAATCGATCAATGGAAGGAAACCACGAGATTGCAGAATGAGGAACAGAAAGAGTCCTGAAAGAACAAAGATTACGACAGGAGAACGAAGTCAGCCAACTGAAAGAAATAACGAGATTACAGAATGAGGAACAAGAGAGACAGTGGAATAGAAAACTGAAAGAGTATGAATTTGAAATTGAACGACAAAAGGAAAAAAATAAGTTGGAATACGAGGAGAAGTTGAAGGAGCAACGAATGAAGCAGGAAGGAAAATGAGGAGATTGGAGAGGGAAGAACGAGAGGAACAATGGGATAGAAAACAAAAAGAACATGAAGCTGAGGTTGACCAATTGAAAGAAAAGGCGAGGCTGGAGTGTGAGGAGATAGACAAAGAACAGCGAATGAAACACAGGAAGGAAATGGGCCAATTGAAAGAAACGATGAGATTGGAAAATGAAGAGCAGGAGAAACTGTGGGAGGAAAACAAAAACAAAACGAGTTTGAAATTAATGAACTGAAGGAGGTAGAAGTATTGCCAGAGACACAGGAGATAAGACACGAGGTGAAAGGAATTGGGAGGGAGAGAAAAGAACAATTAAGACGGAAAGCAAGGATGAGGTACGCGGAGATCCTGAAAGAGCAAGGAGTGAACAGAGGGAAGGACGGGAGCGACCTTAAGGAGAAAGCAAGGTTGACCTATGTAAAGATAAGGGAAAGACGCCAGAAAGAAGCAGAGTCTAATAGACACGAGGAGACAACAGAAACTAATAATGTATAAGACACGAGGTGAAAGGAATTGGGAGGGAGGAGAAAAAGAACAATTAAGACGGAAAGCAAGGATGAGGTACGCGGAGATCCTGAAAGAGCAAGGAGTGAAACAGAGGAAGGACGGGAGCGACTTAAGAGAAAGCAAGGTTGACCTACGTAAAGATAAGGAAAGACGCCAGAAAGAAGCAGAGACTAATAAATGTACAGAGACGCGGGGGGTTGAGAAAGTAGAGGAGAGACTGCCACGATAAAGACGGGGTTAAAGGAACAGAACACACACACACAGAGGTAGTGGAGGATAATGGGGGTGAGCTCGCGGACTGGGTAGAGCCCGGTGTGAGCAGCTGGATGGCTGCCTCCAGGAACGAGGGGAGGAAGTATGCCCCTTGAGGCGGGTCACGACCAGGTGGGTCCGGTCGTGCTTCGCGGAGTTGAAGGGACGTGTGCTGTGGATAGGTGCACGTGCAGCTTGGGGGGTAGAGGCCCGGAACCCTTGTGGGGACACGAATCCCCAGTGTGGTTGTCCCGGTGTGTGTGGTGCAAGGTGTGAGTGCGCCCCCGTGTGTGGATGAGACCCCAGGTGTGAGTGCGACCCGTGTGTGAGTGGTGTGTGGCATGTGTGCCGGAGTACGTGCTTCCAGCGTGCCGTGTGTGAAAGGGGCACCGCAGGTGGATGAGGCACCGTGTGTGGAGGGAGCCACGGGTGCGAGTGGAGCGGCGTGTGCGCCAGAAACGGCACGCGTGTGCGAAGCACGGTGTGTGAGAATGCGGTATGTGAGGGAGACAGTGTGTGTTAGGTCGTGGTGTGTGAGGGAGATGACGGTCGGCATGCGTGAGCATGCAGCCGCGTCTCCCGGTGTGAATGTGAGTGTGTGGAGTGGAGTCTGTGCGTCGTGACACGCAGGTGTGCGTGGGTGGAACGGAGACGACGGCGACAGAGGGACAGAGGCCGGGTAGCGGCCGTAGCTGTTTGTGGGACCGCGCTGGGTTTCACCCAGCAGCGAGCGCGCGGTCCGTGCTGTGCAGCGCACGAGACCCCCACGTGCTCGCTTGCGGGAGTGAAGCCCGGTCCGGAAACGCCAGCGGTGGATTTGCCGATCCGCGGACGGACAAAGTCTAGGCAGGTAGACGGATTTGGACCGGACGGGTTCTCCACGCGAGCTTGTGTTAAGCTCCAACGGGCAGAGCACATGTGTTCGCGTGGGGAGCCCTCGGAGTGCGAGGTTTGTTTTTGGGGGTGCGCAGGGTGACGTCATGGCTGCACGTAGGGTTGGAATCCGGCAGGAGGGTGAATCCTGCCGGATGGTACCGTCCATGAGGGACGAGGTACGCGTGCAGCTGCATGACGTCATGGGCAAGGTGCGAGAGCGCAGGCTGTGAATTGCCGCGCTGGTGCTGCGCGTATTTGGCAATACAAAATTAACAAAAGCAAGCCTCGCTTTCGGTGAACAGGATTCCCGGGCAAGGGTGAAAGACCCCCTGCCTGGGCACAGGATGAAACTAGTTAGGGGAAGGGTTAGCTTAGCTAGACCGACTTCATGGGGCAGGGGTAAGTCTCATGGAGTCCGTGGAATGGATTAGTTAGAGGGATTGTAGTTGAGATTTAGGTTGGGAAATGATTTTTTTGAGATTTGGGACAGTGACAGACTTTGGATGTGTAGCGGGGACGTAGCTTAGCCACGTAGTGTTAAAGGGACGTGCTGTATGGTAAGGGACGACGTGGGAGCACGAGTTAGTTAGGGGAGGTAGATAGAAGGATGGCAGAGTTCAGCGATGTGTGTGTTGAAGAGTTGGTGAGTTGTGTGGAGACATGTTGAGTGAGTGAGGCCAGCGGGTCTGTGTGTTTGGAGCGAATGTGGAATGCATGGTGCGATGAGTGATTGGGGGAGGAGTGACTCCCGCCCAAGGGACCCCGGGGTCAGTGTAAAGTGAGTTAGCTGGGTTAGTCAAATTGACAAAATGGAGGTCGTTTTGCTGTTGGTGGGAGTGTAGGCTCGAAACCGTTTGGAGGGTGCAGGAGCCCTGTTGACGGGCTGGGAGCGTGGCTGCGAACGGTGAGTATCGCTGAGTGGGTACCCCGGGCACCGGGCTAGTCGGCCGTGGTAGGCCAAGGGCCCATGGGGGGCCGGGTTAGCGTAGTGGGCACGGGTGCGCCTGCTTGGTGCGGGGGCCCGGGCGCCGTTAGCCGCGTGGGCAGTGTCGTGGCACGGGTGACCTCGGAAAGGGCCCGGGGCGCCAGCCTGCCACGTGTGCGTTTCAGGGGAGTTGCCATGGGGGCACTCCCCGGTGTTTAGGGAGCTGGTAGGCTCGGAGGCAGTGTAGTGCCCGGGGGTGCCATTGTAGGGGATTCGGCAGAGGGTCGTGCCTGCCAAAGGGAGCCACGCGTCCCAGCCACGAACCGTGCAAGGGCACGAGGGAAATTAGAGGGCGAGGCCCGAAACTTGAGTGGACACCAACACAGGCGACGGGAATCTGGGTTTTTAGAACAATAGATAAGCGAGAGGCGCTTGTTGAAAGCCCCGGGTAGTTTAATAGTTAAATGGATAGGGTAGATTAGGAAGTGTACCCTCCGCACCATCCATCCCTTCGCTCTCGTTGTGGGCCGCTGGACCCACTTTGGGTTAGATCGCTGAGATCTGGGGAGGCCATCTTGAGGCTTGGTTGGGCCTCGGCACAGGACGCTAGCTCTCCCTTATTCCCTCCGGGAAGGGAACGTAGGGGTTGGGAGTAGGCTAGGTGACAGAATAGGTTAGCCGAACAAGGATGATAAAGGGGTTAGGGGACGATTTATAGTGGGGAAGAGGGTGAAAATAAAAACAACAAAAAAAAAATTAGTTGGGGCTAAATGGGTTTGACAAATTAAGGGAGTGGGTATGGACAGTGACAGGCAAAGGCGATAGGTGGGAGGGAGACAGGTAGGGTAGGTCCGAGTCCACTTCTGTGTGGCCAACACCACCGCACTCCCTCCACCAACCTCCACTGCAAGGCAAAGGCTGGCCAACTTCATCGTCTGCAGCTGTGTGCTGCGGGGCCTGTGCCGGCCAACTTCATCGGCTGGTTGTTTTTCTGCAAGGCCTGTGCCGGCCGGATCGTCTGCTGTGTTTTGCTGCAAGGCCTGTGCCGGCCGGATCGTCCGACGGCTGTTTTTACTGCAAGGCCTGTGCCGGCCAGTTCGTCTGCCGGCTGTGTTTGCCTGCAACGGCCTTTTCTGCAGGCTATGTTGCCTTTACCTTTGCCATGTCATGCCACTGCCCTGTTCACCAGCCCGTTCAATTTTGCTTTGCACCCCCTGTTCATTTCCATGCGCGCCAGGATCCGCAAGCAACAGTTTGCAAGCTGCAGGAACTGTCCTGTTGGCAGCTGCAACACGCGGCCTGCAGTGGGGCCCGTGCACCGGTTCCTTTTGACTCTCCTTTTTCCTGCAGAGTCCATTGATCCTGGGCCATGGAGTAGTGTAAATTATAAGGTTAAGGTGTTAAGTTGTATTGTAAATATGAGTGCGCCCCCGGCATGTCTGTCTAGCGCCGGCAATTTTATTTAAGTCGTCTGTGTGAGTGAGTTTGTTTAGTTAGTTACTCAGCCCTCAGGTTATTTATTTTGGGCACGAATACCATGAATGTCGCACTCAGGGATCCGTAGGTAAACTACTAGGGGGAGAACTACACATGATGGCACACGATAATTTGACGACTCGGGACGAGTCTGTAAAAAAGGGAGGGGGTAGTGTTACGGCTCTGGAAATTCGCAAACACCATAAAGGTCCGTAGTGAGATATATTTCTTAAGTACATGTGTAGTAGCCCAAACCCATTGTATAGAGGGAATTAATGTGATTCATTCGGGCTGCGATCCTTTGAGTTAGGCGTTTTTCTGTTCTACCTTTGTTTTGATACAACACAACAACAACGCCAGCAGCAACAACCTACCTTCACCACTCGCTACCGCAAACCTCACATCACCGCCATTCCAAGCAGCTCCATGGCCATCGGACACCGCCGAAACCCTCACCACTCCTCCTACGGCCATTCCCGCACCACCTGTGGACGCGAGCGTCGGGCTGTCTTCAGCGATAACGCGAGACGCGAGTGCAGATGGCGGGTTTTCTGAGGAGAATTCGGATCAGGGAATGCTACACGCCCAATCTGATCCACCAATCAGGAAGCGCGGGGCGGGCTTGGCCCCGCCTCCAGACGCGCCTGACGAAAATCGCATATGCAAATTTGAGGATCAGGAATGATACACGCCCCTTTTTCTCCGTCCATCGGCGAGCGTGGCTCCGCCCCTGAGGTCGTTTGGATCCAGAATTTGCATATGGTGGTTTCCTGACGCCGATAAAAGGCTGAGCGCAGTGAGTCGATAAGGCAGATCGGTGGGGCAGATTCCGGAGACGGAGCTCGAGCAGTGTCGGTGGGGCGGAGTCGGGAGACGGAGCTCGAAGCAGAGGTGGGGCAGACGGCTGCGGAGGCGAACGGCAGCGGAGGGCGATCGGCTGAGGAGGACCTGGAGCTCGGGTCCGGACGACGAGGTCGCGTTGAGGCGCCAAGCCAGCCATACTCCCTCCCCAGAGCATCAACAATTCCCCTTTCCCCGCGCTGAGAGAGTGCGACAAGGGCCCCGGTCCCACTTACTCCAAGCAGGTGCAACGGAACTGGGGCACCGCCGTGCAGCGACATTCTGCGGCTCGCCACGAGGGCGCGGGTAGGACCCTTCGGTCTCGTGGACCTGGCCGCTCATCAGGTTCCCACGCATTAGGCCCACGGGCCCAGTCTGACTCCCTTGCCTGTGAGGGGGTCTTTTCTTTGCTTCGGTGTGAATGCGTGTTGTGGCGCCGTGTCTTGTAAGGTAGTAACTGTATAAGTGGTCCGTGTGTCGTGTAGTCGGTTTTAACTCCTTTTATATGTGCATTTCTTTTGTTCTATGTGATATATGTGCAATCGTTAATTGTGGCTGTAAATACGTGCTATAAGTGTGCTCCGTGTGCGCGAAATAAATGTGCATGTGTGTGAACTGTTTTCCCGTTTCGCTTCGTCTTTTCTTTAATTGAACCTCCATCCTGCTTCACGTAAAGGGTTCGTAGTGGGTGCAAAACGCCCGGTAAATAATCTGAACCGTCGAGGTCGACGATAACACCGCTCGGTTATCCCGATAGTACGGAACGGCCCGCCCAAGCGGCTCGTGTCCGGAGTCGACCTGCGGGCGAGGTACGATCGCCCGGTTTACCATCCGCGTGGGTACTTAGGTAGGTCGAGTTTGGCGAACAACCCTATCTACGCGCGGTGGCCGATTGGCACGATTGTGGTGAGGTCGAAAGGCCCACCGTGACTGGATCCGGCGCTTAGCCGGGAGGGGTCACGACTGAATTGTCCGTCCTGTGGGCGAGGCGGTCGCGCGTTTTCGAGTCGCGTGGCCGATCGCACGCCGACGGGCGCGAATTCGCAACAATATATATATATATACATTTCGTTATTTCTTACAAACTTCGATAAGTTTCACATTATATTCTGTGTGTGGGTGTGACCGTGTCCCGCAGAGGACGTGCTGTCAAATGATGTTGGTGAATGTGCCATTTGTTTGGAGGATCTCATACAAGGCGACACCATTGCAAGATTACCATGCCTTTGTGTCTACCACAAACCGTAAGCAATGTTTGTGATAAGACTGCATCACTTTGATTAAGCTATAAGTAAATTCAAATTCTACTCGAGGAAAAGATTGTGGGTGTGGGGACGGCAGGGGTTTGTTGGTGATAATAGTGAGTGGGAGGCTCTTTTGGAAAATGATCATTGCTTGCTTTCGAGAAAGCCACATCCATAACCATCAACATTGCTGTTGTAGTTCAGGCCTGACAAATTAGCACGCCATGCCTTTTTGAGCAGAAATCTATGTGTGTATGTATGTATATACACCACATATATATATATATATATATATATATATATATATATATTATAATATATAATATTATATATTGTTTATGTTTTTGTACACCGCTGCATCCCAATTCCAAATCCAGGCAGGCGATGCATGACATCATTGCGGGCCGAAGGAAGGGAGTACTCAGTTTGTACTCCGTCTTCTTGCTTTCTTGTTTGTTTGTCTGGGCGATATCTCAGCTATCCTTTGAGCTAGGAATTTGATATTTGGACATGACAGTGACCAAATAATTTGGCTATAAAGGATATTTTTGAGTTGTTGATTAATCAATTAATTATTTCTTTTTTCAATGAATTACTTTATTTTCAAAAAGTTACAGATTTGGATGAAACAGTGGTGGTTTTGGTATGCTATCGGCAATTGATTGAGAAATTAATTATTTTACGATTCTTATTTATTTATTTATTTTAATGATGCAATTAATCAATCAATTATTGTACACCACTCTCAATTCCGACTCCATGTGCTGCAAGGTGGCATTGCCGGGCACCTAAGGCGCCCTGGCGATGTCGCACGCTGGACAATTTATTTATTTGGCATGGGGCTGGTGTACTTTGAATGTAACGCAACTTTTTCTGTATTTAATTATTCTTATTCTTTCTTTCTTTGTGTTTTTTGTAGCTGCATCGATTCTTGGTTTGAAGTGAACAGGACTTGCCCGGAGCATCCTTCAGACTGAGCGAATGAGTGTATATGCAGAGAACGCTAAATACGCATCTGCATTCCTCAACATGACATGCTGTTGTCACAGTGCCAAGTAACACCCAGCCCGCATTGCCGAGTGATGCCCCCCTCCCGCCTCACCCTCGGCGATATCCACTTCATTTCTCAGCTTGGTTTTGTCCACAGGGGTACCTGCCTACCTGCCTGCAGTACAGCTGAAGATAAGCCTTAAACATGCACATCTTGCAGACTGCTGGAACCGTGGTGGAGAAAAGTGCCACATACCTGTTGCAGACGTTGCCTTCGCCACACTGCAATTTGATTTCCTTCCAACAACAAAAAAAAACAATCTTCCTTTGCTGCACCGTAAACTGGAACACAGGACCTTTAACGGACAAAGTGTTGCTTTTTAGGTCATTTCCAATGACCTCATAATATTGGTGAGAGAAAGGGTAATATGGGTCCGTCCGTCCGTCCGTTCACAATGAAGTTGAAGCGGGAAGATCTGGTCATTAGTGATCCTGATAGAGGTCGATAAGACGTACACGATGGTATGACTTTCAAGGTCACCGAAGGTCAAGGTCAAGGTCACGAGGCCTTTGAATTTGCGAAAATGACGATTTTCAAATTCTATCTCCTCCGCCATTTTCAAGCGATCTTGAATTTGATTGTAGCAAATGAATCTATGGGACAATATCTAATTTTGATCGGGCCGGATTTTCGATATTCGCTTTCGTTTTCGTGTCACGTGACTTCAAAGTTGGCAAAAAGACGATTTTCATGCGAAAATGACGATTTTCAAAATCTATCTCCTCCTACATTTCTCAAGCAATCTTGAATTTGATTGTGGCATATGAATCTATGGGACAATATCTAAATTTTGTCAGGCCGGATTTTCGATATTCGCTTTCGTTTTCGTGTCACGTGACTTCAAAGTTGGCAAAAAATGCGAAAATGACGATTTTCAAAATCTATCTCCTCCTACATTTCTCAAGCAATCTTGAATTTGATTGTGGCATATGAATCTATGGGACAATATCTAAATTTGGTCAGGACGGATTTTCGAATTTCGCTTTCACGTCACGTGACTTCAAAGTTTGCAAAAACTGCCCTACCTTCAGGAGGCTATATATTTTCTCGCTGAGATGACCGTCACTCCCGCACGGGGGTAATTTTTTAACATACAAATCACTTTTCACAATTTCAATCAACATTTACTTCATAGACGTTGCTCTCACCAACTGATGGCACATCATCACCCCGATAAATGTAGATGAGAAATAAAAATCCATCTTCTTTTTCTCCATTTTACTCCAAATTTCATCCATCCAGTCCACACTGCTGTGATGTACTTTTAAAGTTGTGAAAAAATAACACCCCCAAAAATATACCTATATAAATATATATTATCGCAGCTTGCAAAATGATTGTGCAGGCTTTGTAGCATTTTCAATTGTTAGATGATTTACAAAATATCCATTCCAGTGATAAATATCCCTTCAATGTGTTGGAAATGTGCAAAGGCATCATTTCTGCATTGGTTACATTAACTTAATACATGAAACTTTTATACCTCGTTTAAAGCAGCACTTTATACCAGTTGGACATCAGTCTTGCTCCACTTTGTGCATTCACTTTAGCACAAGTTATCCCACTTCTCCGTTTGTATGCAGCACAATGCTGCGGGGTAGCATCATTGGCTACGGCATCATTGCTGTGGTAGCATCATTACGGCTGTGCCACTGATGTGCCCTCTGCTGGTTAGGACGGGAATTTGGAATTTGTTCATGGTGCTAGCGATAGCTCACCTGCTCTTCGCGAAGGACACCATGGAATCTTTCATGTCCACCAACGAATGCTGGCAGACGGAGCTCCCAGTTTAACGTCCATCCGAGGGACGGCACACACATTGATAAATCACCCTGTCACTGTGAAACACCGGGTCATGATTCTAACCCAGGCTAAACAACTTAGAGGCGAGTGTGCGTATCTCGAGGCCATTGTGTCAAGCCCAGGTATCCCACTTTAACGATATCTACCAATAGTGTATCCACTAAACAATCTCAGACAGCTGGTTTACATCGCAATGCAAATGGACAGTGTAAATGCTTTGCTCGGTCGAAACTGGGTTAAAATGCAGTGTGGCATGTGTTCAAGATCATATGCCAATTACAAACTGCAAAAGGATTCTGCTTGACTCACTGTGAGTTAAATATACAATCGAAAAAATAAATAAAAGGATCTTCAACACAAGAAACCATATGAATGGCAGGTATAATTTTTCTGGGAGCCCACGCTGACCATCTTTGTAGCAATTGTTTGGACCACTCGGCTTTGCGGATCATCCGTCGGTCTTTCACTTTTCATCGTGCACTATCTTAGCTCGTGCTTAAGTTGGGTCCGCAATTGCTGTGACGTGCCTCAAGCACGTTCGTGTTCCGGTTTATTACTTTTAATGTTCCCTCTCTTAAAACCCCATTGTTTCGATCCTTCAACGATTGTAGTAGTTCATATTGAAGCTAATGGAGTTTGCCGATTTGAACCACAATCTTGGTGGACTCGAGATAAGGTATTCTTGAATTAGAATCTGCCATTGTCTAATTATTTATTTTTCCTCTACATTCTTTTTGGTAGAGTATTTCATCACATGATGTGTACTTGTCTCTTCCATGAAACAATTTAAGTGGCTTCAGCAGATCTTTGTTTGAATCTTACAAAACACCGATTGTTCGTTTAGTTCTGACCATATAAACCAAAAAGCTTATCACTGTTGGATTCCAGTCCAAATTTGACCATCACCTTTCATCGGTCCTGGAGGCAGACTCGATGCAGATATACCTTTCACTTTTTTGGAGTTTGTAAAGTTGTGGATTCTAGTTAATTTATTCATGTTTTGAATTTACCTGCTGTTAAGGCCACCTAGTTTCTTGCATTTTTGGCATTTGTAGTTTAATATGTCTGGAATCGGACAGGACAGAAAGGTGGTTTGGTACTTGGTGTGTTTCTGAATTTTCACTGCAATATAGGGCACGTGGATGACAAAGGTGTTTATGTGGTGAAATATCAGTTTTTCCTCGTCTCGTGCCAGCCAACACTTTGTACGGTAAAGGATCACTTTTTTTAGTCATCAGTTTGTCACAAATATGAATATGTATTGTATAATCCAAAATGAACTTTTTTGTACACCTGCATCTCAAGTGAAGAGTTTGTTGTCATCAGTCTCAGCTCTATTGTATGAGCGTCACAGTTTCTGTGCAGAAATGCTTTGATCACAAGGTTTTACATTGAGCAGCAGAAAACAGGAGTCTTGAAATCTCTGCATCTGAAATGGAAACAAGAGTGATTTGTGTGCCAAACTGGCTGTTCGTTCTTGCTGAATACTAGAACCATCAGAGTTCAGAGATATGATTGGCTCTTTGTTAACACAACTTCTCGTGAATGTGCATTTGGTATTTTGTAGTTGTAAAGTTTTGCATCGTCTCTCAGTAAGCATTTTGAACCGAACAGAATGGCCATTGCATCATTGTATAATGCACAGTTTTTAGCATCTTATGATTGGTAAATGTGAATACATTTTTTAAAAAAAATGGTTGTTTTACTTTTTTTGTCTAAGGATGGAAGATGAGGATGTGAGAGACAGAGACAGACAGACAAAATGTGGGGGACAGAGGCAGACAAAGAGAAGAGGTGGGAGACAGGTACATGGAGATGAAAGGGAGACAGAATTAAGCATTCCATCATCACATATTTGGGTAAACAAGCTGCCATTGGACGTGCTATTATTGATCTCGGCATTTTTGAAGAACGGGAATTTTTTTTTGTTTATGCCATTTTGTTTTTGTAAACGTTTCAAAAATGTGATTCTCTTCTTATTTAGATTTGTTTGAAATGATGGATAAACTAGTCTTGATATTCTATCCATTCCTCAATTTTATTTTTCCCAAGTATTAAAAATCAGGAAAAAAAAGAAAGATGTGTTGTGCTTTTTCACCAAAGTCATCATCAAAAATATTGTTGCGGGCCAGGGGTCTGGCGGAGAACGACCACGAGGTGGGGGAAGTTACGTCGATTCCCACCAGACTCCCCGGAATTGTAGGCCGTCGCTCACGGATAATTCCGTGACGCGGAGGGTCGCTTAACCGACCGTGGACGCCAATACCTCAACCGCGTGGCGTCGGGTCCTCCTGTCGAGAATCAAGTTACCCAATTAACCACGCAGTTATGACTACCGGGGAACCACGCCCTCGGTATGCCTTGCCTGAACCGGATCACTCTACCAACTACCGACTACCTTTCCGGATAGGATGCAGTCGAGCTGCACTGCCAAGGACGTACCGGCTAGAAGGAGCGGATTATCAGGAATAAAGACCCAGCTAAACTTAGATTCGAACCATGCCAGACCAATGGAGGAAAAGAAAGACGAGCGGGGAACATTTCTACAATTATTTATTTACAATAAAGCGGGGAAAAGCATGTGGCACAACAAAAAGGTTTATTCGGTATGTAATGCAGGGGAAAGATGAGAGAAGTGTGGTGTGCGACAATTACACAAGCAACTTACAAAAGCAGACACCGTGCAGACTTGAGGCGAGATTAATATAATAAAAGCAACAATTACAACAATGAAGATCTTATACAGGCTTCTCTAATGGACAGGTGCCAACACACTCAGACAAAATAAACCCAATGAAAAGAAAAGGGACCTTTTGCAGCCAGGGAGGGAGGGAGTTGAGGTCACACTTTTTTGGTACCTGAGCGTTTTGAGGGGGGAGGGATGCTCTGTGGTGCGGTACCCGACAAAAGTTGTGTGGTTCGGTCCACCGCCGCACATGTGGTAATCGTGTCTGGTGGAGTCCAAAGAGGCGAGAGATGAGCAGTAGGCAGGACCAGATTAGAGGCTTGGTCGAGGACCAGTACAGTAGGCGGGCCGTCGAGGCGAGACGTAGGCAGAGCCAGGCAGCAGAAACGCTTTCACAACAATTCTCTTCAACCTCTCCAACTTGCAATTCCTCTCTCCCCTTCCTCCCTTCCTCTCTCTCTTCCTCTCCCTCCTCTCTCTCCCTTCCTCCCTGTTACCTCTCTCCTTCTCCTCTCTCTCTCTCTTCCTCCCTCCTCTTCTCTCTCTCCTTCTCCTCCTCTCTCTCTCCTTCCTCCTCCTTCTCTCTCTCTCTCCTCCCTCCTTATCCCCCCTTCTTCCCTCCTCTTCTCTCCTTCATCCCTCCTCTCCTCCCTTCCTCCCTCCTCTCTCTCCCCTTCCTCCCCCCTCCTCCCCTTCCTCCCTCCTCTCCCTCTCCCTCCCTCTTCTCTGTCCCTTCCCTCCCTCTTCTCTCCTTCCTTCCCTCCTCCTCTCTCCTTCCTCCTCTCTCTCTCTGCCTTCCTCCTCCTCTCTCTCCCTTCCTCCCTCCTCTCTCTCCCCCTTCCTGCCTCCTCTCTCTCTCCCTTCCTCCTCCCTCTCTCTCTCCCCTTCCTGCTCTCTCTCTCTCCCTTCCTCCCTCCTCTTCTCTCCCTCTTCCTCTCCTCTCTCTCCCTTCCTCCCTCCTCTCTCTCTCCCTTCCTGCCTCCTCTCTCTCTCTTCCTCTCTCTCCCCTTCCTTCCTCCTCTCTCTCCCCTTCCTCCGTCCTCTCTCTCCCCTTCCTCCGTCCTCTCTCCCCTTCCTCCCTCCTCTCTCTCTCTCTCTCCTTCCTCCCTCCTCTCTCTCTCCCTTCTCCTCCTCTCTCTCTCTCCCTTCCTCCCTCCTCTCTCTCCCCTTCCTGCCTCCTCTCTCTCTCCCTTCTGCTCCTCTCTTCTCCCCTTCTCCTCCTCTCTCTCTTCCCTTCCTGCTCCTCTCTCTCTCCCCTTCCTGCCTCCTCTCTCTCCCCTTCCTCCCTCCTCTCTCTCTCGTCTCTCCTCCATCCTCTCTCTCCCCTTCCTCCTGTCTCTCTCTTCTCTCCTCCTCTCTCTCTCCCCCTTCCTCTGCCTCCTCTCTCTCTCCCTTTCCTGCCTCCTCTCTCTCTCCTTTCCTGCCTCTCTCTCTCTCCCCTTCTCTCCCATCCTTCTCTCTCCTTCCTCCCTCCTCTCTCTCCCTCCTGCCTCCTTTCTCTCTCCCCTTCTGCCTCCTCTCTCTCTCTCCCCTTCCTGCCTCCTCTCCCTGCTCTCCTCTTCCTCCTCCTCTTCTCTCTCTCTCCCTTCCTGCCTCCTCTCTCTCTCCCCTTCCTGACTCCTCTCTCCTCCCCTTCCTTCCTCCTCCTCTCTCCTCCTTCCTCCTCCTCTCTCTCCCCTTCCCTCCTCTCCTCTCTCTCCCCTTCTCCCTCTCTCCCTCTTCTCTGTCCCCTTCCTCCTCCCTCTCTCCTTCCTCCTCCTCTCTCTCCTTCCCTGCCTCCTCTCTTCTCCCTTCCTCCTCTCTCTCTCCCTCTCCTGCTCCTCTCTCTCCCTTCCTGCCTCCTCTCTCTCTCGTCTCTCTCCCTTCCTGCCCTCCTCTCTCTCTCGCCTTCTGCCTCCTCTCTCTCTCCCCTTCCTGCTCTCTCTCTCCCTTCCTCCCCTCCTCTCTCTCCCCTTCCTCCCTCCTCTCTCTCCCCTTCCTCCTCCTCTCTCTCTCTTCCTGCCTCCTCTTCTCTCTCTCTCTCCCTTCTCTCCTCCTCTCTCTCTCCCTTCCTCCTCCTCTCTCTCTCTCCCCTCTCCCTCCTCCTCTCTTCCCCTTCCTCCTCCTCTCTCTCTCCTTCCTCCTCCTCTCTCTCCTCCTTCTCCCTCCTCTCTCTCCTTCCTGCCTCCTCTCTCTCCCTTCCTCCTCCCTCTTCCTCTGCCTCCTCTCTCTCTCTCTCTCTCTCTCTCCTCCCCTTCCTGCCTCCTCTCTCTCTCCCTTCCTCCTCCTCTCTCTCTCCCTTCCTCCTCCTCTGCTTCTCTCCTCTCTCTCTTCTCCTCTCTCTCTCTCTCTCTTCCCTCCTCTCCTCCTCTCTCCCCTCTGCCTCCTCTCTCTCTCCCTTCCTCCCTCCTCTCTCTCCCCTTCCTCCTCCTCTCCTCTCTCCTTCCTCCTCTCTCTCTCCTTCCTCCTCCTCCCTCTCTCTCTCCTCCCTTCCTGCCCTCCTCTCTCTCCCCTTCCTCCTCCTCTCCTCTCCCTTCCTCCCTCTCTCTCTCCCTTCCTCCTCCTCTCTCCCCCTTCCTCCCTCCTCTCTCTCTCCCCTTCCTCCTCCTCTCTCTCCTCTCGCCCTTCCTCCTCCTCCTCTCTCTCTCTCCCCTTCCTCCAGCTCCTCTTCTCCCTTCCTCCTCTCCCCTTCCTGCCCCCCTCTCTCTCCCCTTCCTCTCTCTCCCCTTCCTCTCTCTCCCCCGTTCTTCTCGTCCTCTGCTCTCTCTCTCTTCTCCATCCCTCTCTCCCCCTTCCCTCCTCTCTCTCAGTCCTTCCCCTCTCCTCCCTTCCTCCCTACCTTTCTCTCTCCTTCACTGCTCCTCTC
>CM068962.1:26453266-26470333 GCA_035128595.1 Eptatretus atami | reverse complement strand
GTTTGACCTCACCGTTGACTTGACCGTTGACATTTTGACCAATTATCAGCACTAGCACCCTTATCCGTTGGTATTGACTTTAAGCTTCTTCCCGTTTCGAGTTTCCGTTACCACATCAAAATGATGTTTGAACCTCCTGACCTTGACCATTTGACGATTATGAACCAAAAGCTAATCGAGCCACTAAGCCTCCACTCTGAATCCAGTAATGTAATTTGACATTTGGTAGCTTCCTCCTAGTTCATCGAGTTATCATTTTTTGGATGTTTGACCTCACCTGTGACCTTGACCTTGACGATTTTGACCAACATCCTAATCAGCAACTAGCTATCACCGTCCTGAATCACGTGGCTGTAATTTTGACATGGGTAGCTTTTCGTTCTCGATTTATCTGCCTACAAACAACAAACAAGCAGTCATTTAACTGTACTTCACGAAAATATCAACTTGACCTCTGACCTTGTCAATAAAGCATGATCAGTCAAAACCCAAGGGGAGCTTGAATTCTGAATTCATGTGGTCTACGATGTTACACTGTTTTGAATAATTGGGTCCCAGACAAAAACTGGATTTACTTATAAAAATTCCATCTTTTTTTTATTTTTAAAGTGATTCAGTACCAGCAGATTTGCCAGATAATAGTGCTATTACTTTCAGAAGATCTATAAAAGACTTATATTTAATTATATATATCAGTTATTCCATCCTGTTCCCAGGAATTCCGACAACGAGTCTTTAACAGCGTCCTAAGCGATCGCAAACACCTAAGACAAAATTAAATCGAAGTTTTAAACAACTCCGTAACGTCGAGCGAAGCAAAATCTCCATTTCTCCATGCAAAACCTTTAAGTCACTCAACGACAGCTGCTCGAGCGCACTGCATCATGGGCACACCCGCTGCACGTTCGCTCGAGCCACTGCATCATGGACGACCCGTGACGTCTGCTCGAGCACAATGCATCATGGGACGACCCTATACGCTTCGAGTGAAAATTATTTTTTATACAATATTAAAACGTCTCCAAACATCGATTTTTACCGAATTTCACAAACCAGTTTTAAGCTCCCTAACGATCGCAAAAAAACGAAGACAAAATTAAAATCGAAAGTTAAAACGAACTCGTAAGTCGAGCCGAAGCCAAAAAAATCTCATTTCCATGCAAAATCTTTACGTCAATCAACGACGCGTCTTGCCAGTGCAATGCATCATGGGACGACCCGTGACTCTGTCGAGCGACAATGCATTCATGGACACCTTGCGCTTCCGATGAAAATATTTTTTTATACAATTTAAAAAACGGCTCCAAAACAATCCGATTTTTACCAGAATTTCGACCGACGTTTCTAAGCCATCCGAAGCGATCGCAAAAACGAAGACAAAATTAAAATCGAAGTTTAAAACGAACTCTAACGTCGAGCGAAGCAAAAATACTCACATTTCTCCATGTTAATTTACGAATTATGTTGACCTCACCCTACCTTGACCTTTGACGATTTTGACCAACATCTAATCAGCGCTAGCCATCACCCTCCTGATCACGTGATGTAATTGACATTGGTACTTCTTCCTTCTCGAGTTATCTCCTACAAACAAACAAACAAAACCAACATACAAAACAACAAACAAAACAAAAACAAACAGGAAACGGGAAGGCAACAATTACTTACAATCTTTAGATTCGTAAAACAAACACACAAACAAGCAGTCAAGTAGACTTGATACTTCACGAAATCGTCAACTGACCTCTGACCTTGTCTAATTTAAAAGCTTTCTAGAGAAGGTAGCGACGCCAAACCAGAGAAGTTTCTACGACTGAATCTGATACCAAACCATCAAAAATCTAATGTTGACCTCACCGTGACCTTGACCGTTGACCGATTTTGACGAAAATCCTATCAGCACTAGCCTCACCCTTCCCGAATCACTGTTTAATTTGGACATTGTTAGCTTCTTCCCGTTCTCGATTATCTGTACCAAACATCAAAAATCGAATATTTGACCTCACTTGACCTTGACCTTTGAACGACTTTTGACCAAAATCTAATTCAGCATAGCCATCACCCTCCTGATCACGTGTGTAATTTGACTTAGGTAGCTTCTCCGATTCTCGAGTTATCGTGCCTACCAACAAAACAAACAAACAAACATACAAAACAAAACAAACAAGCAGTCATAGACCTGTACTTACGAAATCGTCAACGACCTCTGCCCTTGTCTAATAAAGCTGTCTCTAAGAAGGTAGCGATGCAACCAGAAGTTTCGTACGATGATTCTGTCCCAAACATCAAAAATCGAAGTTTGAGAGCTTGACCTCACTTGACTTGACCTTTGACCAGATTTTGACCAAATCTAATCAGCGCTAGGCACCACCCTCCTGAATCACGTGGTGTAATTGACATTGGTTAGTTCCTTCGTTCTCGAGATATTTCAATTTTTTCTTGGATGTTTACCTCACTGTGACCTTGCCTTTGACCATTTTGACCAAATCTATCAGCACTAGCATCCCCTCCTGACATCAAGTGGTCTAATTGAACAGTTGAGTAGCTTCTATCGTTCTCGATTCTCGTGCCTACAAACAAACAAACAAACAAACAAACAAACAATCATCATAGACTCGTACTTACGAAATTCGGTCAACTTGACCTCTGACCTTGTTCTAATAAAAAGCTGTTCTCTAGGAAGTAAGCGACCGCAAACCAGAAGTTCCTACGATGATTCTGTACCCAACCATCAAAAATCGATGTCTTGACCTCACCGTGAACCATTGACCGTTGACCGATTTTGACCAACATTAATCAGCGCTACCATCCCCTCCTGAATCACGTGTGTAAATTTGACATTGTTAGCTTCTTCCCGTTCAGCGAGTTATAATTTTTTTTAATGTTTGACCTCACTGTGACCTGACCTTTGACCATTTTGACTAAAATCTATCAGCGCTAGCCATCCCCTCCTGAATCACGTGTAATTGAACATTTGGTAGCTTTTTCCTTCGTGAGTTATAAATTTGTTTTTGAATTGTTTGACCTCCAGGCCTTGACTTTGACAGATTTTGACCAAAATCTAAGCAGCGCTAGCCATCACCCTCCTGAATCACGTGGTTGTAATTTGACATTGGTAGCTTCTTCCGTTCTCGAGTTATTCGCCAAACAAACAAACAAACAAACAAACAACAAACAACATCATAGACTGGTACTTACGAATCGGTCAACTACCTCTGACCTTGTCTTAATAAAAGCTGTTCTAGGAAGTACGACGCAAACCAGAAGTTTCTACGAATGATTCTGTACAAACCACAAAAATCCGAATGTTTGACCCACGTGACCTTGACCGGTTGAACCGATTTTGCCAAAATCTAATCAGCACTAGCCATCCACCCTCCTTGATCAAACGTTGGTTATTTGACAATTGGTTAGCTTCTTCCGTTCTCGAGTTATCTGTACCCAACCATCAAAATCGAGTTTGACCTTCACCTGACCTTACCGTTGACGTTTTGACCAAAAATCTAATCAGCACTAGCATCACCCTCCTGAATACTTTGTGTATTTGACATTTACTTCTTCCGTTCTCGAGTATCGTGCCTACAACAAAAAAACAAACAAACAAACAAAACGAAGTTCATCCAATATACTTACGAAATCTTTAGATTCGTACGAACAAAGCAAGTCATAGACTGTACTTACGAAAATTCATAACTTACCTCTGGACCTTGTCTAATAAAGCATTGAATCAGTCAGAACCAACGGGAGCTGATTCTGAATTACATTGTGCGTCTACGATTTTACACTGTGGGATTTTGAGAATAATGAGTCCCAGACAAAAAGACTAGATTTCTTAAAAAAAATTCCATTTTTTTTTTTTTAAAGATGATTCAGTACCAGCGGATATTCCAGATAATAGTGTATTACTTTTCAGAAGAATTCTAGATAAAGACTATTATTTATTATATATATCAGTTATCATCACTGTTCCAGAATTTCGACAATGAGTTTTAAGCGTCCTAAGCGAATCGCAAACCGAAGACAAAATTAAATCGAAAGTTAAACGAACTCGTAACGATGGAGCGAAGCAAAAAATCTCCATTTCTCCATGCAACCTTAATGTCCAGCTTCAAGACGCGTCTGCTCGAGCGCAAGTGCATAATGGGACGAACCTGACGTCTGCTCAGCGGCAATGCATCATGGACGACCCGTGACGGCTGCTCAGCGCCCATCGCATCATGGGACGGACCCTTGACGCTTCGAGTGAAATATTTTTTATTAATCTTAAACTCTCCAAAACATCATTTTGACCAGAATTCGACAACCGAGGTTTTAAGCTCCGAGCGATCGCAAAAAACCCGAAGACAAATTAAAATCGAATTAAAACGAAACTCGTAACGTTCGAGCGAACAAAAAATACTCACATTTCTCCCGTTAATTTACGAAATTATGTTTGACCTCACTGTTGACCTTGACCTTTCACCGATTTGACCAAAATTAATCAGCACTAGCCATCACCCTCCTGAATCACGTGGTGTAATTTGACATTGTAGCTTCTTCCCTTCTGAAGATGTATCGCTGCCTACAAAACAAACAAACAAACAAACAAAACCTACAAACAAAGCAGTCATAGACTGGTACTTACGAATCTTCAACTTGACCTTGACCTTGTCTAATAAAAGCTGCTCTAGAAGGTAGCGAGTGCCAACCAGGAAGTTTTCTACGTGTGATTCTTACAAACCAATCAAATCGAATGTTGCCTCACTGTGACCTTGACGTTGACCGATTTTGACAAAATTGAATCAGCACTAGCCATCACCCTCCTGAATCCACGTGGTGTAATTTGACATTGTAGCATTCTTCCGTTCTCGAGTATCTGTACCAAACCATCAAAATCGAATGGTGTGGGACCTCACCGTGACTTGACGTTGACGATTTTGACCAAATCTAATCAGCACTGCCATCACCCTCCTGATCGCCTGCGTCTGTAATTTGACATTGGTGCTTCTTCTGTTCTCAGTTATCGTGCCTAAACAAACAACAACAAACAAAACAATACAAAACAAACAAACAAAAGAAGCAGTCTAGACTGTACTTACGAAATCGTCAACTTGACCATCTGACCTTGTCTATAAAAGCTGTTCCTCTAGAGAGGTAAGCGGCGCAAACCAGAAGTCTTCTACGCTGACTTCCTAGTACCAAACATCAAAATCGAAGTTGGACCTCACCGTGGACCTTGACCGTTGACCAAAATCTAATCAGCACTAGCCACACCCTCCTGAATACGTAGGTGTAATTTGACATGGTAGCTTCTTCCGGTTCTCAAGTTATCGTGCCTACAAACAAACAACCAAACAAACAACCAAACAAAACAAACAGAAACGGTAGTCATCAATATACTATAAAAATCTTTAGATTTCGTAAGATAAACAACAAACAAACAGAAACGGTATCATCAATAACTTACAAAATCTTTAGATTTTCTAAGTAACAAAACATACAAACAAACCAAACAGAAACTGTAGTCATCAAATATACTTACGAAATCTTTAGAGTTCGTAAGTAACAAAGCAGAAACGGTATAGTCCAAGTATACTTACGACAATCTCTAAAGATTTCGTAAGTAAGCAAACAACACGGTAGTCAATCAATATACTATACAAATCTTCAAGATTGTAAGTAACAAACAAGCAGTCATAGACTGGTACTTAACGAATCATCAACTTGAACTCTGACCTTGTCCTATAAAAGCTGTCTCTAGAGAAGTTAGCGACGCCAAACCCAGAAGTTTTTCTACGATGATTCTTGTCAAAACCATCAAAAATCGAATGTTTGACCTCACCTGACCATTGACCGTTGACCGATTTGACCACATCTAATCAGCGCTAGCCATCACCCTTCCTGAAATCACGTGGTGTAAATTGACATTGGTAGCTTTTCGTTCGCGAGTTATAATTTTTATGTTTGACCTCACCTGTACCTTGACTTGACCGATTGACTAAAATCTAATCAGCGCTAGCCATTACCCTCCTGAATCACGTGTGTAATTTACATTTGTTAGCTTCTCTTCCGTTCTGTGAGTTATAATTTTTTTTTGATGTTTGAACCTCAATGACCTTGACCTTTTGACAGATTTTGACCCAAAATCTAAGCAGCGCTAGCCATCACCCTCCTGAATCACTGGTAATTTGACCTTGGTTAGCTTCTTCCGTTCTCGAGTTTTTAACTTTTTTTTTGATGATTTGACCTCACTGTGACCTTGACCTTTGACCGATTTCTGACAAAATCTAATCACGCAAGCATCACCCTCCTGAATCACGTGGTGGTGTAATTTGACATTGGTAGCTTCTCCGTTCTCGAGTAATCGGCCTACAAACAAACAAACAGCAGTCATAGACTGGCACTTACCCCGAAATCGTCAACTTTTCCTCTGACACCTGTCTAAATAAAAACTGTCTCGAGAGAAGAGCGAGCAAACCAGACAGTTTTCTACATTGATTCTGTACCAAACATCAAAAATCGAAATGTTTTGATGTTTGACCTCACTGTGACCTTGACCTATTGACGATTTTGACAAATCTAATCAGACGCTAGCCACCACCCTCCTAATCAGTGGTTTTGTAATTTGACATTGTAGCTTCTTTTGTTCGTTCGAGTATCATTTTTGGATGTTTGACCTCACTGTGACCTTGAACCTTTGACCATTTTTTGACCAAAATCTCAATTCAGCGCTAGCCCATCCACCCTCCTGAATCACGTGTGTGTAAGTTGACATTGGTAGCTTCTTCCGTTCTCGAGTGTATCTGTACCAAACCATCAAAAATCGGAATAATTTGACCTCACTGTGACCTTGACCTATTGACCGATTTGACCAAAACTAATCAGCACTAGCCATCACCCTACCTGAATCACGTTGGTGTAATTTGACATTGGTAGCTTCTTCGTTCTCGAGTTAATCGTGCTAACAAACAAACAAAACACACAAACAAACAGAAAACGGAATCATCAATATACTACGAAACTTTAATTTCGTAAGTAACAAGCAGTCATAGACTGTACTTACGAAATCGTCTACTTGACCTACTGACCTTTATCTAATAAAAGCTGTCTCTAGAGACGGTCAGCGAGGCAAACCAGAAGTTTTCTACGATTGATTCTGTACCAAGACCATCAAAATTCGAAATGTTTGACCTCACCGTGACCTTGAACCGTTGACCATTTGACAAAACTAATCAGCACTAGCCATCACCCTCCTGAATCCACGTGCGTGGGTAAATCTTGACATTGGTAGCGTTCTTCCGTTCTACGAGTTATCATCTGTACCAAACCATTCAAAAATCGAATGTATTGACCTCACCTTACCTTGACTTTGACCGATTTTGACCCAAAAATCTAATCAGCACTACCATCACCCTCCTGAATCACGTGATGATAATTTGACATTGGTAGCTTTCTCCGTTCTCGAGTTATCGTGCCTACAAACAAACAAAACATTACAAAACAAACAAACAAGCAAACCAACATACAAACAAGCCAGTCTAAGACTGGTACTTAGAAAATCATACAACGTGACCTTCTAACTTGTCTAATAAAAGCAATGAATCGTAGAAGCCCAATGAGCTTGACATTCTGAATTCATTGTGTCTACGATTTTACCACTGTGTTTGCAGATAATGAGTCCCAGGACCAAAAACTAGATTTCTTATAAAAATTCATTATTTTTTATTTTTTTAAGTGATTCAGTACCAGGCAGGATATGCCAGATAATAGGTAGTATTACTTTTCAAGAAGGAATCTTAGTAAAAGACTTATTATTTATTATATTCAATAATATCATCGCTGTAATCCAGAATTTCGACAACGGTTTTAAGCGTCCTAAGCGATCGCAAAAAACCGAAGACAAGATTAAATCGAAGTTAAACAACTAGTACGATCGAGCGAAAGAAAAATCTCCATTTCTCCATGCAAAACCTTAACGTCACTCAACACATGTCTGCTCGAGCGCACTGCATCAGGGACACCCGTGACGTAAAAACAATAAGAAAACTCGAGCGCACTGCATCATGGGACACCCGTCGAATTCTGCTCCGGCGCAAATGCATCATGGACGGACCTTGACGCTTCGATAAATATTTTGTTATTCAATCTTAAAACGTCTCCAAAACATCGATTTTTACCAGACATTTCGACAACCGAGTTTTAGCGTCCTAGCGATCCAAAAACCGAAGACAAATTAAAATCGAAGTTAAAACGAACTCGTAACGTCAGATTCGCGAAGCAAAAAATCTCCATTTCTCCATGCAAACCTAAGTTCAATCACCGACGCGTACTCCGAGCGCACACTGCAGCATTGGGACGCCCTGACGTCTGCTCGAGCGCAATGCATCATGGGACGACCCTTGACGCTTCGAGTGAAATTTATTAAAATAATAAAAAATAATTATAAAAATAATTTAAAAAAAAATATTAAAATAATAAAAAATAAATAAATAAGAAATAAAAATAAATTAAAATAAAATAAACAAATTTTAATAAAAAATAAATAAATAAAAAAAAAAATGTTTTAAAAAAAAATTTTATAAAAGTTGATTATATTATTTAAAAATTAATTAAAATTAAAAATTATCTTTTTATCTTCTATTATATAAAAGAAAAAAAATTTAATTAAAAAAAATATAATAAATTATTAATAATATAAAAAAAAAAATATAATAAATAATTAATTATATAAAAATAAAAAAAAATAAATTATTATTTAATTATAAAAAAATTATATAAAAAAATATTAAAATATATTAATTATAATAAAAAAAAAAAAATAAATTAATTTTTTAATAAAATATTATATTTAAATATTTTAATATTATTCTAATATAATAAATAAAATTAATTAAATAAAATCAAATATTACAATTATTTTATATTAATTTATTTTTTAATTTTATTGTAAGTAATAAAATTAATAATTAATAAAAAATCATAAAAATCTATTTAAATTATTTTTTTATACAATCTTAAACGTCCTCCAAAAACATCCGATTTTTACCAGAAATTTCGACAACCGAGTTTTAAGCGTCCTAAAGGCGATCGCCCCCAAAAACTGAAGACAAAATTAAAATCGAGCTAAAACGAACTCGTAACGGTCGAAGCGCGAAGCAAAAATACTCACATTTCTCCATAGTTAATTACGGAATTATGTTTGACCTCACTGTGAACCTTGACCTTTCGACCGATCTTTTTTGACAAAATCTAATCAGCGCTAGCCATCACCCTCCCCCATGAATCACGTGATGTAATTTGATAATTGGAGCTTCTTCCGGTTCTCGAGTTATCGTGCTACAAAACAAAAAACAAACAATAAACCAAATGTCACCCTTAGGTGACCCGTATCTTGCCAAAAGGTGACCACGTGTGACTTCTTTCAGTCCACTGAGCTGTGAAACAGGCTGCTAATCCTCACCAGGAGCGAACTCCCTTGAGAATATCTGGCCTCGAGAGATTCCGATGAGATCGTTCTACAAGTAACAATGAAAAATTGCGCTTTGCCTCATAACGTCACCAAATGACATCATCTGTCTCAAGCTTGATATATCTAGAAAGCACTCATCGAGGTGTAATTTGAAGGTACTAACGATATGTTCCTAAAACTTGGAAAATTTGACCCTTCGGGTCCATGATGTTTGAGCCTTAGGCCGCTAACCATTAAAGGTCATAAGGCCAATCGCCACCAAAAATAATCAGCGGAGTTGCCAGACCGATGATGAACTATTTCCCCATAAGTTTGAGACTGATCCGATCAAAATTACTCAAAAGAATAAGGGTTTCGTTCGGACTCCCCCTGCATTTGCGACAAAGTGACCTTGACCTTTCCTTGACCTTCAAAATTTTATGCGTGAAGACCCCTATAGCCTCTATGCGATTACAAAAATTTCCAATGAAAACTGATGCTTTAGCAGAGTGATTCTATACTGTTGATTACAGACAAAAAACAAAAACAAACAAACAAAAAAAAAACACATGAAGGGCAGGCCCAATCGCCACCAAAATTAATCAGCTGAGCGCCAGACCCATGAAAACTATTTCACCATGAACGTTTCGAAGACGATCCGCATTTCAAAATTACTCAAAAATAAGGGTTTTTCGATTACCCTGATTTGCCGACAAGTGACCTTGACCTTTGACCTGACCTTCAAAATTTTGTGCCACCTGAAAGGGGACCTCCATAGGCCTCCTATATGCGAATTACAAAAATTTACAATGAAAACTGTGCTCCTGCAGAATTTTTTTTCGATACTTACAGACAAACAAAAAAAAAAACATACAGAGCTGACTAAACATTATCTTGCAAAAACTTCGGTTTGGCAAGATAACAAGAAAAAGATGTTGTGCAGAGCACGATACTTGCATTTAATCCACCCTTCTCTCAAAGGTTAGCCATAGAACATGAAATTGTACATTTCATTAAGATTAAATTGACAATTTTACTCAAGCTTCAGGTTAATCGGATGAAAATTGACGATTATTCAAGATAAATTTGATGATTTTAGAAGTTGACCTTGAGTTGATTTTTGACCTTTGACCTCAGATAGTTTTTTCCCTAATTCAGTTGACGAAATATGGCAAATCCTGTTCAAACTTTCAACGTCAATCGATTTCGAAATTTGACCTCAACAAGACCTTTGACTTTGATCTCAAAGCAATTAGGCTTTTCCAGTTAAACTGACCTCTACAAGTCGGTAAAGTTCAATGATATCGCGTTTGAGAATTGTGACCTGTAGGCGCATGACAGACAGAATAACAAAATCGACTGACCAATAAACTTGAAATATCTTCGATTTTGCGCAGTAACAAATGGGAAAGCAAGACAGACGACGCGCAGCAGGGGTGAAAACATAACTCCATGCTACCTTCGGTGCGAGGTACAAAATCAATGTTTTTAACAGTGTTGCTTATATATAGTCAAGGCGAACTCACGACACCGGTGTATTTTGGACGCCAAAGTTGGCAGGTCACCTTTATGTTTCAAATCAAGATGGTTGACTTCATGAACAACACAAAAGCTGGATTGCCATCAGGTTTTACACAAGTAGTGCAGAGTATCAGAGATAACAACAGGCCAGCGGCCAGCCCCAGACTATTTTTTGCGCTCGAGGCAAGCCAGCTCTGCATCCCCCCAAAAAAAATATGCGCAACTTCGATTTTTAAAAACAGATGTTTGTGAAGAAAAAAATAAAAGCAACCAAAAACTTGAAACTGCTAAATCTCTTTTACCACAATATTTGCGTACTGTCAGACAGAGAAACACAACAAATAAAATAAACCAATGTCACCCGTAGGGTAGATCCGTATTTCTTGCCATAAAGTGGACCCACGTGTGACTTCTTTAAGGTCACACTGAGGCTGACAGAGTGCTATCCACCAGGAGCACTCCTTGAAGAATATCTGGCCTACGAGAGATTCCGATGAGAATCGTTCTACAGATAAGTAACCATGAAAAAATATGCGTTATGCCTCATAACGTCACCAAATCACTACATATGTCTTCAAGCTTGATATATCTAGAAAGCACTCATCGAGGGTTTCAATTTAGGTACTACACGATATGGTTCCCTAAAACTTAAAAATTTGACCTTGGGCTCAGAATGTTATGACCTTAGGCTTAACCATGAACGTCAAGGGCCAATCGCCACCAAAAATTAATCAGCTGAATTGCCCAGACGCTGAACTATATCCCATGAAAGTTTGAAGAACGATGACGAGTGCAAAATTACTCAAAAAAAAGAAGGTTTTGTCGATTCCCTGATTTGCGACATGACCTTGACCTTTGACCTTGACCTTCAAAATTTATGGCCCTGAAAGGGACCTCATAGGCCCTCTGATATGGCGAATTACAAAAAATTTTCCAATGGAATGAAAAACTTGTGGGTCTGCAAATTTTTTTTTTCGTGAATTACAGACAAACAAACAAACAAACAAACAAAAAAAAAAAATAAAAAAAACATACCAGACTTGACTAACATATCTTGCAAAAACTTCGCTTTTGCAAGATAACAAACCAATACAAACAAACAAACAAACACAGAAACGGAAGGCATCAATATACTTACGAAATCTTTAAGATTCTCGTAGTAACAAAGTCATTAGACTGGTACTTTAACTGAAATCGTCAACTGACTCTGACTTTGTCTAATAAAGCTGTCTCTAGAGAAGGTAGCGACGCAAACGAGCGCTAATGCTGTGTTTACAATCCCCCCATTAGCATAATCTTCAGTGCTAATACCTCAGATACGACACCCGACATAAAATCCTAAAACATCCGATTTTTAACCAGAATTTCGACAACCATTTTTAAGCGTCCGAAGCGGATCGACAAACAAACCGAAGACAAATTAAATCGAGTTAAAATGAACCGTAACTCGAGCAAGAGCAAAAATCAGATTTCTCCAACATTATATTAATATTATTTTTATCAAAAGTCACAAAACCCTTAATATTCGGCCATCCACCACAATCTTTACTAATCCAACGGCTCATCGAGCGGCATGCGACGATAACCTTTTGGTTAAAAATGACTTTTTAACCACATCTTATTGAAAAAACCGTCACGCGCACACGGGAAAACCTAACGTGACCTCAACGACGCGTCTGCTCGAGGCGCATGCATCATGGGCGCCGTGGTGCTGCTCGAGCGCACTGATCCATTGGGACGACCCGTGACTGTCTGCTCGAGCGCACTGCAATCATGGGAGACCTTGACGCTTCGAGTGATATTATTTTAACAATCTATAAAACGTCCCAAAAGCATCCAGATTTTTTACCGGAAGTTCGACCAACCGAAGTTTTTAAACAATCCGAACGATCGCCCAAAAAACCGAAGAACAAAATTTAAAGATCGAAGTTAAAACGAACTGCGTAACTGCGAGCCGAAGCAAAGCTACTACATTTCTCACGTTTAATTTACGGGATTCTGTTTGACCTCACTGTGACCTGGACCTTTGACCGATTTTACCAGAAATCTAATCAGCGCTGCCATCCGCTCCTGCAATCAGTGATGATAGATTTGACATTGTAGCTTACTTCCTTCTCGAGTTATCGTTGCCTACAAAAAACAACTACAAATAAACCAATGTCACCGCGTAGGGTGATCCGTTATTCTTGCAAAAGCGTGACCACTGTGTGACTCTTAAGGCACACTGAGGTGAAACAGAGTGCTATCCACCAGGAGCGACTCCTGAGGAATATCTGGATTCCGATGAGATCGCTTCTACAGACAGTAACATGAAAATATGATGTTTTGCCTATAACGTCACCAAATCACCGTCATAATGTCTCAGCTTGATATATCTAGAAAGCACGCATCGAGGTGTTCAATTTGAGGTGGTACTACACGATATGCGGTCCTAAAACTTGAAAATCTTGGACCTTGGGGTCAAATATGTTTGACCCTTACAGCAATAACCCATGAAGGGCCAGGCCAATCGCCACCAAAAATTAATCAGCTGAATGCCAGACCATGAACCTATATTCCATGAGTTTGAAGACGACGATCAAAATTACTCCAAAAATAAGGGTTTGTCGACTCCCCTGATTTTGCGAACAGATGACCTTGACTCTGGACCTCTGACTTCAAATTTTATCGCGCTGACCACGGACTCTATAGGCTCTGATATGCGAAGCTTACCAAAAATTCCAATGAAAACTGTGCCTCTGCAGATGTATTTTCACTGATGATTACAATAAACAAAATAAAAAATAAATAAAACAACACATTGAAGGTCAGGCCAATGCCCACCATAAACATTAATCAGTCTGACGCGCCAGACCAATGAACTATAATTCCATGTGAGTTTTGAAGACGATCCGCTTCAAATTACTCAAAAAATGAGTGGTTTTGTCGACTTACCCTTGGATCTTGCGAAAAAGTGACCGTTGACCTGTCAAATTTTATGCCTGAAAGGACCTCCATAGGCTCTGCATATGGCGAGTTCAAAATCTTCCAATGAACTGTGGTCCCTGCCAGCAGAATTTTTTTTTTTTCGTTTAACAGTACAAACAAACAACACACACACAAACAAACACAAAAAAAAATAATAAAACAATGTCCCCTGGGTCGATCCGTATCTTGCCAAAAGTGACCACTCTGACTTCTTTAAGGTTCACACTGCAGGGTGACAAGAGCTGCTATCCACCGGGCAGCGACTCCTCTGAGGAATACTGCCTACGAGGAGATTCCGATGAGAAATCGTTCTAACAGGTAAACCATGAAAAAAATATGCGTTCTCGCCTCATAACGTCACCAGAATGACGTCATAATGTCTCAAGCTTGAATCATATCCTACGAAGCACCATCCGAGGTGTTCATTTTGAGGTACTACACGATTTGGTCTCTTAAGAACTGTGAAGAATTTGACCTTGGGTCAAATGTTTGACCTTACGGCGTCTAACCATGACAGTCAAGCCCCGCCAATCGCCACCAAAAATTAATCAGCTGAATGCCAGACCATCGACCTATATCCCAAGAAGTTTGAGACGATCGATCACAAATTTACTCAAAAATAAGGGTTTCGTCGACTCCCTGATTTGCGACAAAGTGACCTTGACCTTTTCACTTGACCTTCAAAATTTTTATGCGCTGAAAGGACCTCTATAGGCCTCTGATATGCGAAGGTTACAAAAATTTCAATGAAAACTGTGCTCTGCAGAGTGATTTAATACGTGATTACGATATAAAAAAAAAACAACAACAACACAAAAAAACCCCAATGAAGGTCAAGGCCAATCGCACCAAAAATTAATCAGCTGAGCGCCAGACCATGAACTTATATTCCCATGAAGTTTGAAGACGATCCGATCAAAATTACTCAAAAAATGAGGGTTTTGTCGATTCACTGATTTGCGAAAAAGTGACCTTGACCTTTGACCTTGACCTTCAAAATTTTATGGCCTGAAAGGACCTCCATAGGCCTCTGATATGTGAAGTTACATAATTTTCCAATGAAAACTGTGGTCTGCAGAATTTTTTTTCGTGATTACAGACAAACAAACAAACAAACAAACAAAAAAAAAAAACATACAGACTGACTAAACATATCTTGCAAAAAACTTCGTTTTGGCAGATAATTAAAACATACAGACTGACTAACAATATCTTGCAAAAAACTTCGTTTTGGCAAGATAACAAACAACAAACAGAAACGGAAGGATCAATATACTTACGAAATCTTAGATTTCGTTAGAACAAACAAACAAACAAACAGACGGTAGTCATTGCAATATACTTACGAATCTTTAGATTTCGTAAAGTACAAACAAACAGAAACGGAACTGATCAATATACTTACGAAAATCTTTAGATTTCGTAAGTAACAAGCAGTCATAGACTGGTACTTACAGGGCTCGAACTCAGGACCGAAGATCCGTTAAGATCCTAAACCAGCCACCACGAGCCGTGAATCCAACACCAGGCTATAATTAATTGATTAATTACTGAATTATTATCGATTTATTTTCTATCTCAGACACCTTTTGAGCTAGGAAGCTGATATTTGGACACGACAGTGATCAAGTGATTTGGCAATAAAGGGTATTTTTGATTTATTGATTAATCAATTGAACGATTAATTATTTATTTTTTCCGACAAATTAATTAATTTTCAAAAAAGTTACAGATCCAGATGAAACAGTGGTGGTTTAGATATGCTATTAGCCAATTAAGAAATTTATTTTACTTTTATTTTAATTACGCAATTAATCAATCAATTATTGTACACCTCTCCCTCCCAATTCCGTCTCCATATGTTGGACGGTGGCATCGCCGGGCTCCGAAGGTGCACGGCGATGTAGTGCGCTGGAGGATATGTTATTTATTTATTTGGCATGGGGGTGGTGTACTTTGTTTTCAGAGCTGTTTGATATGCAAAAATGCTTCCTTGAAACAACCTCAATATTCAATGAAAGTCAACACAAAATAAATAGAATACGGAAAGGAAAACGAAAAACTCCAATATTAACTGCTCAGGTAATGTCACGTCAAGATACTTCTCAAGATGTTATAAAAACCCAGACAAGTAAAACAGAACGAGTACAAAACAGGGAAGAGAACAATATGATGAATCACCAATGCCATTTCCAACACTGAAATGTCAGATAGAAAGTTTATAAATCATGAATGTTGCAAATTAAGTTTAGTTTGTTATTGTATTCTGTTCCATGTCTTCGACTTCATATATACAGTCATAGCAAGGCCTGTGTCGAGCCATATAACAGGCATATGCCTTGCTGCTTAATCAAGATTAGGGGTTCTATTTTTATTTAACCAACTTAGTCTGACCTGTGTGCATTGACCTAAGTTCCTCAAAACATGTTTGTCTTGGTTTATATTTCGATTTTGATTGCACTTTTATAGTTTTAAGCACGAAGAGGTGGTGTATTTTGAAACCACGCTTCTGTTGCAGCTATATGGTGGTTAAACGAGGTCTCTGGCAGCCATTTTGAAAAGAGGCCGAAACAGTGAAAGTGCTCAGTTTGTTTCAATCGAACCTGCTTTTTTGACACTTTAGAGATAAAAAGATTGGTTTCATTAAATCCGAGGAGAGAGGGGTAACATTACCCCCATATCTCGGTATTCTACTGATGGGCCAGAGTAGTCACATGGCCTGGAGCACAACAGATCTAAGGGGAGGGGGTTAGGGTGGTGATGCGGTGGGCAAAGCTTTAAAAATGCATTTCCCAGCCACGAGATGGGAGTTAAGCAAAGAAAATGAAGTCTTGGCCAATGAGTCTTAGAGGACGGAGAAGTCATCGTGTCTGGAGAGTCAGAGCCGCAGTATGAGAATCACAGTGGGCTCACCTCACCCTGACAAGCATGCCCTATGCAGTGCCTCCCGCTGCCCCTACAAAGGAAAGGCCACCAAAAACCTCCACCTTCCCCATCTCTCACTCTTACGTTTTGTGTATGTTTTTGTGTGAATCTAATGTGATTAAGACTTTAGGTCAAGCTGGGTGTGGAGACATTCAGCTTTTGATTGTGGGTTCCATCGTGTTTATGTCCCTTCCCCATTGCTGGTTACTTAGTGTTCCCGTGCTCTT
>CM068962.1:26411500-26435957 GCA_035128595.1 Eptatretus atami | reverse complement strand
ATATTAAGGGAACTCCAAGGAAGTGCATGAGTGAAAATTGGGTCTTTGGGTTAATTAAAACACCCCTTTTGAAGATAATTAACAGCTTACGTCCAAGAAAGGCAATTATCCTTGGTCAGCCCAATTTTCCTCACAGGGGTCTTAATTCGGCCTATTCAAACAAGCCTTGCCTTGAAAGCTCGATCTACTCTCACGGACTAATGAAAGTAAATAATCGAAATATTACGTCTGATTTGAAAATTGGATCTGATGGTCTCGATAAGTGTTGAAATCTGGAGTGAAATCTGAAAATATTAACAATTTAGCGATTTTTATGACTTTGTGTATTTATTAAAACAAAACATTAAACAAACTTTTTTTTTTACTGTTCGGATGTTATATCGAGTGAAGAAATGTGCAGAAAGTGGAACTTCCTGGAGCAAAACAAAAATAATTAACCAGTGGGATTGAAGCTGTTTTGCACGCCATGGTGAAAGAGTCAACAGTGGGTCCTTTTTTTCAGCAATTACGAACGCAGTTTGTCTTTTCACCTTTCTGAGCGATTTGCTTTCTTCATAAAAGATTAATATAAATCTATTGATTATTATATAACGATGATAACAAAAAAACAAACTTCCCACATCGGATCAAACCTCGTGTTACAAATTCCAGCATGTTGTTTTGATAAAGTAAGGCCTTGACAGACATTTTGTGTGCTCCTGTGGGAATTGAATTTTGTGTATTTTTCCACTTGAATTATGTAACATTCCTCGTCTTTCACAATCGAAGACTCGTGGACATGTAGCTCGGTTCACATGCACAGAGCAATCTTTATAAGCCGGTTCACACCGCTCTGCCCGATGGAGACCTGCCCGATGGAAACCACCCCGGCCTCGTCTGTCTGTCTGTCTATCTCTCTATATATATATATATATATCCCCCCCTCTCTCTCTCTATCTATCTATCCCCCCACCCCAATCTCTATCTCTCTCACACAAATTACACATTTAAAAAACCCAATATAAAGGTAAGTTTTTGTGGTTCTCCTTTTCATGTACTTTATCGGTGCGGAACTTAGTATGGATCCTGTGAATCGATACATTTTAAATCCCTTCTCTAATCGATTGGTGCATCGAACGGCACAGCATCCTGTTTGCTTTAAATGTATGATGGGCGACCGTGTGCCCATTCGATAAACTTCTGATGGAGATACAATGAAGCCTTTCATACTTGTCTGGTCGTGTGAAAAACAAATTTTGTACAAAATGCAGGACACGGAGTCCCGGGGTTCCGAACAATCATTCATACAGTGAGTAAATTGAACCAGATGCGCGTTGCAAAGGTTATATGGTTTCTGTTTGTGAGTTTCAAAGCAAAATGTGTTTGACTAGCGAGGTACCGTGCTATGCACGGGAGAGGAATGGACAGCTGGTTCGTGAAGGGCTTGGCCAAAAAAACTTACTGAAGCTGACCTGAACAGAAGTGATGTGGGTAATATTTACAGGTCACAATATGACGAATCTGCAAATGTCATGGAAAACGATCGCATTATTTCCTCATTCTGCTTTAAACTCATTCTCCATTTTTCATTCCAAACAGCATCATTCCAATCAATAATACTATACCATTAATGTAACAAAACACAGTGTTACTTACAAACACTCGTGAGGGAAACGAAGAGAAACGTCATTCTGACGTTACATCGAGATCGGGAGCAGCTTTGTACGGATTGAAAGTCAAAATCATCATTGTATTTAAGTATTTATGAAAACTCACACCCACCTTAAGACATCCTCTGGGACCCCAAAACGTTCCACAGAAGGGTTGGTGGGGCTAGCCCCACAGGAGAGGGGAGGAGAGGAGGAGGGAGGAGAGGAAGGAAGAGGGGGGGGGGGAGGAGAGGAGGAGAGGGGGGAAGGGGAAATGAGATTGTAGAGAGTTCCTGGCAGTATGTGGATGTCCACTTTAACGACACGCACATTGATGGGAGGAGGAGGACGGGCGGGGAGGAGAGTCGGAAGGGAGGGGGGAGGAGAGAGTGGGAAGGGAGGGGAGGAGGTGGGAGGGAGGGGGGAGGAGAGTGGGAAGGGAGGGGGGAGGAAGAGTGGAAGGGAGGGGGTAGGGGAGAGAGAGGGAGAGAGGTGGGAGAGAGGAGGGAGGGAGGTGGGAGAGAGGAGGGAGGGAGGGCGTCGGCGTGGGTTAGGAGGAGAAAGGAGGGAAAGAGGAGAAGAGGAGGGAGGAGAAGGGGAGGAGGAGGTGGGGGAGAGTATTGTGCACAGGAGAGAGGAGGCAGGTAGGCAGGTGAGCGGTGGGAGAGGTTGTGTAGTAACTTACCTCTGCCTTGACTTGATTGACTTGAGGGAGGTGAACCTGCCTTGATTGACTTGCATCGAATGCTCTTCACTTCACAAATTACAAATTCCTTAAAACCAAATTAACGTTGTTTATAAATATTGGATTCCACCATTGGTCCACACATTCAATTAATGACATGCAATTTTTTTAGAAGTATTGTTTCATTACATGGTTGGAAAAGAGTTATTACTCGCATGAAATAAACTCTCGATATATACACCAGGAAAATGAAAAAATATAATTACACTACATGTCAAACCCTAATTCAGTTTTCCTTTGCAGGGAACCCTACCCTCTCATTTAGCAACGCCCCCCCTCTTCATTATTCCCCCCCCTCTCATTATTGCCTCCTTCTCACGATACTCCTCATCTCTACTCCCATAACCCACTTTGCTACTTCCCTCGTCTACTCTCCTCCCTCACTCCCACTCCTTCTCTCCCCTCCCACACGTGTCCGATCAAGATGCATTAAAACGGCGTAAACCAATTTCCTGAGCAGGGTGTTTACCCTTGCTCTCTGCTCCCGCCTTCCTCCTCTCACTACTCTTCCCCTCCCTCCTCTCACTAAACTTCCCCTCTCCTCCTTCACTCTTCCCCTCCCTCCTCTCCACTACTTCCCTCCCTCCTCGTCTCACTACTTCCCGCTCCTCTCCTCTCACTACTTCCCCTCCCTCCTCTCTCCAATACTTTCCCCTCCCCTTCACTCATCCACACTTCCCTCCTACTCCTACTTCCCCAACTACTCTCGCTACTCCCATCTCTCACTACTCCTCCCTTCCCTCACTCTAGCTCTCGATCTTCCCCTCCTCCCCGTACTCAACCTACTCTGCCCTCTTCCTCTCACTACTTACCTCTCCCTCCTCTCACTACTTTCCCCCTCCTACTCACTCTCCTCCGTCACTATGCTCCCACTCCCTCCTGCTCTCACTACTCCCCCTGCCCTCCTCCTCACTACTCCCCCTCCCTCATCTCATACTCCTCCCCTCATCTCACTATCCCCTCCCTCTCACATCTCACTACTCCCCTCCCTCCTCACCTCTCACTCACTCCCTCCCTTTCGCTCTCACTAGCTCCTCCTTCACTCCTCTTCCTCCTCCTCACTCACTCACTACCCCTCCCTCCTCTCACTACTCCCCCATCCTCCTCTCCACTACTCCCCCCTCCTCCTCCTCAATACTCCCTCCTCTCTCACTACTCCCCGCTCCTCCTCTCACTCTCCCCTCCTCCTCTCACTACTCCATCCTCCTCCACTACCCCCCTCCTCCTCCTCATCTCACAACTCCTACCCTCGCTCTGCTACTTCCTGAAACTGAAACGTGAACCATCTTAATGATTAACAATAAAAATGAAATCAGAGATGAATTCGAGTTAAGATACAGTCGTGAGGGAGTCTGAATGGACTTTATAATACAGGCCTCAATTTCACTTCAAATGCATTTTTATCCAAAAACGCGAATTTTCTTCCCGTTTTTTGCATCCGAAACACCATCTTAGTGACTACAAAGAATGAAATCACAGACTCCAATTAGAGTTAAGATAAAGCCGTCAGAGTGTAGGAAAGTGTCAAACCATTACAAAAGAGAATCCACGGGAGCAAAAAAAAAAATGCGGGCGATTTGATTTTGAAAGCCCCTCCCTGAATGGTTGAACCGCCCAAATTGGGAAGCTCCTCCCCAAACGGGCAGACTGATGGCAATGTAGTTATAATAATGTGAAGACTGTTCTCAGGCCCGCATGAAGAGAGTCGCAGAAGAGGATTCACAAAATGCAGTTTTATTGAAGGACCAACGCCAGCGATGAGGTGATGTTAGCAGCTCAACCAGGCACATTGGAGAGCGACCAAAACCACACTGAGTTTTACATTCAAAAACTCTCCTTATATATATATATATATAGTATAATATATAATTTAATAATATATTATATATATATACTACATTCCAATCTATCTCTGGTTATACTCTAACCCTGGTTGGTTGTGACAAGAGCTATCAAATGTATACTCAACATATGAGCTAAAAGTTTTCCTGCCCTCCCCCAAGGAGGGTGGAACAGTCAAACAGCTTATCTAGGGCCCAGAATTTCTCTTAGGCAATTATCTGGGCTTGTTATCACTGTAAAAGCAAAAACCCTTTTAGTTTCCCAAGCGTGGCGCTGTGTGAGGTGACCAGAATGAGCTAACTGGTGGAAACTGTGTGACTGAAGCTATAGAGAGTTTTAAAAATGCATTACACAGTATATAAAAATGGGTTCGAATCCCTACATCTAGCTAATATCTTCTTCTTTCAGCTGCTCCCGATAGGGGTCGCCACGCGGATCATCCGTATGATCCGCATTAATGATTTGGCAACAGGTTTTACCCGGATGCCCTGCCTGATGCAACCCTGGTCGCCTCTTACGACACAGGATATGGTACACCTATTTTACCCGGGGCATACACCGGGACCAGTACACTGGTACTCACTTCGACGACCTCGGAAGGATGACAGGCTGAGTCAACCCCCTGGTGTATTAATTCAGCGGCCCAACAGGGCTTGAACTCAGGACCACTCAGGACCTTTGATCCAAGCCCGACCGCCCTACCACTGCACCAACACCAGGCTACATCTAACTAATATATGTGTATTAATTATGGATCAGATGTGACCATAAAATAGCACTCCTCACAGTTAACACCCGATTTTTGAGCTGTTCGCCTGTATTAAAGGCCCTGTCAACCTTGAAGATTTACCCCAGCGTATGCCGACGTATGAAAAAATTTGTCTAAAACGCTGCACACGATCGAATACGTATGGGTAAGTTTTGTATACCGTTAGAGCACGCTGGCATAACGTTGTAGTATGCTGGCATACGTCGTAGTACGCCGCAAGCTGTTAGACAAATTTTCCATGCTTTAAATTTATTGACGTATGCCAGCGTAATGACTCACACATTCCGCAATACGCTGGCCATAAGTTGTAGGCACGTTACCGATCGTTGACTACACGTCGACACACTACTTGTAAGTTACTCATAAGTCGAAACACACGTCGGTATGGTTAGCCGTCAGTGTTCCAGACTCCCTGTTTTTTGTTTTTTTTTCTTCTTTCGGTATGACCGGTGATGTTGACACTTCAATTTCTAGTGCGATGTATAATATTGTTGCAGGCCGGGGGTCGCCGCCAACCGACCGCTCTGAACAGAGCCGCAAGTCAGTCGGCCCGACGATCGCCCGGAATATAGATCGCCGCCGGATGACTCCGAGCGACGGGTCTTTACAAGAACCGAAATACGCCAATCGGCAGATCACGTGGTCGGGAGGTAGGTGTCGATTGCCCATCTTCAATGCTACCTAAATAACCACGTGGATCCAACCGTAGCGCGTATTCACCCTCGACTGGATCTCATACGGAACAAACGCCGAGTGCGAGTTTGTCCGTGCGCCGATTACCGATTAGCGGCGTAATCGCCGAGAGAACCGTCGTCCAATGGTCCCCTATTAGCCCAAACCAACGGCTTTCTAACTCCAAAACCCGAAATGTTTAGTCAATGAGGGAATGGACGAAGCGCCGGCAGGTTTACTACACAAGGATATTTATTTATAAATGAAACACTGATGGCATTAACAAGCAACAAAAAGAACTACAACCGTCTATAAAGCAATTAATTAATGTACATCACTACAAACTTTTTACTTATGGGACTCGCGCCACAAACATTCATTCGATAAGAAAAGGCAGGAAAAGACCCATCAAAGGCCAAATGGGGGATCAGACTGGACCTCTTGGGTCTTATATGCGCGTGGACTGGCAGACGAACGAGTTCCACGGAGACCGCCGCCAGGTTACCTGCCCACCATGTGGGTGTCTGGCTTGGGGCGCCACGATGCTCCCTTCCCCACAAGCAGCCTAGCGTAGCCGCGGGGTCGAGCTCTGGGCCTTTCCGTGTGGCAGGCGAGCTCTCTCCGTTCTCCCACACGACACGCGCTTGGCGGACCCAGCGATGCTCCCTTCCCCACAGGCAAGCATAGCGTAGCCGCGTGTCCCGAGCTCGAGCCCCCCGTTGGTGGCAGAGGCAGTCCCCTCTCCGGCCTCCTCTCCACACCGAACGCCAGTGGTTTGCGCGACCAGCAGGCAAGGCTGCGCCCCAGCTCGCGTCCTCCTTCGCGACGCCACCGACCTCCCACGGCAGCTCGCCTCTGGCCCTCCCTCCCGACCCCGCAATGGCCCGAAGCAAAAAGCTTACTCCTCCACGTACTCACAGCACACGAACTCTGCCAAGGGACTTCCACGAAACTCAGCCCACGAACTCAGCCCTAACACGGACTCTTTTTCCAGAACTCTTTTTGGGATTCTCTTTTGGGATTCTCCCCCCTGAACAAAGAAAAGATGTCCTCTTTATCCTTGCCAACCCCTTCCCCCACCCGGCATACTCATCCTCGTTGATAACGCGCCCCCGCTCACACCACGGGTTGGGCGGGAGTTGTTGACGTTCACGGCATGGGTTCTTCTTCCTCTTCGCAGAAGAGGGGGAAGGGCGTCTCCATTTTGTTTCTTTCCTAATTTAATCGATCCGCAGCGCATCTAATCGATTTCAAAACATTAAACAGGAGGTGAGCTATCTAGGAACATCATTTTGACGATACTGACTAAGGGAACCTGTATGTTTGCTGTGCGTTGCCCATTCCAAATTCGTAACACTTACCCCTCCCCTTTTTACAGACTAGTCCGATCGTCAAATTTTGTGTGAACCAGCATGTGTAAGTTTTCCCCCAAGTACGTTCTAAACCTTCGGATCTCCTGAGTGCGACATTTTCTTTATACGTGTCGCCAAAAAAAATAAATAATCGCTGCGTAACTACCTAAACAAACTCTCACAGACTCATTCGGACAACTTAACTAAAAATTGGCCGGCGCTAAACAAACATGCAGGCGGGGTTCACGTATTTACAATTTCACTCAATTAAGCCTTAACTTTATAAATTTACACTAACCATCGGCCCACGGATGTAATCTGTGAAAGGGGAAAGGGGAAAGGCAAAAGCGTTGCAAAGTCTTTGGTGCAGGGGAATGGATGGAGATGGTGCAAAACAAATGGACATGATGGATGAAACGGGCCTGCTGCAGGGAGTCCTCACAAAAACTGGATGGTCCTGCGCGCATGGTGATGGATGGACACATGGGAGCAAAACGCAAACAAGGGCTACAGGCATGGGGTCATGGCAGAGGCAGGGCACTAGGCATGGCAAGGTAAAGCCCATGCAGAACCAGGCAGTGCAGCAACAACAGGCGGCAGGTGAAGCTGGCGCGGCCTCTGGTGTGGTTCATCAGGTTTGGAGGGAGTGCGGTGGTGCCGGCTGCTTTGACAGGCGGGTCGACCTAGCCTCACTGTCTCCCCACTCTCTCGCCTTTGCCTGTCTCTGTCCATACCACTCCATAAATTTGCCCCCACAACACAACAAAATTTAGCACCTCTTTATTTTTATTTCCTTTTTGTATATTGTCTCCCTAACCCCTTTATTGTCTTTGTCCGGCTAGCCTATCATGTCCACCTAGCCACTCCCACCCTACGTTCCCTCTCTGGAGGGGAATAGGGAGAGACTAGCCGCTCCTGTTCAAGGCCCAACAAGCTCATGGCCTCCTCAGAGTTCAGCGATCTATCCAAGGTGAGTCCTAGTGGCCTAATGACGACAGGATGGAATGGTGCGAAGGGGTCCATCTCCTATCTACCCTAACATTCATTAACTTGTAAACTACTCCGGGCTTTCCAAAAACGCCTCACACTTAAACTATCGGTTTCTTAAAAACCATGATTTCCCGTCCGCCTGTGTTGGTCGTCCATTAATAAATTTGGGGCCTTGCCTCAACTTTCAATACGTGCCCTCGCCACAATTCCTGGGCTGGGCCAGCGTGGCTCAACTGCAGGAACTCCCCCTCTGTGCCGACTCTAACCATGGCACCAGCCCGCAGGCTGCCTCCGCGCCTCGCTGCTCCCTACAACGCGGGGGGTTGCCCTCTCTGGCATTGGGCCGTCGATGCCCACGTGGCGTGTTGGTGCCCCGGGTCCCTTTCCGATGGTTCCCGCCGTGCCACTACACTGCCCGTGGCATTCTGGCGGCTACGGGTCCCGTTTTCCGACGGGTCGCCCGTGCCCACTACTCTATCCACCCGCCCCTCTTGGCTTGTGCTACTCTGGTCGACTGTCCGGTCCCCTAACAAAACTCACCTTTCCCACAGCCACGGCTCCCAGCCGGTCCATGAACTCTTGCACCCCTCCAAACGGGTTTTCGTGCTTCTCTCGACAACAACAACAAATCACGACCTCCTGTTAGTATTTGAATAACGCCACTAGCTACATTAACTGACCCCGGGGTCACTCTTGGGTGGGAATCAACTCCTCCCCCAACCAGTCATCATTCGCACCATGCATACCACATTCGCTCGCACTCACACTTGGCTCACTGTCCTATCACTTCATTCCTCACACACTTTCCATTTCGCACTCACAACCAACACTCACGCTGTCATCACTTCTAACTAACTCCCTACAACTCGTGCCCCCTGCGTCATCCTTAAAACTCATCTGCACGTTCCATCTTACTCTACTAGGCTAAGCTACGTTCCCACTATACACATTTCAGTCTGTCCGTGTTGCCAAAAATCCAAAAATTCCATTTCCTAAATCAAACTAAAATCCGCTCTAAACTAATCCATTCACGGGCTCCATGGGTACAACCCATGTCCCCACTGAAGCCGGTCTAAACTATCGCTATCCCATCCCCTAACTAGTTTACTTCCTGTGCCCCCACAAGGGGTCTTCCACCCTTGGCCTGGGGAATCATGTTCACGCCGAAGCGAGGCTTGCTTTTCTCAACTCTTTTTTTTTTCTAATGGCACACCAGCGGGCAGTTCACAGCCGCGCTCTTTTTCCGTGACGTCAATGGCAGCTGCTTTGCCGGCCCCGCGCAACCTCGTCCCTCTTGGACGGTACATCCGGCAGGATCCCTTCTGCCGGATTCCAACCTCCGTGCAGCCACGACGTCATTCTGCGCATCTCAAAGCAAAGCCCCGCGTTCGAGGGGTTCCCCACGCGAACACATGTGCTCTGCTCGTCGGAGGCTTTACAACACCTCGCGTGGAGAAACCCATACGGTCAAATTCCGAATCCAGCATAGCTTCTGTCCGTCGGGGATCGCTAACCATTCACCGCTGGCGTTTCCGGACCGGGTTCACGCTGCGCAGCCGCGCACTGTGGCGGCTTGTGCGTGCACAGCACGGACCCCGCGCCTCGCTGCTGTGCAACCCGGCACGGATCCAATCTCAGCTACGCCGCTATCGGCCCTTGTCTTCATCTGGTCGTCGTCCGTCAGCCGTTCAAATCGCACACACTCGCTGCGTGCCACGACGCTCACCTACACTCCACCATGGCACTCGGACACGGGGATGCGGTTGCTCCTTCGACTCCGCATACCGACTGTCATGCTCCTCACATACAGTGGCTCTCACACACGGATACATAGAGTATGAATCGGTAGGAGCCGTTACCTGTCACACTCGGTGGTTTCCTTTACACACGGCGTGCCTGAGAGGCCCGCATTTCGCACACTCGGCCACGGCACACCATATCTCCCACACGGCTGTTGGTATAGAGTGCATGTTATCCTTATCGATAAGTGCGGGACACTGCACACGCGGTGTTTCACTCACAACACAGTGCTTCAAACAACCACAACAGACCGTTTCACTCACACACACCGGGCCAATCACACTGGGCATCGTGCCACCACAAGGGTTCCCGGGGCTCATACCTCCAAGCTGCTCGTGCACACGTCAACAGCAACCGCCCCTCTAACTCGCATCGCACGCCCCGAACTCACCTGGGTCGTGATTCGCTTCAAGGAAATAGCGTCTCCCTCCGTTCTGAAGGAGGCTATCCAGCTTGCTTTGCGCACCGGGTCACGAGACGTCGCCAGCTCGCCATTAAGGCCTGCGCTAAACTCTGTGTGTGTGTGTGTGTGTGTTCGCGTCTTTAACCCGCGTCCAATTCACCCTCTATCTCCCGTGTCTCTGTACATTTTATTTCTGCGTCCCTCCGTCATGTCACGCCGCTACCTCCTTTATTATTTCTTTTCTTCCTCGCTCCATTTTCCTTCGAGTTGAGTCGTTCTGCCTCTGCTGAGCCTCTTTTAGTTGTTCATCTTTCTATCCGGAGCTTTTCCATCTCCGTGGACTAATTTTTGCTGTTTCTTGAGTTGATTAATTTCAAAACTCATATTGTTTTTTGTTTTCTACCCCACCGTTCCTTCTCGTTCTTCTTCTCCAATCTCATCGTTTCTTTCCTTGGCTTAGTTCTTTTTTCCCGTTTTCGTTTCTTGTTCGTTCTCTATATTCCTCGCACTCCAAGCCTCGCTTTGTACTTCAAATGGTCCACCTCAATCATGTTTCTTTTTGTTTTCTATTCCACTGTTTCTCTCGTTCTTCTTCTCCATCTCGTTGTTTTCTTCAATCGACTGTTTCTTCCTTCCTGCTTCATTCCTTGCTCCTTCACTTTCTCCTCGTACTCCAACCTATTTTTTTCCTTCTGTCGTTCAGTTTCAAAATTTCAATACTGTTTTTTGTTTTCTATTCCACCACTGTCTCATCTTTGTTCCTCATTCTGCAATTCGTTATTTCCTTCAATTGACTGTATTCTTTCTGCCTGTCTCATCGGTTCTTCTTTCATTACTCTTTCCTGCACTCATTCTTGTATCTGGCCTTCGCTCCAGCTGTTCGATCTGTGGCAGTGTGGTTCTTAAACGTTTCCATCTCTCTGCATGTCATTCTTTCTTTCAACGTCCTCAGTTTCATTTTGTAATAATTCTCTCTCTTTGCTTTGGTGTTTCAGTATCTCAGAAGCTTTCTTTTCTAATTCCCCTTTTTCATCTCTACACCTCTTTCAACATTCTTTCTTCCCTCATTTCATCCATTCTCACTGAATTCCTTGCTAATTTGACGCCAATTCTCTCCTCTTTTACCTCCTGTTCCAGGCTCTCTTTTCCGATTGCCTATTCTTACTCTTTCCTTCAGTTGTTCCCAATTCTTCTTTTAAGTTCTTTCTTATCCTGGGAAGTTACTAATTTGCTCCTCTTTTTCTTCTTCAGTTCGCTTCCGCACTTCTTTTGCATGCCTTGCTCATTCTCTTTCCATTTCGTTCTCTCAACGTTTTCTTTTAGTTTCGCAGATATTTCTCTGTTTTGTACCCGAAGCCCGACCAATGTCCGCCAGCCTCAGCCTGCCATGATCCACCGTGGTTTTCAATCGTTGTTGGAGCCCCCGCCTCGTATCGTGCCGTTCCGCTGTGGCTAATTTAGCAGCCCGCTCCGTGCTGCGGCTGAGGATGCGGCAGCGCGCTTATTTTGCCAGGATAGTTCGTGCTCAGTATAGGGTGAGCGCCCCATGATTACCTATTAGTGGTGGGGTGATAATAAGAACGTCGCGGGGCCATGGATCTACATTCAAACACATTACTAATCGCCTCTGCCGCCTGCTTCGCATTGGCTGAACATTTTTACGTCTGGGAATAAAATTATAAAACGCCGTAATTTGGGGACACGGGGGGGTTTTTTGCTCCGTATAACCTGATCCGACTCCGGTGATTTTGCTACGGAGGCGGAGGGGGCGCGAATCGCACTTCTGACAACCAGTTGTTTGCCGGATTCGAACCTACAAATTTAACGGAGGTGGATGGGTTACACCCCACTCCTGATACCAGTTGTTGCTGGCGGGTGTCGCCGCCAACCGACCGCTCTGAAACGGAGCCGCAAGTCGAGTCGCGCCGACCGATCGCCCGGAATATTTAGATCGCCGCCGGCTTAACTAACTGAGCCGACGGTCCTTGTACAGACACCGAAATAACGCCAATCGGCAGCATCACGTTGGGTAGGGTCGATTGCGCATCTTCAATGTACTAAATACCACGTTGATCCCCATACCGGGGTATTCCACCCTCGACGGATCTCGTACGGACAACCGCCGAGGCGGGCTTGTTCCGTGCGCGATTCAGCTGGCGTAATCGCGAGAACCGTCGGGTCCAAATGTCCCCCTATTACGGCAAACCACAGGCTTTCTACTGCCTGAACAAAGAACACGAAATGTTCAGTCAATGAGGGAATGGACGAAGCGAGCAGGTTTTACAATTTCACAAGACATTTATTATAAGAAACACGTATGCATTAACAAGCAACAAAGAACTACAACCGTCTATAAGCAATTATTAATGTTACAGTCACTTTTACACCGTTTTACTTACGGGACTCGGCGCCTACAAACATTCATTCGAAAGAAAGCAGGAAAAGACACGCGCATCAAAGGCAAATGGGGTCGACTGGACCTCTGGGTCTTTATGGCGTGGGAACTTGGCAGTCCCACGAGGCAGCGAACGAGTCCACGAGACCGCCGCAGGTTTTACCTGCAACCTCGTGGTGGTCTCTTGGGCGACCCACGATGCCTCCTTCCCCACAGCAGCTAGCGTAGCAGCGGTCGAGCTCGGGCTTCCTTGTGGCAGGCGAGCTTCTCTTCCGGCTCTCTCCACACGAACGCGCTTGGCGACCCGCGATACCTCCTTCCACGGCAGCTAGCGTAGCCGCGGTCGAGCTCGAGCCCCCCCGTGTGGCAGGTGACTCTCCGCTCTCTCCCACGAACGGCGTTTGCTCGACCATGCAGCAGGCTGCGCCCCAGCCTCGCGTCTCCTTCGCGACGCCCGGCCTCACACGCAGCTTCCGCGGCCTCTGCCTCCTCACGACTCCCCAACTGCCGAAGCAAAAAGCTTACTCCTCGCCACGGGACCTCAGTCCCCACGAACTAGCCCTACCACGGGACCTCTTTTCCACGAACTCTTTTTGGATTCTCTTTTGGATTCTCCGCTGAACAAAGAAAAGATTCCTCTTTTCTTTGACCCCTTCCCCTGCACCCGGCGCTGATCATGCGCCTCGTGATCCACCGCCCCGCTCAACACGGGTGGGAGGGAGTTGTGACGGTCACGCGCAGGGTTTTCTTTCCTCTTGCGCAGAAGAGGGGGAGGGAAAGTCTCCATTGTTTCTTTCCCTAATATTAATCGATCCCGCAGCGCATCTAATGCGTTTTCCAAACATTTAAACAATGGGAGGTGAGCCTATCTAGGGGAACATGCACTATTGAATAGCTGACTAAGGGAACCTGTATGTTGTGTGGCGATTGAATTCCAATTCGTTAACAATATAATATAATTAATAAGGCTGCCGCTCAACGATTTAAATCATAACGCACTAGAAATTGAAGTGTCACATCACGCGTCATATAACGCGAAGAAGAAAAAAAAAAAACAACACCAGGGAGCCTGAAACTGACGCTAAACATTAACGCCCTGACGTATTTCGACTTATGAGTAACTACAAGTAACATGTATCGACGTGTGTCAACGATCGCGTAACGTGCTACAACTTATGGCAGTGTATGGGACGTGTGTCATACGCTGGCATACGTAGAAAATTATTCACCTGCTGAAATTTGTCGACGGTGCTCGGCGTACTACGACGTTGCAGCGTGCTTCAAGCGTGCTCTTAACGTATAAACTTACCCATACGTATTCGACGTGTGCCAGCGTATTCGGCAAATTTTTCATACGTCGGCATAAGCGCTGGCGAAACGTCAAGGTGTGAGGCTTGACACTTCAATGTCTGTGCGGTTATGGATTTAATCGTCGAGCCGGCAGCCTATTAATTAGCCTACGCCACGTGATCATCTGCGATACCGCTGCCGTGCTATGCATAGTTCGACTATTCGTTGGGCCATAAGGTGTGAACGCCAACAACACGCTCAGCATTCGTTGATATAAGTTATCTATAATGTTATCGAAACGTTCTGTGTACGTTACATACTAATACGTTATTCATACGTCGCAACTCGTTATGATACGTCCAAAACTGGAAAAACCATCAATAGTTCCGCGTCGCCAGCGTTCACACATACATTTTGATACCTTGCCATACGCTGGCTAAAACATCAGGTGTGACAGAGCCTAAGTGAGGCTTCCTCATTACAGAGCCAATTTTTGGAATGGAGGACAATCTATGGGACGTGCATGTCTTCAGTCGTCATATCATATTGTCCCTGTCTTACTGATGGTCAGGATGGTCCGAGAGTACAATTGACTTTCCTAGGGAATGATGCGCACAGTGCAATTGTCCAAAATACTTCCATAATCATCAATCACAGATTAGCCCGAGCAATATGGCTTGCAATTGTATCCAGAATTTACTTTACTACTGCAAGTGGAAACACATGCATGGACTTGCACAGGAGAGACAATGTAAACATAGATAGCATTTCAGCAAACAAGCTCAAATGAGCTAAGATCCTCGTCCTCTTAATGATGACGTCATAAAAACGAATATGACGTCATTGTGATGCATCAGGTTTCGATAATTATCTGTGCTAATGCCCGGCTTGTTCCGCAAACAAATTCAAACAGCTTGCTTCGTATTGTATGGTATAGGGCGATTTTCCCATTAAGCGGCAATATTATGACGTCACCTTTTTTTCTCGGAAGAATTTCAACAATCGGAGATGGTTACTGCTCGTGTGGGCTTTTTCCTGCATATACATGGCTAAGTTTCCACGATCCGATGAAACTCTGGGTTGTGAAACAAAAATGGTGTCAAAAAAAGGATGCCCGTCATAAAATTGATATGACGTAAAGTGATGTATCATATGTGCGGTAATTTTCTGCTGATGCCCTGTTCGATTCCGCGCAAACAGAATTAAAAAGCTTGCTAGTTTCGGGATAATTTTTTTTAGGCGATTTCCATTTAGCGGGATATTTTGACGTGCATAACTTTTTTCTTGGAGGAAATTTTCGAAATCGGAGTTGGTTACCTGTCTGCGCAGGGTATTTTCATATAATAATGCCAAGTTTCAGGAAAGTTTTCGATGAAAACTGAGCTGTGAAACAAAAAGTCCCACAGAAGAAGATGAAGAACACAACATGAAGTTGAGACTTAGAGTCCTATGAGGATCTAAAAAACTAATTTATTTAACGAACTGCAGCGATATTTAAATCTATTTCTCATGTAATAACATTCAATGGTTCATGCAAACTTATAACAATGTTAATGTCACCGAATTAGCTATGGATGCGATCATATGAAACACACAAACATGCTCGACATTAAAATCATCGGCCAACGAGCCCGCATTCTGGTGGAAGCTCAACTTATTCGTTGCTCTTTTTTTCGCCACCTGTGGATACCAACGTTCACATCTCTCAAGTTTCATTTCTCCCCCTCCAATCTTCAAGATAGTTGTTCATCACCATCTCAGATCATATCCAAAACGTGATCTTTTCTACCCCCGTTAACCCTTTCCGTCCCAAACACCTCTCAAATTTTCAGTTTTCCTTAGCTGAGAGTTTTTCTCGTGTAATCATCTTGTCCACCCCACACCATCATTTGTCTAAGTCTCGCTCTATTTTTCCATTCAACCCTGTCATGCACTGGTCCGCAGACACTTATCCCAGAAAATTATTTTTCAGTGAGGTCTGGTCTTTCCAAAGATTCGTCAACCGCTAGTTCATTTATACTGAGCTGTCAACCTGAGCTGTCTGCATCCCTAAATATATATATTTTTACATCATCTCTCACAGTTCACCCATCTAGGTCAACTGACGGCAATCTACTTCCGAAGCCTGTATCTAAGAAGAAATGTACTGGGTTTGGGTGGTTTGCATTGCACTGTCCAGGAAGAATCAAGAGATGGAATATTAGAATTTTGCTAGGCGTTGCCAAGCAACCTAATTTTGGGTTTGAAAAGATATTGTGAGATTATTTAATATCTACATAAAGTACAAGAGTAATGGAGGCAGACATCTTGACATACGCTCAAATTAATAGGTCAGGCTTACTCTACATTCATGCATCATACCTGCAAAGCATGTAACAGTCAGATCATACAAGTGCCAGATATGGAACAAGGACTCAGCAACTTCATTGTGTATAAATTACCATTGAGTCAAATTGCTAGCAGTGGTAATAGACTAAAAGACGCAATAATGACTTTCACAGTGCATCGGTAGTTGCGGCTTTTAAGTCCATTAGCCAAATCTAACAATTATACAAAATCGCACTCCAACACACTGTTCGCTGACATGAGCTGGAGAAACAATCCTACTGAACTCCGCCTTGCAAAGCGATGTCTCTTCATGATATCAAATGCTGGCATTCAAACCAAAGCTTGGGCAGTGTCATCTTCATCCACTGACATTTATGGCCGTACATTACAGGTTAAAATATGCATCAATTGAGAATCATGTAGGCTTTCCTGCAAAAAGATGCGAAATGAATGTCGTTTTGTGCTGCAAATGTTTTCGTATGGCGTAGCACTTTCATAATTTCATGACTTTCAGAGACCACAAACCTTTGCATTATGTTTCCGACATAAAAGAACCCTTGCTGAAGTGGTAAATATTTCCATTGTGATTGTTTAGTTAGGTTATCATCCCTCATATCTGGGAAAGGGTTGATGCATTTTGTTGTTTTGTAGAACCTTCCCCATTGTTTCTCTCCTCATTTCCAAACCTCAATTTTCAACATCCGTATTCGAATCTCTTTCCAAACACCTTGTTGTATAGCTCTTGCCACGAGACCATGACTGTTTACGAAAAAAAATAGGTAAACATTCACAAGACAGAGACCAGGCTATGTCCGAGTAGGAAACAGCAGTCCGAGTGGTGACACGCTTGGCAGTCCCAGTTGCATGTGGAGTCAGCCTGAGGAGGAGAGTGGGTGCAGTCTAACTGGGTGAGGTATGGCTGTCGGCCAGTAAGGCAAGGCCAGTTTCTACAAAAGAGAACCCAATTGTCGTTCATATGCAGGCTTTGAAAGCTCACCATAGCATCTGCTGCCCCCACTATTTTCATGACATGCCTTCATTATTAGCCTTGGCCCACAAAGGCAAGCTGTGATGCACTTAGCCCGCTCCCCGCTCATCCACTATTTGGGCTTGGAGCTGTCTGGGAGTGATATGAACCCAACCCTCCCCTTTAATCATGCGCTTTAGTGGTGCTTTGCTCACGGCAGCATTCCTGGCTGAACTTGTCACCTGATAGTCAATCCGGATGCTTTTAAAGGAACATTAAGGACAATTACAATGGTAAGAAATTAAATGGGACAAAGTGATGTGGTTTTTGACAGACAATGGGAGGGAAGGAGACGCATCTTTCTCTCTCCACATAAAATGACGTGTTTCTTATATCACAATTTAATTTGGGTCATCGGGTGTGGGAGCATCCCCAGTCCAGCGTTTCGACATGTTCAATTTCTGCCGTGCTCCCCAGGCTAGATGCCGCAGCCATCCCATCTCCTTGAGATACCGATGAACCTGCTGCACCACAAGCCACGTGGTTGGCCCAATGACCTCCTCTCCTCCTCCTCCCAAGGCTCCTCGCTGAAGGAATCTGGTGAATACGGATCAGCCTCAAGAAAATGAGCACATGGCCTACAGCTGGCTGATGCTCAACTGGACTATCCAAGTAACAAGTTCATCTGAGTCTCTCGCAGCAAATGCTCGTTTTGCACGAGACAAAATCCAACCAGCAGTAGCCAAGGATTCCAGAAGAGACCTGGTACTGAGGAAATTAAAGTCTTTGTCTCAGACCCTTGGTCAGAGTCCAATAGTTCGCAAATCTGTAGAGCAAGATTGGAAGCACCAAAACTCTAAAGGGTCAGACTTTCGTCGTCTGCATCGGTATTGACAGCACAACCCGATGGTCGCAGTGAATCCACATGACTCCCTAGGCCCGACCAAAATGTCTGTGACTTCCCCAGCTCACAACTTGCAAAGACATGAATATCTGCCAAGGTAAGGGATCTCTCTGTTATAACATCCTCACCACAGACAGGGTATGACAAGATGGTAGCATCATAAGATGTCATTCACAGCCTAGATCTCATCTTGATCCAGACACACGGATTCCAGTGGCCTCCATAACTCTTCAGCACGCTTAAGGCCCCCCCGGAAGGATTCCAGAGTCCTGCAAAGATAACTCATCAAATAACGCAAAATCACGGTCAGAAATTTCGATATTCCCAAACGATGTACCACAGCTAGAACTCTCTGCATCCTCCCTAATGCAGTCCATAGACAACACTGAAAACTGTGTGGGCCAGTAGACACCCGAAGAATCCAGTAAACGAAACTGGAAATAAGTAGTAAGATGGTATCAACCTCATCTCACAGCATCTCATGACCAGAGTATTGTTCAGACTCAGATCAATCAGCTTTGGTGGTATCCCCACGAGGACTGAAGATCCTCCAGAGGCATTCTGATTCCACTGAATCGAACGCTTTGTGAAGATCATCATAGGCTGCAAGCTGGCATCCAGAATTACCCTGGCGAAATCACCTGCATTTGTGAAGGCCCAAATAACAAGATTGGTCAATCATTGACCTTTTTGATTTAGCCAGGACTGCCTGGTTGGCTGATGCTCAAAAGATGGTGGTGAAACCTATCAGATTATCCATGCAAAGAATTGCCCAGTGTTCTTAGAGCAGCGTCACCCTTGGGTCGTTTGTTGCAGTCCTGGCGATCACCATTCCCTTTCAAGAGATGGAACAAAACAAGGCCCTTATTCCAGTCCCTTGGGATGTTGCCCTGCTGTTCCAACAAAGCACAGAACTGCATGCAATGACATGACTACAGCATTTCCACCAGCCTGAGAAGTTCAGCATTGATGCCACATAGCCCAGAGCTTCACCCCTCTCAACTGGTTCACCGAGCCTGTGTGGTCCCAAACAAAGGTGGTTCAGCAGTTATTTGGAGGGTCACAATAGGAATGTAACCCCTGATATCTTACTCAACATCTGGTGATCAGTGCTGGAAAGCTACTCAAAGTAACCAGCCCAGTGGGCTCACTGCGGCTCCTCTGTCAAGTGAGTCACCACCCTCCTATAATTGCAGTGCACCGAGGGACATGCTTGGAGGATATGCAATGCACTGAATTCCTCTGCAAGCAGGATGAGAATCACTTGATCACAGGTGATGCTGCCCCCACTTAACAGATCTCACAGCATAAGTGTCCCTTGTCTGCCCTCGGTGAAAGGACAGTTTCCATGTCCTCAGCTCCTTGAAACGCTCACTTCCTTGCAATTAGCCTTCTGCGCACAGTGCTCGGACCGAGATGTTTATGTTCAGTGCCTGCTCTCATTTCATTTGTCAGCTGCTGACTTGTTTTATTCTATCGCTTAAGCTGAGCAACTTCAAATGCTTGTCTTGCCTTGGGGAAAGGTTTCTTCTGGTCTTCCTGGTTTTCTTGTTTTGTACCGAGCCATTTTTCGTTCAGGTGTTTGCAAGGTGTACCTCACAAGCATTGTGGAGATCTTCACTTTTTTTGTTGTTTCTTCAGAGTTGCCCTTCTTCTCACATAGTTGGATCTCACATGCTTGTTCTGTTTGAAAGTTGCCTTCCTTGTGCCAAATTCTGAACGCACTTTCATTGACTTTGAAGGAAGGGAACAAAGCTGATGAAAATTAAATTTCACAATATTCCCGTGATTTGCTACTTTTATTGTGGTTTCCTTGTAATTTACGTTAATCTATCTGGTGTTGATTACTTCAATAATTTATAATTTATTATTATTTCCTGTATGAAATCGATCACAAACTGTTTTCCTTCTGTATATTATATTTGTGGTAAGTGTGACATTCCGAGCCATTGATAATATAATATGTATTGAAAAAATATAACATTTTCAATTTCCTCATTTATTTTATATCTAAAGGTCACGCGTAACTGAAGGCTGCAGACTCTCCACTCTCAAGACCATGACAAAATCACAAAACTGCTCAACACTTGAATATGTCTTTCGATCCTGAAAATCCAAACTCTGGTCTGTCTGTCTCTGTGTCTTGTCTCTGTGTCTGTCTCTGTGGTCTGTCTCTGTGTCTGTCTCTGTGTCTGTCCTCTGTGTTGTTCTGTGTCTGTCTCTGTCTGTCTCTGTGTCTGTCTCTTGTGTCTTGTTCTGTGTCTGTCTCTTGTGTCTGTGTCCTGTCTCTGTTCTGTCTTGTCTGCTGTCTCTGTCTTGTCTTGTCTCTGTCTCCTGTTCTGTCTGTCTCTGTCCTGTCTCTTGTTCTGTCTCTGTCCTGTCTCTGTCTGTCTGTCTGTCTTCTGTCTCTGTCTGTCTCTGTCTTGTCTCTGTTCTCTGTCTCTGTCTCTGTCTCTCTCTCTTGTCTCTGTCTCTATCTCTCTCTCTGAAGGAACGTACTCACAACACTTCATCTACTTCTCAAGAACCTCTCGAAGAAGTTCATGCTCAACCTCTTGGGTCTTCCGAACTCTCAGCATGATCTCTCTTGGGCAAGCCATGTTTTCAAATGGGGCCTCCAAAAGCCAGACGTCAGAATGGGCATCAAAGTCTTTCTTGACACCTGGGGCTCTATTCAATCTACAAGGGTTTCATCTGTAACTCGATGGAGTACTGCTCTCTCCCCCTGGGCTGGCTCCCTGCCTCACATCTTTTTGCTCAAGCTTTGATGCCAGGGAGATCCAAGGCCTTCAATATCATTGGAATTTCTCATGATGAGCTGAGTCTATGGACCTATCACTTCGCCATCGCAGGAAGTTTTGGGCAGTCTCGTCTGTTTTCTTCTGCTCATTTCTGCTCTTGCAGCTCTCTGACCCCTCCGGTTGTTTTGTCCCCCTGGGTATCTACATAGATTGGCATGTGGTTTTCCACCAGCAAACCGCCCCTCCTTAGTAGAACTGCCCTAAATCCAGCACCACTGCTCACCTCCAACTCATTTGTTCTCTATTTTTTTATTTAAACACCTGTGGAACACCTGCCATAATCTCTTCACTCATTCTAGGTCTTCAAGACTAGCTGTTCATCACCATCTTCAAATCACCCCCCATCCACAATCATGATCTTTTCTACCCGCGTTAAACCACCCTCACCTTTCGCAAAATTTTGGGGCTTTTGTGTCCTATGTTCACCTTTGCATTCTCCTTGCTCCTCGTCCATTACCTGCATCCCTTGTTTGTCCATCTCCATCTTACTTTCTCCTCACCGCCTGTGTTGAATGGTTTCTCTTCTTTGTGCTGTTTCCCTTGTTGGTGTTATGTCCTGATTTGTTTCTGTGTCCTAGCTCTTCCAACGAGCCTGCGACCATGTATATTAAAAAAAAATTGACTCACAGAAATTTTAATTATTTCTACCTATTGTTGCACACTTCTAACTTCCACAAATGTTTCTTGGGGAATAGCAGCCACAAAGTGAAACTCCCCAGAAGTTTAGCAACAGTACTTGTATTTATAGATAGGAGAGACAGAGAGAACAAGGGGATGGAGGGGAAGGGAGCTGGCCCCACAGACCATATCAGCACATAATAGTCTTTCCCAGTGGGATTTCCAGCATGCAAGCAGCAGCAGCAGCAGGTTTAACCCAAGTCTGCCATTGCAATGACTTTTCTGTTCACTTCCCTGAAGCACAATGTCATGTAGGCTCTGGCAAGAGCCCCAGCAACAAGCTTCTTATTTATTGATTTCTTTATTTATCCATATTTCATCCCTGCAACCGTGTTCACAGAAGTGAAATAATTGTATCTCATTTTGCATATTTAAACACAAGAAAATTGTTCATCGTACTTACGCAATTGGGATTATAACTTTGATTAATTTAAATGAGGTGGTAGTTTAGTAAAGCCCTGGAGTAGTTTTTAAGTAAAAGCCTATTCATTTTGGGTTAAGCAAAGTATTCTATCATCTTTCAATTATAACAATTAATTGGTTGATATTCCACTAAAAATTACATGCCGATAGGGTCCGGAGACACAACTTGTTTTGATGCAAACAATGTGTAGTTCTCCATTTTACAGCTTAATGCGGTCCCAGGATTGTGTGGCTTATGAAGTATGCAGCAACTGGCTGAAGTTGTTTCTTTCTGCTGTAAATCGAGCTTTAACAGCTGTAAACAGTGTCCCACGGCAGATCAAGGTACGATTTAACATTTTCCCAGAGTACTGTGCATGGTTGGTTGTACTGGTGTAGCCCAGAGTACTGGTGGCAGATCACCAGAGGTCAATACCTTTAGAATGTACCGCAGATGCTAGAAATGAGACAGCGGCTTGACGTCTTCATGAATGTTTTAAATTGCACCATTCAAAATTGAAATTAACCCCAGCTCATCTTGGCTTTCTTGTTGACAAGCTCAGTGTCATACCAATAAACTATGTTGAAGCTAACTTTTTTGTTTGGAATTCATAGTATGCGAAGTTGTTTCAATGGATTTATTAAACAAGGAATTCAGCAAAAGGTAGTGATGAACTGCCTTGAAGCACTGTCAGTTGCAATTGTCGAGCCTCATTTTTATTGCTCGAGTTGGCCAAAATGCTGTCAACAGACACTTTTCTCCCGCTGCACATTATCCTTCATTTCTGTGAACGTCCTGGGAAGCCGGAAAGTTTTTCAGTCGCAGGGGTAATGGTGTTAATGACATGTTCAACAAATTTGCTTGTGCCCGACTACCAATGAATACAACCTAGGAATGTTGTTTCAGTTGTGGGTTGGCAGTGGTGGCCTAGTAGTAAGACAGTGTACATTGTATTCCCTGTGGTTATTGTTCAACACAGTGGAAGGTATAATATGCTTTAATTATTATAATTTTTGTTGCAGTCTGCGGGATTGCATCATTGCTGGGAGTGTGGCTGTGCACTGAGATGCAGTGCCTCCGTGGTTTCCAGGGAGCTGGTTAACTCATTTTTGCCAACCTCGGACAGGATGACGGGCTGTCAACGCGGCACTTGCTGTTATCTTACAGACGGACAGGGGTCCAACTCAAGGCCCAAGATCTTAAGCAGTCCAGGCCACTTTCAACCGTGAAGCCAACACCCAGGTTTGTAAATGATTAAGCTCTTGTATTCACGGCCTCTAAAAAACTGAGCTCCCGCTGCAGGAAGCAATTGTTTTGTTTGCTATTGGATTGCCAGTAAAAGCAAGATGGCCTCACTAATGTTTCTTCAGAGCTGGTAAAAATCAGTACAATGGTGAAAACGTTGGTTAGCTCACCTATGCATCCTCCTACTACAAAAAACCTTGTTTAATGTGCAAACAGCGCCTCGCCCTGCTTTCCCACCAAAATGAAATTCCGATTCACTTTTGATGCCAAATAACAATCGTACTAATGGCATTTGTCTACATTACAGGAATCTGAAGGGTATTAATGTGATCATAGTCAAGCTGCCTCGACGCTAGACGTTTTAGCTTGGCAATCGTTGGTGGTGTACCTGAGTGGTAAGAGGCACAAGTAGACGAAGTTTCTTTCTGACGTCTCGGTTTGATTCCAATAGTTCATCTACGAACACAAGTACACTTCAGCTCAACATCACAACATATTGTGGCATTTTTCTTTCCGCATTTGCATAGACTTGTATTAACGCGTCCAACAAATCATGATATCAGGTTTTATGTTGTTTCAACTGGCCTGGATAGACCAAATTCAGTGGATTCAGGTCCTAGGCTCTCAGAAGAGTTATTATTATATGTTATATTGCATAGGAGTTTCATGGACAGGAGAAGGAAATGTGAATGAGAAAGGTCACAGTTTGTTGGGATTGGGTTCAGGAATATTTTGTTAAAATGAACGCGACTCTGCGCTATAAAACGAGGTTAAGGCTGGATACATTGGCTGCAGGAGAAACAATTATGCCTCTGTTATAAATATCCAAGAGAAGACAAAGGTTCAATGAATAACTGGCGTTTACTCATTCCTTTTTGCTGGTGTCACTGAAAATAGCGGCAAATGAAATGAATGTTATTACCTCGCATCACTGAAGGTAAACGAGGGTTGTGTTTTCATCGTCCGCTTGTTTGCCTGTGCCGAGTTCGCGTCGATCCAGATGAATGTTTGCCCTGAACTTTTGAACAGGATATCTCAAAAAAGTTGGGGATGGATTCCTGACGAAACTTGGATGAAGGGTGGCGTGTGTGCAAGGATGACATGATTACCTATTTTTCTGGCATATAAACCCACGGCCGTGTATTCTAAAACCGCACCCCAGTTTTTCACCTCAAAATAAATTATATTATTGATCATATATTTTCTGATCTAGATCTAAATGTGTTTTGTACATTTAACTTTGTT
>CM068962.1:26390570-26405569 GCA_035128595.1 Eptatretus atami | reverse complement strand
TTAGCGTCAGTGTTCCAGACTCCCTGTTTTTTGTTTTTTTTCTTTCTTCGGTATGACGGTGATGTTGACACTTCAATTTCTAGTGCGGTTACCCCATTATAGGTCAGGCTTACTCTACAATTCATCATCATACCTGCAAAGCATGTACAGTCAGATCATACAAGTCAGATATGGAACAAGGACTCAGCAACTTCATTGTGTATAAATTACCAATTGAGTCAAATTGCTTACAGTGGTAATAGACTAAAAGACGCAATAATGACTTTCACAGTGCATCGGTAGTTGCGGCTTTTAAGTCATAGCAAATTAACAATTACTACAAAATCGCACTCCAACACACTGTTCGCTGACATGAGCTGGAGAAACAATCCCACTGAACTCCCCTTGCAAAGCGATGTTCTTCATGATATCAATGCTGGCATTCAAACCAAAGCCTTGGGCAGTGTCATCTTCATCCACTGACATTTCAGGGCCTACATTACAGGTTAAAAATGCATCACATTGAGAATCATGTAGGCTTTCCTGCAAAGATGCGAAATGAATTGTCTTTTGCTGCAAATGTTTTAGTATGGCGATAGCAACTTTCATAATTATCATGACATTTCAGAGAACCACAAAGCCTTTTCATTTATGTTCCGACATAAAAGAACCCTTGAGTGTAAATATTTCCATTGTGATTGTTTAGTTAGGTTATCCATCCCCTCATATCATGGGAAAGGGTGATGCATTTTGATTGTTTGTAGAACCTTCCCCATTGTTCTCTTCCTCATTTCCAAACCTCCATTTTCCAACTCCGTATTCGAATCTCATTTCCAAACCCTTGTTGTATTAGCTCTTCCACGAGCATGACTGTTTACAAAAAAAATAGGTAAAATTCACAAGACAGGAAGACCCAGGCTATGTCCGATAGGACACAGCAAGTCTGAGTGGTGACACGCTTGCAGTCCCAGTTTGCATGTGGAGTCAGCCTGAGGAGGAGAGTGGGTGCAGTCTACTGGGTGAGGGTATGGCTGTCGGCCAGTGAAGGCAAGGCCAGTTTCACAAAGACCCCAATGTAGTGTCATATGCAGCTTCTCCGCAAAGCCCATAGGCATCTGCTCCCCCACTATTCATGACATGCCCTCTTATAGCCTTGGCCCACAAAGGCAGCTGTGTGATGCACTTAGCCCTCCCCGCTCATCCACTATTGGGCTGGAGCTGCTGGGAGTGATATGAACCCAACCCTCCCCTTTATCATGCGCTTTAGTGTGCTTCTTCTCACGGCAGCATTCCTGGCTGAACTTGTCACCTGATAGTCAATCGGATGCTTTTAAAGGACATTAAGGACAAATTACAATGGTAAGAACATTAAAATGGGGACAAGATGTGGTTTTTGACAGACACATGGGAGGAAGGAAGACAGCATCTTTCTCCACATAAAATGACGTGTTTCTATATCACAATTAATTTGGGTCATCGGGTGTGGGAGCATCCACCAGTCAGCGTGTCGACATGTTCACTTTCTGCCGGTGCTCCCCCCAGGCAGATGCCCAGCCTCCCCCATCTCCTTGAGATACCGATGAACCTGCTGCAACCACAAGCCACGTGTTGGCCCAATGACCTCCTCCTCCTCCTCCCAAGGCTCCCTCGCTGAGGGAATCTGGTGAATAGGATCAGCCTCAAGAAAATGAGCCACATGGCCATACAGCCGCTGCTGATGCTCACGGACTATCCAAGTAACAAGTCTCATCTGAGTCTCTCGCAGCAAATGCTCGTTTGACACAATCCAACCAGCAGTAGCCAAGGATTCCGGAAGAGACCTGGTACTGCAAATTAAGTCTTTGTCTCAGACCCTTGGTCAGAGTCCAAGTTCCAAATCTGTAGAGCAAGATTGGAAGCACCAAACACTCTAAAGGGTCAGACTTTCGTCGTCCTGCATCGGTATTGACAGCACCACACCCGATGTCCAGTGAATCCATGACTCCCTAGGCCCGACCAAAATGTCTGTCGACTTCAGCTCACAACTTGCAAAGACATGAATATCACTGCCAAGGTAAGGGAATCTCTCGTTACCTCAACATCCTCACCACAGACAGGTACTGACAAGATGGTAGCATCAAAGATGTCATTCACAGCCTAGATCTTCATCTTGATCCAGGACACCGGAATTCCAGTGCCTCCAATAACTCATTCAGCACCTTAAGGCCCCCCCGGAAGGATATCCAGAGTCTCTGCAAAGATAACTTCATCATACGCAAAATCACGGTCAGAAATTACGATATTCCCAAACGATGTACCACGCTAGAACTCTCTGACATCCTCCCTAAAATGCAGTCCAGACAACACTGAAAACTGTGTGGGCCAGTAGACACCCCTGAAGAACTCCAGTAACAACTGGAAATAAGTCAGAGATGGTATCACCTCATCTCACAGCACTCTCATGACCAGAGTATTGTTCAGACATCAGATCAATCAGCTTTGGTGGTACCCCACGAGGACTGAAGATCCTCCAGAGGGCATTCTGATTCACTGAATCGAACGCTTTGTGAAGATCATCATAGGCTGCAAGGCTGCATCCAGATTCACCCTGCCGAAACTCACCTGCATTTTGTGAGGACCCAAATAACAAGGATATGGTCAATCATTGACCTTTTTTGATTTAAAGCCAGACTGCTCTGGTTGCTGATGCTCAAAAAGATGTGGTGAAACCTATCAAGAATTATCCATGCAAAGAACTTGCCCAGTGCTTAGAGCAGCGTCACCCCTTGGTAGTTGTTGCAGTCCTGGCGATCACCATTCCCTTTCAAGAGAGGAACAAACAAGGCCCTTATTCCAGTCAATTGGGATGTTGCCTGTGTTCCAAACAAAGCACAGAACTGCATGCAATGACATGACTACAGCATTTCCACCAGCCTTGAGAAGTTCAGCATTGATGCCACATAGCCCAGGAGCTTCACCCCCTCTCAAATGGTTCACCGCAGCCGTGTGTGCCACAAACAAGGTGGTTCACAGTTGATTGAGGGTCACCAATAGGGATAGTAACACCCCTGATATCTTACTCAACATCTGGTGAGTCAGTCTGGGAAAGCTACTCAAAGTAACAACAGCCCAGTGGGCCTTCACTGCAGGCTCCTCTGTCAAGAGCTCACCACCCTCCGCTATAATTGCAGTGCACCGAGGGACATGCTTGGAGGAATGCAATGCACTGATTCCTCTGCAAGCAGGATGAGAACACTTGATCACAGGTGATGCTCCACCACTTAACAGATTCCTCACACATAAGTTCCTTGTCTGCCCTCGGTGAAAGGACAGTTCTATGTCTCAGCTCCTTGAACAGCTCACTTCTGCAATTAGCCTTCTGCGCACAGTGCTGGACGAGATGTTTATGTTCAGGCCTGCTCTCATTTCATTTGTCAGCTGCTGACTTGATTTTATTCTATCGCTTAGCTGAGCAACTTCAAATGCTTGTCTTGCCTTGGGAAGGTTCTTCTGGGTCTTCCTGGCTTTTTCTTGTTTTGTACCGAGCCATTTTCGTTCAGGTGTTGCAAAGTGTACCTCACAAGCATTGTCGGAGATCTTCAGCTTTTTTGTTGTTTCCTTCAGAGTGTGCCCTTCTTCTCACATAGTTGGATCTTCACATGCTGTTCTGTTGAAAGTTGCTTCCTTGGTGCCATTCTGAACGCCATTGACTTTGAAGGAAGGGAACAAGCTGATGAAAATTAATTTCACATATTCACTGATTTGCTACTTTTATTGTGGTTTCTTGTAATTTACGTTAATCTATCTGGTGTTGATTACTTCAATAATTTTATAATTTATTATTATTTCCTGTATGAAATCCACAAACTGTTTCCTGTATATTATATTTGTGGTAAGTGGACATTCCGGCACATTGATAATATAATATGTATTGAAAATAACATTTTCAATTCCTCATTTATTTTATATCCTAAAAGGTCACCTTAACTGACAGGCTGCAGCCTCTTCCCTCTCCTCAGACCATGACAAAAATCACAAACTGCTCAAACACTTGAAATATGTCTTTCGATCCTGAAAAATCCAAAACTCTGTCTGTCTGTCTCTGTGTCTGTCTCTGTGTCTGTCTCTGTGTCTGTCTCTGTGTCTGTCTCTGTGGTCTGTCTCTGTGTCTGTCTCTGTGTCTGTCTCTGTCTGTCTCTGTGTCTGTCTCTGTGTCTGTCTCTCGTGTCTGTCTCTGTGTCTGTCTGTCTCTGTCTCTGTCTCTGTCTCTGTCTCTGTCTCTGTCTGTCTCTGTCTCTGTCTCTGTCTGTCTCTGTCTGTCTCTGTCTCTGTCTCTTTCTGTCTCTGTCTGTCTCTGTCTCCTGTCTCTGTCTGTCTCTTCGTCTCTGTCTCTGTCTCTGCTCTCGTCTCTCTCTCTCTGTCTCTGTCTCTATCTCTCTCTCTGAAAGGACCGTACCACAAACACTTCCATCTACTTTCTCAAGAACCCTCTCGAAGAAGTTCAGTGACTCAACCTCTTGGGTCTCACTCTCAGCCATGATCTCTCTTGGGCAAGCCATGTTCAAAATTGGCTCCAAAGCCAGACGCAGAATGGGCATCAAAGTCCTTCCTTGGCACACCTGGGGCTCCTATTCATCTACAAGGGTTTCATCTTAACTCGATGGAGTACTGCTCTCCCCTCTGGGCTGGCTCCCCTGCCTCACATCTTGCTCAGCTTGATGCCATGGGAGACCAAGGCCTCAATATCATTGGAATTTCTCATGATGAAGCTGAGTCTATGGACCTATCACTTCGCCATCGCAGACAGTTTGGCAGTCTCTCTGTTTTCTTCTGCCTCATTTCTGCTCTTGCACCTCTGACCCCTCCGTGTTTTGTCCCCCTGGTATCTACAGATTGCATGTTGTCCACCAGCAACCCCCCTCCTAGTGAAACTGCCTAAATCCAGAACCACTGCCTACCTCCACTCATTTGTTCCTCTTTTTTTAAACCACCTGTGGAACCACCTTCCATAATCTCTTCAACCTCATTCTTAGGTCTTCAAGACAGCTGTTCACCACCATCTCAAATCACCCCCCATCCAAAATCATGATCTTTTCTACACCCGTTAAACCACCCTCCACCTTCCAAAAATTTTGCTTTTGTGTCCATATTGTTCACCCTTTGCACTCCCTTGCTCCTCGTCATTACCTGCATCCCTTGTTTGTCCATCTCCATCTACTTTCTCCCTCCACCCTGCTTTGATGTTCTCCTTCCTTGTGCTGTTCCCTTTGTTGTGTTATGTCCTGATTTTGTTCTGTGTCCTAGCTCTTCACGAGCCTCGACCATGTATATTAAAAAAAAATTGACTCACAGAAATTTTAATTATTATCTACCTATGTTGCACACTTCTAACTTCCCACAAATGTTTATTGGGGAATAGCACCACAAAAGTGAAAATAACCCAAAGTTTAGCACAGTACTGTATTTATATGAAGGAGAGACAGAGAGAACAAGGGGATGGAGGGGAGGAGAGCTGGACCACAGACCTATCACAAATAGTCTTCCCAGTGGGATTCCAGCAGCAGCAGCAGCAGCAGGTTTAACCCAAGTCTGCCATTGCAATGACTTCTGTCACTTCCCTGAAGCACAATGTCACTGCTAGGCTCTGGCAAAAGCCAGCACAACGCTTCTTATTTATTTATTTATTTATTTATCCATATTCATCCATGCAACCTGTTCACAGAAGGTGAAATATTGTATCTCATTTTGCATAATTAAACACAAGAAATTGTTCATCGTACTTACAGTCAATGGATTATAACTTTGATTAATTTAATGAGGTGTAGTTTAGTAAAGCCCTGGAGGTTTTAAGAAAGCCTATTCATTTTGGGTTAAGCAAGTATTCCTATCATCTTTCAAAATTATAACAATAATTGTTGCATATTCCACAAAAATTACATTTCGATAGGGTCCAGGAGACAACAACGTTTTGATGCAACAACAATGTGTAGTCTCCATTTACAGCTTATGCAGGTCCAGGATTGTGTGGCTTATGAGTATGCAGCAACTGGCTGAAGGTTGTTTCGTTTCTGTAATCGAGCTTTTACAGCTGAAACAGTGTCCCACGGCAGATCAAGGTACGGATTTAAAATTTGCCCAGAGTACTGGTGCATGTTGGTGTACTGGTGAGCCCAGAGTACTGGTGCAGATGTACCAGAGTCAATACCTTTAGAAATGTACCGGCAAATGCTAGCAAATGAGACAGCCGGCTTGACGTTCTTCATGAATGTTTTACATTGCACATTCAAAATTAGAATCAACCCCACTCAATCTTGGCTTCTGTTGACAAGCCTCAGTGTCATAACCCCAATAAACTATGGTTGAAGCCTAACTTTTGTTTGGTAATTCCATAGTTATGCAGAAAGTTGTTTCAATGGATTTATTAAAACAAGGAATTCAGCAAAAGGTAGTGATGAACTGCCTGAAGCTACTGTCAGGTTGCAATGTCGAGCCTCAATTTATTGCTCGAGTTGGCCAAAATGCTTGTCACACACTTTTCTCCGCTGCACATTATCCTTCACTCTGTGACAGTCCTGGAAGCCGGAAAGTTTTCAGTCCCAGGGTAATGGTGTAATGACATGTTTCACCACTTTGCTTGTGCCGAGCTCACATGATACAACTAGGAATGTTAGTTCAGTTGTGGGTTGGAGTGGTGGCCTAGTAGTAAGAACACTGTACATTGGTATCCCTGTGGTTATTGGTTCAACACCAGTGGAAGGTATAATATGCTATTATTATAATTTTGTATGCAGTCTGCGGGATTGCTCATTGCTGGGAGTGTGGCTGTGCCACTGATGCAGTGCCCTCTGTTTCCAGGGAGCTGGTACTCATTTTGCCAACCTCGGAAGGATGACGGGCTGTCAACCCACTTGCTGTTATTCACAGCACGACAGGGGCTCCAACTCAAGGCCCAAAGATCTTAAGCCAGTCAGCCACTTTCAACCGTGAAGCCACACCAGGTTTGGTAATATGATTAAGCTCTTGTATTCACGGCCTCTAAAAACTGAGCTCGCTGCAGAACAATTGTTTTGTTGCTATTGGATTGCCAGTAAAAGCCAAGATGGCTCACTAATGTTCTTCAGAGCTGGGTAAATCAAGTACAATGGTGAAAACGTTGGGTTTTCAGCTCACCTATGCATCCTCCTACTACAAAAAACCTTGTTTAATGCAAAAGCGCCTCCCCCTTTCCCACCAAAAATGGAAATTCCGATTCAATTTGATTGCACAAATAACATCGTACTATGGCTTGTCTACATTACAGAAATCTGAAGGGTATTAATGTGATCATGTCAAGCTGCCTCGAGCTAGACGTTTTAGCTTGCATGTGTTGGGGTGGTGTACCTGAGTGGTGAAGAGGCACCAAGTAGACGAAGTTCTTCTGACGTCTCGGTTTGATTCCCAATAGTCCATCTACGAAACACAAGTACACTTCAGTCAACATCACAACATATTGTGGCATTTTTCTTTCCGCAAATTTGCACTAGACTTGTATTAACCGGTCACAAATCATGATATCAGGTTTTATGTTGTTTCACTGGCTGGATAGAACCAATTCAGTGGATTAAGGTCCTTAGCTCTCAGAGAGCAATGACTGTTTAAAGTGCAATAAAAGGAGTTTATGGACAGGAGAAGGAATGTGAATGAGAAGGTCACAGTTTGTTGGATTGGTTCAGGAATATTTGTGTTAAATGAAAGCGACTCTGCGCTATACGAGGTAAGGCTGGATACATTGCTGCAGAAGAAACAATTATGCCTTTGTTATAAATACCCAAGAGAGACAAAGGTTCAATGAATAACTGGCGTTTTGCTCATTCCTTTTTGGCTGGTGTCACTGAAAATAGCGCAAATGAAATGAATGTTTTACCTCCATCACTGAAGGTAAACGAGGGTTGGTTTTCATCGCGCTTGTTTGCCTGTGCCCGAGTTCGCTCGATCAGATGATGTTTGCCTGACTGTGAACAGGATATCTCAAAAAGTTGGGATGGATTCTGACGAAACTTGTGGAGAGGGTGGGTGTGTGCAAGGATGACATGATTACCTATTTTTCTGGCATATAAACCACGGCCGTGTTCTAACCGCACCCCAGTTTTTCACCTCAAAATAAATTAATATATTGATCATTATATTTTCTGATCTAGATCTAAATGTGTTTGTACATTAACTTTGTATGGAACAATGTGATGGAGGTATCAACATGCTTTTCCCTGTTCGCTTAATTTTGTGCAACAGTCTTATCCCATTTTCAAGAAGTTGAAGAGAGAGGAGAGGATACCAATAAGTTTTATTTTCTTTCTTATTTTTACCCCATGGGGTCTTCCACCCCACGGAGTCTAAAGACCCGTCACACCTTGACGTTTTAGCCAGCAATGGCAACGTATCAAAATGTATGTATAAACGGGCTTACGCTGAACTTTTGATGTTTTTTTTTTTAAAGATTCGGATATTCATAACGAGTGTTATCGGCATAACATATTAGTAACGGAACAGAACGTTTCGTTGTCTTATAGATAACTTATACCAACGAATGCTTAGCCTGTTTCAGCGTTCACAACCTATGCCCAACGATAGTCTAACTTATGCATAGCGCGCTGCACGTATCGCCGACGATCACGTGGCGTAGCCTATTAAAAGGCTGCCGTACAATGATTCAGTCATAACGCCGGAAAAATGGAATGTTCAACATCGCAGTCACACCTTGGCGATCTTGCCAGCGTATGCCGACCTTTGAAAAATGCGTCTAAAATGCTGGCGCACGTCGAATAACGGTATGGCTAAGTTTGGTATACGTGAATAGAATGCTAAAGTACGCTATCATACGTCGGAGTAAGTGGAGTACGTCTTGTACTTTTAATGTGTTAAACATTTTACGACGTACTTGCCGTATGCTCACACGTTCGCATGCGATGGGAATAAGTTGTACGCACGATTTGCGATCGTTGGCACACGTCGACAAAAGTTACTTGTAAGTTACTCATAAGTCGAACACGTCAATGTAAGGTTATCTAACGATCGCGTAACGTGCCTACAACTTATGGCCAGTGTATGCGGAACGTGTGTCATACGCTGGCATACGTAGAAAATTATTCAACATGCTGAAAATTTGTCGACGTGCTCGGCGTACTACGACGTATGCCAGCGTGCTTCAGCGTGCTCTTAACGTATACAAAACTTACCATAACGTATTCGACGTGTGCCAGCATATTCGGCAAATTTTTCATACGTCGGCATACGCTGGCGAAAACGTCAAGGTGTGACAGCGGCTTGACACTTCAATGTCTAGTGCGGTTATGATTGAATCGTCGAGCCGCAGCCTATTAATAGCCTACGCCACGTGATCATCTGCGATACGCTGCCGTGCTATGCATAAGTTAGACTATCGTTGGGCATAGGTTGTGAACGCCAACAACACGCTCAGCATTCGTTGATATAAGTTATCTATATGTTATCGAAACGTTCTGTGTACGTTACTAATACGTTATTCATACGTCCAACTCGTTATGAATACGTCCAAAACTGGGAAAAAACATCAATAGTTCAGCGTACGCCAGCGTTTCACATACATTTTGATACCTTGCCATACGCTGGCTAAAACATCAAGGTGTGACAGAGCCCTAACGTGAGGCTTCCTCAATTACAGAGCCAATTTTTGTGAATGGAGGACAATATATGGGACGTCAATGTCTTCAGTCGTCATATCATATTGTCCCTGTCTTACTGATGCCTCAGGATGGTCCGAGAGTACAATTGACTTTCCTAGGGAATGATGCAGCACAGTGCAATTGGTCCAAAATACTTCAATATCATCAATTCACAAGAATTAGCCGAGCAATATGGCCCTTGCAATTGTATCCAGAAGTTTACTTTACATACTGCAAGTGAAAACACATCATGGACTTGCACAGGAGAGACAATGTAGAACATAGATAGCATTTACACAAACAAGCTCAAATGAGCTAAGATCCTCGTCCTCTTAATGATGACGTCATAAAAACGAATATGACGTCATTGTGATGCATCAGGTTTGCGATAAATTATCTGTGCTAATGCCCGGCTTGATTCCCGCAAACAAAATTCAAACAGCTTGCCTAGTTTCGGAGGTAATGGTATAGGCGATTTCCATTAGCGGCAATATTATGACGTCACCTTTTTTTCTCGGAAGAATTTCCAAAATCGGAGATGGTTACTGCCTGCGTGTGGGCTTTCTGCATATACATGGCAAGTTTCACAACGATCCGATGAAAACTCTGGGTTGTGAAACAAAAAATGTCAAAAAATAGGAATGCCGTCATAAAAATTGATATGACGTCAAAGTGACGTATCATATGTGCGGTAATTCATTTCTGCTGATGCCCTGTTCGATTCCCGCAAACAGAATTCAAAAAGCTTGCCTAGTTTCGGAGATAATTTTTTAGGCGATTTCCATTAGCGGAGATATTTTGACGTCATAACTTTTTTTCTTGGAGGAATTTTCGAAATCGGAGTTGGTTACCGTCTGCGCAGGGTATTTTTACATATATATGCCAAGTTTCAGGAAGTTTCGATGAAAACTGTAGGCTGTGAAACAAAAAAGTCCACAAGAAGAAGATGAAGAACAACAACATGAGTGAGACTTAGAGATCCTCCATGAGGATCTAAAAAACTAATTTATTTAACAACTGCACAGATATTTACAATCTCATTTCTCATGTAATAACATTCAATGGTTCATGCAAACTTATAACAATGTTAATGTCAACCGATTAGCATGGATCGATCATATGAACACACAAACATGTCGACATTAAAATCATCGCCAACAACCCCATTCTGGTGAAACTCAACTTATTCGTTCCTCTTTTTTTCCCACCTGTGGAACCAACGTTCACATCCTCTTCAATGTCATTCTCCCCCTCCAAATCTTCAAAGATAGTTGTTCATCACCATCTCAGATCATATCCAAAACCGTGATCTTTTCTACCCCCGTTAACCCTTCTCCGTCCCCAAACCCACCTCTCAAATTTTCAGTTTTTCCTTACTGAGAGTTTTCTCGTGTATCCATCTTGTCCACCCCACACCCATCATTTGTCTAAGTCTCGCTCTATTTTATCCTTCAACCCTGCTCATGCACTGGTCCCAGACACTACCCCAGAAAATTATTTTTCAGTGAGGTCTGGTCTTTCCAAAGATTCGTCACCCGCTAGATCATTTATACTGAGCTGTCAACTGAGCTGTCTTGCCATCCCTAAATATATATATTTTTACATCATACTCTTCACAGTTCACCCATCTAGGTCAACTGACGGCATCTACTTCCGAAGCTGTATCTAAGGAAGAAATGTACTGGGTTTGGGTGGTTTGCCATTGCCTTCCCCAGGAAGAATCAAGAGATGGGAATATTAGAATTTTGCTAGCGTTGCCAACACCTAATTTGGTTTGAAAAGATATTGTGAGATATTTAATATCTACAATAAAGTACAAGCAGATGGAGCAGACATCTTGACATACCCTCAAATTATAGGTCAGGCTTACTCTACAATTCATCATCATACCTGCAAAGCATGTACAGTCAGATCATACAAGTCAGATATGGAACAAGGACTCAGCAACTTCATTGTGTATAAATTACCAATTGAGTCAAATTGCTTACAGTGGTAATAGACTAAAAGACGCAATAATGACTTTCACAGTGCATCGGTAGTTGCGGCTTTTAAGTCATAGCAAATTAACAATTACTACAAAATCGCACTCCAACACACTGTTCGCTGACATGAGCTGGAGAAACAATCCCACTGAACTCCCCTTGCAAAGCGATGTTCTTCATGATATCAATGCTGGCATTCAAACCAAAGCCTTGGGCAGTGTCATCTTCATCCACTGACATTTCATGGGCCTACATTACAGGTTAAAAATGCATCACATTGAGAATCATGTAGGCTTTCCTGCAAAAAGATGCGAAATGAATTGTCTTTTGCTGCAAATGTTTTAGTATGGCGATAGCAACTTTCATAATTATCATGACATTTCAGAGAACCACAAAGCCTTTTCATTATGTTCCGACATAAAAGAACCCTTGAGTGTAAATATTTCCATTGTGATTGTTTAGTTAGGTTATCCATCCCCTCATATCATGGGAAAGGGTGATGCATTTTGATTGTTTGTAGAACCTTCCCCATTGTTCTCTTCCTCATTTCCAAACCTCCATTTTCCAACTCCGTATTCGAATCTCATTTCCAAACCCTTGTTGTATTAGCTCTTCCACGAGCCATGACTGTTTACAAAAAAAATAGGTAAAATTCACAAGACAGGAAGACCCAGGCTATGTCCGATAGGACACAGCAAGTCCTGAGTGGTGACACGGCTTGGCAGTCCCAGTTTGCATGTGGAGTCAGCCTGAGGAGGAGAGTGGGTGCAGTCTACTGGGTGAGGGTATGGCTGTCGGCCAGTGAAGGCAAGGCCAGTTTCACAAAGACCCCAATGTAGTTCATATGCAGCTTCTCCGCAAAGCTCCATAGGCATCTGCTCCCCCACTATTCATGACATGCCCTCTTATAGCCTTGGCCCACAAAGGCAGCTGTGATGCACTTAGCCCCTCCCCGCTCATCCACTATTGGGCTGGAGCTGTCTGGGAGTGATATGAACCCAACCCCTCCCCTTTATCATGCGCTTTAGTGTGCTTTGCCTTCACGGCAGCATTCCTGGCTGAACTTGTCACCTGATAGTCAATCGGATGCTTTTAAAGGACATTAAGGACAAATTACAATGGTAAGAACATTAAAATGGGGACAAAGGGATGTGGTTTTTGACAGACACATGGGAGGAAGGAAGACAGCATCTTTCTCCACATAAAATGACGTGTTTCTATATCACAATTAATTTGGGTCATCGGGTGTGGGAGCATCCACCAGTCCAGCGTGTCGACATGTTCACTTTCTGCCGGTGCTCCCCCCAGGCAGATGCCCAGCCCATCCCCATCTCCTTGAGATACCGATGAACCTGCTGCAACCACAAGCCACGTGGTTGGCCCAATGACCTCCTCCTCCTCCTCCTCCTCCCAAGGCTCCCTCGCTGAGGGAATCTGGTGAATAGGATCAGCCTCAAGAAAATGAGCCACATGGCCATACAGCCGCTGCTGATGCTCACGGACTATCCAAGTAACAAGTCTCATCTGAGTCTCTCGCAGCAAATGCTCGTTTGACACAAAATCCAACCAGCAGTAGCCAAGGATTCCCGGAAGAGACCTGGTACTGCAGGAATTAAGTCTTTGTCTCAGACCCTTGGTCAGAGTCCAAGTTCCAAATCTGTAGAGCAAGATTGGAAGCACCAAACACTCTAAAGGGTCAGACTTTCGTCGTCCTGCATCGGTATTGACAGCACCACACCCGATGGTCCAGTGAATCCATGACTCCCTAGGCCCGACCAAAATGTCTGTCGACTTCCAGCTCACAACTTGCAAAGACATGAATATCACTGCCAAGGTAAGGGAATCTCTCTGTTACCTCAACATCCTCACCACAGACAGGTACTGACAAGATGGTAGCATCAAAGATGTCATTCACAGCCTAGATCTTCATCTTGATCCAGGACACCCGGAATTCCAGTGCCTCCAATAACTCATTCAGCACCTTAAGGCCCCCCCGGAAGGATATCCAGAGTCTCTGCAAAGATAACTTCATCATACGCAAAATCACGGTCAGAAATTACGATATTCCCAAACGATGTACCACAGCTAGAACTCTCTGACATCCTCCCTAAAATGCAGTCCAGACAACACTGAAAACTGTGTGGGCCAGTAGACACCCCTGAAGAACTCCAGTAACAACTGGAAATAAGTCAGAGATGGTATCACCTCATCTCACAGCACTCTCATGACCAGAGTATTGTTCAGACATCAGATCAATCAGCTTTGGTGGTACCCCACGAGGACTGAAGATCCTCCAGAGGGCATTCTGATTCACTGAATCGAACGCTTTGTGAAGATCATCATAGGCTGCAAGGCTGCATCCAGATTCACCCTGCCGAAACTCACCTGCATTTGGTGAGGACCCAAATAACAAGGATATGGTCAATCATTGACCTTTTTTGATTTAAAGCCAGACTGCTCTGGTTGCTGATGCTCAAAAAGATGGTGGTGAAACCTATCAAGAATTATCCATGCAAAGAACTTGCCCAGTGCTTAGAGCAGCGTCACCCCTTGGTAGTTGTTGCAGTCCTGGCGATCACCATTCCCTTTCAAGAGAGGAACAAACAAGGCCCTTATTCCAGTCAATTGGGATGTTGCCTGTGTTCCAAACAAAGCACAGAACTGCATGCAATGACATGACTACAGCATTTCCACCAGCCTTGAGAAGTTCAGCATTGATGCCACATAGCCCAGGAGCTTCACCCCCTCTCAAATGGTTCACCGCAGCCTGTGTGTCCACAAACAAAGGTGGTTCACAGTTGATTGGAGGGTCACCAATAGGGATAGTAACACCCCTGATATCTTACTCAACATCTGGTGAGTCAGTCTGGGAAAGCTACTCAAAGTAACCAGCCCAGTGGGCCTTCACTGCAGGCTCCTCTGTCAAGAGCTCACCACCCTCCGCTATAATTGCAGTGCACCGAGGGACATGCTTGGAGGAATGCAATGCACTGATTCCTCTGCAAGCAGGATGAGAATCACTTGATCACAGGTGATGCTCCACCACTTAACAGATTCCTCACACATAAGTGTCCTTGTCTGCCCTCGGTGAAAGGACAGTTTCATGTCTCAGCTCCTTGAACAGCTCACTTCTGCAATTAGCCTTCTGCGCACAGTGCTGGACGAGATGTTTATGTTCAGGCCTGCTCTCATTTCATTTGTCAGCTGCTGACTTGATTTTATTCTATCGCTTAAGCTGAGCAACTTCAAATGCTTGTCTTGCCTTGGGAAGGTTCTTCTGGGTCTTCCTGGCTTTTTCTTGTTTTGTACCGAGCCATTTTCGTTCAGGTGTTGCAAGGTGTACCTCACAAGCATTGTCGGAGATCTTCAGCTTTTTTGTTGT
>CM068962.1:26369542-26390560 GCA_035128595.1 Eptatretus atami | reverse complement strand
GAGTGTGCCCTTCTTCTCACATAGTTGGATCTTCACATGCTGTTCTGTTGAAAGTTGCTTCCTTGGTGCCATTCTGAACGCACTCATTGACTTTGAAGGAAGGGAACAAGCTGATGAAAATTAATTTCACATATTCACTGATTTGCTACTTTTATTGTGGTTTCTTGTAATTTACGTTAATCTATCTGGTGTTGATTACTTCAATAATTTTATAATTTATTATTATTTCCTGTATGAAAATCCACAAACTGTTTCCTGTATATTATATTTGTGGTAAGTGGACATTCCGAGCACATTGATAATATAATATGTATTGAAAAAATATAACATTTTCAATTTCCTCATTTATTTTATATCCTAAAAGGTCACCTTACTGACAGGCTGCAGCCTCTTCCCTCTCCTCAGACCATGACAAAAATCACAAACTGCTCAAACACTTGAAATATGTCTTTCGATCCTGAAAAATCCAAAACTCTGTCTGTCTGTCTCTGTGTCTGTCTCTGTGTCTGTCTCTGTGTCTGTCTCTGTGTCTGTCTCTGTGTCTGTCTCTGTGTCTGTCCTCTGTCTGTCTCTGTGTCTGTCTCTGTGTCTGTCTCTGTGTCTGTCTCTGTGTCTCTCTGTCTCTGTGTCTGTCTCTGTGTCTGTCTCTGTCTCTGTCTCTGTCTCTGTCTCTGTCTCTGTGTCTGTGTCTCTGTCTGTCTCTGTCTCTGTCTGTCTCTGTCTGTCGTCTCTGTCTCTGTCTCTGTCTGTCTCTGTCTGTCTCTGTCTCTGTCTGTCTCTGTCTCTGTCTCTGTCTCTGTCTCGTCTGTCTCTGGCCTCTGTCTGTCTGTCTCTGTCTCTGTCTGTCTCTGTCTGTCTCTGTCTCTGTCTCTGTCTCTGTCTCTCTCTCTCTGTCTCTGTCTCTATCTCTCTCTCTGAAAGGACCGTACCACAAACACTTCCATCTACTTTCTCAAGAACCCTCTCGAAGAAGTTCAGTGACTCAACCTCTTGGGTCTCACTCTCAGCCATGATCTCTCTTGGGCAAGCCATGTTTCAAAATTGGCCTCCAAAGCCAGACGCAGAATGGGCATCAAAGTCCTTCCTTGGCACACCTGGGGCTCCTATTCATCTACAAGGGTTTCATCTGTAACTCGATGGAGTACTGCTCTCCCCTCTGGGCTGGCTCCCCTGCCTCACATCTTGCTCAGCTTGATGCCATGGGAGACCAAGGCCTTCAATATCATTGGAATTTCTCATGATGAAGCTGAGTCTATGGACCTATCACTTCGCCATCGCAGACAGTTTGGCAGTCTCTCTGTTTTCTTCTGCCTCATTTCTGCTCTTGCACCCTCTGACCCCTCCGTGTTTTGTCCCCCTGGGTATCTACAGATTGCATGTGGTCCACCAGCAACCCCCCTCCTAGTGAAACTGCCTAAATCCAGAACCACTGCTCACCTCCACTCATTTGTTCCTCTATTTTTTTTTTAAACCACCTGTGGAACCACCTTCCATAATCTCTTCAACCTCATTCTTAGGTCTTCAAGACAGCTGTTCACCACCATCTCAAATCACCCCCCATCCAAAATCATGATCTTTTCTACACCCGTTAAACCACCCTCCACCTTCCAAAAATTTTGCTTTTGTGTCCATATTGTTCACCCTTTGCATTCTCCCTTGCTCCTCGTCATTACCTGCATCCCTTGTTTGTCCATCTCCATCTACTTTCTCCCTCCACCCTGCTGTTGATGTTTCTCCTTCCTTGTGCTGTTCCCTTTGTTGTGTTATGTCCTGATTTTGTTCTGTGTCCTAGCTCTTCCACGAGCCTCGACCATGTATATTAAAAAAAAATTGACTCACAGAAATTTTAATTATTATCTACCTATGTTGCACACTTCTAACTTCCCACAAATGTTTATTGGGGAATAGCACCACAAAAGTGAAAATAACCCAAAGTTTAGCACAGTACTGTATTTATATGAAGGAGAGACAGAGAGAACAAGGGGATGGAGGGGAGGAGAGCTGGACCACAGACCTATCACAAATAGTCTTCCCAGTGGGATTCCAGCAGCAGCAGCAGCAGCAGCAGGTTTAACCCAAGTCTGCCATTGCAATGACTTTCTGTCACTTCCCTGAAGCACAATGTCACTGCTAGGCTCTGGCAAGAGGCCAGCACAACGCTTCTTATTTATTTATTTATTTATTTATCCATATTCATCCATGCAACCTGTTCACAGAAGGTGAAATAATTGTATCTCATTTTGCATAATTTAAACACAAGAAATTGTTCATCGTACTTACAGTCAATGGATTATAACTTTGATTAATTTAATGAGGTGTAGTTTAGTAAAGCCCTGGAGTAGTTTTAAGTAAAGCCTATTCATTTTGGGTTAAGCAAGTATTCCTATCATCTTTCAAAATTATAACAATAATTGTTGCATATTCCACAAAAATTACATTTCGATAGGGTCCAGGAGACAACAACTTGTTTTGATGCAACAACAATGTGTAGTCTCCATTTACAGCTTAATGCAGGTCCCAGGATTGTGTGGCTTATGAGTATGCAGCAACTGGCTGAAGGTTGTTTCGTTTCTGTAATCGAGCTTTTACAGCTGAAACAGTGTCCCACGGCAGATCAAGGTACGGATTTAAAATTTGCCCAGAGTACTGGTGCATGTTGGTGTACTGGTGTAGCCCAGAGTACTGGTGCAGAGTACCAGAGTACAATACCTTTAGAAATGTACCGGCAAATGCTAGCAAATGAGACAGCCGGCTTGACGTTCTTCATGAATGTTTTACATTGCACATTCAAAATTAGAATCAACCCCACTCAATCTTGGCTTCTGTTGACAAGCCTCAGTGTCATAACCCCAATAAACTATGGTTGAAGCCTAACTTTTGTTTGGTAATTCCATAGTTATGCAGAAAGTTGTTTCAATGGATTTATTAAAACAAGGAATTCAGCAAAAGGTAGTGATGAACTGCCTGAAGCTACTGTCAGGTTGCAATGTCGAGCCTCAATTTATTGCTCGAGTTGGCCAAAATGCTTGTCACACACTTTTCTCCGCTGCACATTATCCTTCACTCTGTGACAGTCCTGGAAGCCGGAAAGTTTTCAGTCCCAGGGTAATGGTGTAATGACATGTTTCACCAACTTTGCTTGTGCCCGAGCTCACAATGATACAACTAGGAATGTTAGTTCAGTTGTGGGTTGGAGTGGTGGCCTAGTAGTAAGAACACTGTACATTGGTATCCCTGTGGTTATTGGTTCAACACCAGTGGAAGGTATAATATGCTTATTATTATAATTTTGTATGCAGTCTGCGGGATTGCATCATTGCTGGGAGTGTGGCTGTGCCACTGATGCAGTGCCCTCTGTTTCCAGGGAGCTGGTACTCATTTTGCCAACCTCGGAAGGATGACGGGCTGTCAACCCACTTGCTGTTATTTCACAGCACGACAGGGGCTCCAACTCAAGGCCCAAAGATCTTAAGCCAGTCAGCCACTTTCAACCGTGAAGCCAACACCAGGTTTGGTAATATGATTAAGCTCTTGTATTCACGGCCTCTAAAAACTGAGCTCGCTGCAGAACAATTGTTTTGTTGCTATTGGATTGCCAGTAAAAGCCAAGATGGCTCACTAATGTTCTTCAGAGCTGGGTAAATCAAGTACAATGGTGAAAACGTTGGGTTTTCAGCTCACCTATGCATCCTCCTACTACAAAACACCTTGTTTAATGCAAAAGCGCCTCCCCTCTTTCCCACCAAAAATGGAAATTCCGATTCAATTTGATTGCACAAATAACATCGTACTATGGCATTGTCTACATTACAGGAAATCTGAAGGGTATTAATGTGATCATGTCAAGCTGCCTCGAGCTAGACGTTTTAGCTTGGCATGTTGGGGTGGTGTACCTGAGTGGTGAAGAGGCACCAAGTAGACGAAGTTCTTCTGACGTCTCGGTTTGATTCCCAATAGTCCATCTACGAAACACAAGTACACTTCAGTCAACATCACAACATATTGTGGCATTTTTCTTTCCGCAAATTTGCCATAGACTTGTATTAACCGGTCACAAATCATGATATCAGGTTTTATGTTGTTTCACTGGCTGGATAGAACCAAATTCAGTGGATTAAGGTCCTTAGCTCTCAGAGAGCAATGACTGTTTAAAGTGCAATAAAAGGAGTTTATGGACAGGAGAAGGAATGTGAATGAGAAGGTCACAGTTTGTTGGGATTGGTTCAGGAATATTTGTGTTAAATGAAAGCGACTCTGCGCTATACGAGGTAAGGCTGGATACATTGCTGCAGAAGAAACAATTATGCCTCTGTTATAATACCCAAGAGAAGACAAAGGTTCAATGAATAACTGGCGTTTTGCTCATTCCTTTTTGGCTGGTGTCACTGAAAATAGCGCAAAATGAAATGAATGTTATTACCTCCATCACTGAAGGTAAACGAGGGTTGTGTTTTCATCGCCGCTTGTTTGCCTGTGCCCGAGTTCGCTCGATCAGATGATGTTTGCCTGACTGTGAACAGGATATCTCAAAAAGTTGGGGATGGATTCTGACGAAACTTGATGGAGAGGGTGGGTGTGTGACAAGGATGACATGATTACCTATTTTTCTGGCATATAAACCACGGCCGTGTTCTAACCGCACCCCAGTTTTTCACCCTCAAAATAAATTAATATATTGATCATTATATTTTCTGATCTAGATCTAAATGTGTTTGTACATTAACTTTGTATGGAACAATGTGATGGAGGTATCAACATGCTTTTCCCTTGTTCGCTTAATTTTGTGCAACAGTCTTATTCCCATTTTCAAGAAGTTGAAGAGAGAGGAGAGGATACCAATAAGTTTTTATTTTTCTTTCTTATTTTTACCCCATGGGGTCTTCCACCCCACGGAGTCTAAAGGACCCGTCACACCTTGACGTTTTAGCCAGCAATGGCAACGTATCAAAATGTATGTAAAACGCTGGCTTACGATTGGAACTTTTGATGTTTTTTTTTTTAAGATTCGGACGTATTCATAACGAGTTGGTCGTATGCATAACATATTAGTAACGGACACAGAACGTTTCGTTGTCTTATAGATAACTTATACCAACGAATGCTTAGCCTGTTGTCAGCGTTCACAACCTATGCCCAACGATAGTCTAACTTATGCATAGCGCGCTGCACGTATCGCGACGATCACGTGGCGTAGCCTATTAAAAGGCTGCCGTACAATGATTCAAGTCATAACCGCGGAAAAATGGAAGTGTCAACATCGCAGTCACACCTTGGCGATCTTGCCAGCGTATGCCGACCTTTGAAAAATGCGTCTAAAATGCTGGCGCACGTCGAATACGGTATGGTAAGTTTGGTATACGTGAATAGAATGCTAAAGTACGCTATCATACGTCGTAGTAAGTGGAGTACGTCTTGTACTTTTAAATGTGTTAAACATTTTACGACGTACTTGCCGTATGCTCACACGTTCCGCATGCGATGGGAATAAGTTGTACGCACGATATGCGATCGTTGGCACACGTCGACAAAAGTTACTTGTAAGTTACTCATAAGTCGAAACACGTCAATGTAATGGTTAGCGTCAGTGTTCCAGACTCCCTGTTTTTTTTTTGTTTTGTTTTCTTCGGTATGACGGGGATGTTAACACTTCGATTTCTAGTGCGGTTATAATATAATATAATTAATAGCTGTCGCTCAACGATTTAAATCATAACCGCACTAGAAATCGAAGTGTCAACATGACCGTCATAACGAAAGAATTTTTTTTTTTTAAACCAGGGAGTCTGGAACACTGACGCTAACCATTACATTGACGTGTTTCGACTTATGAGTAACTTACAAGTAACGTGTGTCACGTGTGTCAACGATCGCGTAACGTGCCTACAACACGTTACTCATAGGTTAGAAATAAGTTTCGGGTATGCTAAACATTACCTCGACGTGTTTCGACTTATGATTAACTTAAATTAACGTGTGTTGACGTGTGTCAACGATCGCATAACGTGCCTACAACTTATGGCCAGCGTAGCGGAACTTGTGAGTCATACGCTGGCATAAGTCTTAAAATTTCAAGCATGCTAAAATTTGAGGACAACCGCAAAGTACAACGATTAAAGCCAGCGTACTACGACGTATGGCAGTGTTTTTCAGCGTGCTCTCAATGTTTCCAAAACTTACCATAACGTATTCGACGTGTGCCAGCGTTTTAGACAAATTTTTCAAAAATCGGCATAAGCTGGCTAAAACGTCAAGGTGTGACTGGGCCTTAAGCGCCGCTCGCGTTCTCTCTTTTCTTGTGTACAGTTCATTTGAACGTCTATCTCTCCATTATTTGTGAACAGAATTCGATGAAAATTGACAGGCATATACTAGATACACATGCGTAGGTATTAACTGAGCCCAAAGTGCAATTGTGGCCCTTCGGGCCGAGGAACGGCCCATTTTCTTAAAATTGTTATTTCTCGGTTATTAGTGGATGGAACTGAACCAAACTTGACAGGTATATGCTAGAGACCATTCCTCAAGCATTAACTGAGCCCAAAGTGCGATTCTGGCTCTTTGGGCCTAGAAATGGCCCTTTCAGCCCATTTTCTTTAAAATGTTATTAAAAAAATTAAATGTGCTGTGCGATGCCCAGCACAAAATTAAGTTACAAATGATGATATGAAACTAGCCTCACTCTTGTGAGGTGTTCTGGTTTCTTTTTCTGATGCGATGAAAATCTTACCAAATTTCAAAACTATCTGTCTTCCGTACTGTCGCTCACCTGAGAGTTGTACGAATGAACTCCCACAGGGTATGTTCGCAATTCGAACTTGTTTCATATTATAGAGGATTTTTTTTGTTGTTGCTAGAAAAAGGAAGAAAAGGGATTCATACCATTATCATACACATTTCTTGTGGATTTGTGGCCCTAAAAAGGGCCGGTTGGGTTTGATGAAACTTTTCAGCTAAACCCGAGGAAATCCTCATCAATGCTTTCTTTGTGGAAGACGGCACGTGACTCCTTGTCCGAATCAGGGTCGAGCAAGTCCACGTCGGTCACCGTCATTTGCAGCCTCCTCCTCCCAAACTATGTCTTCCTCTGTGCCGTCCATGTTGTTGGAGATGCAGCATTTCAGAAATGCTTGCTTGAAGATGTCTGGTATCTCCTCCCACACCTTTACGATCCAGCTGCAGATCATCGTAAGGTTGACCTTTCTCATCCTCCCGCTCTTGGTGTAGGTCTTCTCCCCACTCATTATCCAGTCAGACAAGCAGCGATATAGCCCGTCCTTGAACGGCTTGTTGATGGACAAATTGAGGGGCTGCAGGAGTGATGTCTTCCCGCCTGGGACGATGACGAGATCGGAGTGGGTATTGTCCCTATGTTTAATATCTCTGTGAGGTTCTTTGTCTTCATTCCTGTAGGTCCAGTCATCACTGGTACAACTTTGGCATTCTTCAGCTTCCAGGATCTTCTCACTTCATTCTTGAGGTCTTGGTGTTTGGTCATTTTCTTGATTTCTGCATCGTTTAGTACAAAATCACCGCTATCAAAACCTCAATAAGCAATGCCGCCTTCTCCTTTTTTTGTACCTAAATATGATACCTGGTCGCAACGCTTCGTTTTTGACATTCACGCTCGATGTGATCATTAGGTTGTACGTGAGCTGTAGGTACTTCCATGTTTTCAGTGTTTGCTTTTGGTTCATGGTCCCACAATTGTTTTGGAACTGGGACATCAAAGTTTTTGCAGATGTGCCAGTGGATTACATTATAAACTCTGTTGTGTCGTTGTGTGTACAGCTGTTCTGACATGAGTTTGTTTGTTGTGTTCGGTCATTAAGCATCACGTATTCTCCTTGCTAAGTACACCTCCACCCCTCACACCTTTCTCTCTTTTCTCTCTCTCTCTCTCTCTCTCTCTCTCTCTCTCTCTCTCTCTCTCTCTCTCTCTCTCTCTCTCTCTCTCTCTCTCTCTCTCTCTCTCACACACACCCCTCCCTCCCGCAGGTATAGCAACGTTTGATGAGGCATACAGTAGCTCTCCCCACCTCCACCCCTTCCTCGCTCTTCCCCCCTTCCTCATTCTTCCCCTCTTCTTAGCTTCCCCTCCCTCCTGCCTCCTCTCTCTCCCCTCCCTTTCTCCTCATTTCCTCTCTCTCCCTCACCTCCCTTCTCTCCTACCCCCTTTGATACCCCCATCAACGAAGCGATGGGTTGTATTTGCTGGTGCGTAATAAAGTAAAAGAGTACTGCAACTGTATCTAAGTGGTATGACTTGTAGTAAGAACCCTTCAGTATTATGAGCTAATATGATAAAAGGCAATGCCACAATTTTTACAAGGGGCGACCACCTGAGATTGTGGCCACCCTGTACAGAATTGAGAATTAAAATTATTGACAGAATTCATTAAAATACTGATCGCATTTACTGATTCCGCTTTATTTTTTTGATTTTAAAGTGAGTTGGAGGCCTTGGTGAAGATTATAGAGAGAGAGAGGAAGAAAAAAGTTTGGTATCAAGAGAAGGAATTGTGAAGAAAGTGCTTAAAGACGTTTCCTTTGCCATTACCCCGAGGTGACTCTTTTAAGTGATGTCTTAAAACCCCAGGGAAAGACACTCAAACGACTGACAACTCCATTACCGAGTGGCAGATGGATGTGAAGGAGGGGAGTGATGGGGGAAAGGAGGAAGGCTGCCTCGAATTTATTTTCTCTTTCAGGAAGCCCTGTTTTCCTGGGGCAGTCTTTGTTTCTGTCCATTCACCTATCTTCTTTCACAGGTCACCTGTCCTCTTTCACTTTTCATTTTACAGCGCTGAAAGTTCAAAAAAGGGAATGTTCGTCAATTTCTCATCTGCTAAAGGACAGCTAGGACAATGCACACAAGGCACGACTGTTTCACCTGTGACTTGTGTGAAGGAGAATGCTCGAGTTTTCTGCACAAAGCATTCAGTCCAGCAATTTACTTAAATTTGAGAAATAGCATTTGAATATTTATTTAATTATTTTCTATATAAGATTGAGGCCCATTTTATTTATTTGTGTGCAGCTTGTGGCTGCTTGGCTGCATCATTTTCTTGGGGCACAGGTGTGCCACTGATACAGGGCCCCCATTACCAATAAGGTGGAACTCATTTTGCCGATAACAGGCTGAGTCAACCTACCCGGTGTTCATTCAATAGAACGACAGGTAAGAGGGCTTGAACTCAAGACCCTAGGATCTTAAGTCAGCCACCCTCACCGTTAAGGCAACACCAAGCATATTGAGGCCCATGGAAGAGCGAGATGACAAGGTAAAAAGGCAACGAACTTATAACGGGACAATAGTTGGGCACAATAAGTAGGGGAATGAATGAACAGGAAGAGACCAGAGATTGAGTGAGGGGAGGAATACAACAACCTTCAAGTAAGAGAGTTGGGTTGCACAAATGCTCATGTGGTATGAGTATATATTCTTCTTATTCTTATTATTTCCTACTGGACCCTTGTGTTGTGTTATGGAATTATTTGGGAGAATTCTTGAAGAGAGTCAAGTGCTACAGCAGATGGTAGGGCTGAGCCATTATTAAATGTTCAGGAGGCGTGGGTGCTGTTCTGTGCACCGACCAATGTAAAGAATGATAATCCAAGTTCACTTCAAATATGGCGTCGAGTTTAGTGATCATAACCCACAGGAAGCGAGCATTTGGGAGCCATTGACGTCACAATTGATAGAAGTGGGTGAGGCGGTGAATGGGAGAGTCTGAACTAGAACCTGTATTGACTAGCATTCATAGAACACCTTACCTCATTCAGTGTTAAGTACATTATTAAATTGAAATAAAATAACGATTGTCAAGGTCATATAAAAAAATACTTCTGGAAGTTTCCCACCATTGACACAGTGTCTATTACACCACCCTATCTAACACATTACAGGAGTCATCCGTGCCTGTTGTTTGTGTCTTTTATAACGTCCTTAAAAACAGCAAGTTTCCTGCTTGGGATGATTTTAAATTTTGTTTGACTGCCAGGTACGCAGAGTAAAATTAACTGTCTTCCCTATGCATGTGCGATTGGGACGAATTCAGAACCAAACTAGAAGGGCACTCGGTAGAGCACATTCCATGTGCTCCACCTGATCTGATAGAACATATCAGGCACAATAAATTTTTGAGACATCATGCTATATATCGTTTTTAGTGCCATCTCTCAATGTTGAAGAATCGGTGAAAAATTAAAACGTTCTCGTGTCCAGATCTGCATTCGGATCTTCACGAAAATTGAATCATTTCTTCCTAGTGGCACTCCCAACCTGTCCACCAAGTTTTGTGTGAATCCATCCATAACCTTTTGAGACATTGTGCTATATATCGTTTTTGGCCCCATCTCTCAATGGTGAAGAATCACTTAAAATTTTCTCGGATCCAGATCCGGATTCGGAGCTTCACCAAAATTAAGCGTTGCTGTCTTTGGCCTGTCACCTACATACACAAAAATTTTTCAGAACAATTGCTTGAAAACTGTGGCCAAATCTCGTGTGACAAATAAACAGACAGACAGATGCTACAGACCAAAATACTTGGTGAAATTTTTTTTTCACCAAGTAACAAACAGACAGACAGACAAATGGACCCAAATGCAATACCCTCTCCGCTGGCGAGGGTCAACATGTTCGATCCGTCTACTTCCTGTGCGTGTTGCTGTCAATTTTGGCTTATTTGGGCGACCTTGGGGAACGGTAAAGTTGTAAATTAAAGTGAGCGCAGTAGTAACTAGAAGGGCAATCAGTAGAGCACAAACCTCCACCACGTAATGCCTGATCCACGAGAACATATCGGGTCCAATACATTTTTGAGATATCATGCAAGACAGCACTATATCGTTTTTGGCCCTATCAATGGTGAAGAATCACTTTTAAAAATATCAGATCCGGATTTGGATCTTCACCAAAATTGAATCAGTTCTTCCTTGTCACACACCCAACCTACCCACTAAATTTCATCTGGATCCATGACCTCATCGGTGTTAAGAAGCACCCAAACCAGGTCCGGTGTCTCCATCTGGGAAGTCTGTCTGGCATAGGCTTTCCAATTGCAGACGTCCATTAAATATATCACCAAGCCTGCCATGTTCACACAAGGTAATCCCACAAAGTTCAAAGTCCACTCATTGACAGGGATGATCGGGAAAGTCGGGTAGGACGCGCCCTTCCACAGCCCATCCACAGACCTTGCATGGGCCCACATCGGTGGGTGTTTTTGCAGTACTGGCCGCAAGATATCAACTTTTTGGGTGAGTTGATCAGAAAGTTCTCCAAACGTTTCATTGTGCAGAGGTACATTTCCAAGTATTTTCCAAGTTTCCTTTTCTCATGTACTTTTCCAAGGTAAAATCCTTACCTGGCATGCACAATATATATTTCCTGCCCTGATGAGCGTTTTTGGTAGGGGTTTCTGCGCATGCACATCGAAGCATTCTGGGGCAGATTATGTCATTTTGAAACTCATATTGGAAGCAAGATCGCTTGCCTAGAGTTGGTAAGGTCTATTTTGCACCTTTATTGTGAATTGGATTGATGTTTTCTCAGTCCATGCAGAGGTGAGGTGGCTAGAGTAGGACAGACTGAATTCAGCAGATCGAGGGGGAACAAGAACGACAGAGCAAGATTTGAGAACATGGGACTGATGCCATTTGAGCTGGTTGCTGAAGTCAAGATCGGACATAACTATTTCTACTTTTCGGGTGAGAAGGACATAGAGTCCAGCAAATGGTGGGTATGTCAGGGTCAGATGGACACAGAATGCGATGGGTTGGGAACACAAGATTTGGAGGATGTAACAGTTATTTTTCATCCAAATTGTGGAGGAATGTTATGTAAAAAATTTAAATTTAAATTTGTTTTTTTACAAGTTGACTTATATTTTACTTTCAGGGTTGTATTAATTCGGCAGTGCTGTTTATCATTTGTGTGGTTCCCATGATACCTGCTGGACATCATCTTGGGCAGCTGGAAAAGATGACCAATTACGTAGTCTTCAGGAGCATTCAAACAAAAGAAGTCTCAAACTACCTCTTGTTGTTAACATTACCATAAGGACTGTAACTTTGCCACACAGTTATCACATGTTTGGTTAAAGTGTACATGTGCATATAATGAACATTTGCATTCGTCGTCTGGCAGCCTTCTATGTAATACCAGATTGCACCAATAACTCGAGGATTTTCATCTTTCACAATGTGGGATTTGACGCTTTAATGAGCACCAGGTTACGTGTAAATGTGACTTGCCTTGTACAGGTGAAGTGCAGAGTAATCCTTAAGTCTTTAGTGAATGGATTCAACTCTAATTATTTGTAAGTTTAATATATTCTGAAAAAAGTAGGACTTGTTGAAAAGACTTTAAGAAAGATGTCATTAGAAGAAGGCAATGGTGCAAATAAGTAAAAGAACTAAATTGAAACAAAGATACTGAGACAGAGAGACAATTACGTGGAGACACAGAGTGACAGAAGGTCGATTCAGGAGGAGAGCACAGGGAGTTCCATGGCAGCGACGGCACGTACCGATGATGGAGTGACCGTGCGCCGGGGCTTTCAATGTGAGATTGTGGGTCATAGTTCATGTCCCAGACAAATCAGTTCCGAGCTGCTTGGAAGATGTCCCTGCAAGACATAAGGAGAATACCTAAGTGTCAGTACTGCAGACCATATTCTTTTAGCAGGGAATGCAGATTCAATCTTGTTAATGGCTGTCAAACGCAAACCCTGAATAGTAAAGTAAGCAGTGAAATTAATGTGGTTGTTCGATGTAGTTCTTTTATTTTGGGAATCGATTCTCAGTCCAACAAATGCTTCCTCACCAATTAAAAACCTGTTGTCATGTGTCTATGCAGTATGCACACCCCCACATCACTTCCTTTCATTGAACATTTTGCTTTGCACTGAAGGAATATTGTAATGCAACCACGGGGAAACATGATTAAATAAATATATATTATTTGCCAAGGACACCTGGTGTGGAAGAATGCTTTCTTTGTACTTTTGAAGGCATTTGGCCGAATGTTGTTAGAGGAAAAGTTACTTAGTTGTTACAAGCAACTCAGCATGGCTGAGTGCTGCATGCAGATTCATTTTCATAATGCAAGAATGAGAAACTCAATGTCACCAGGCGTGAGAGCCAGTCCCAATTAAAATCAAATAGAAAACTCAAAACAATTTCCGATTTCAACATGTTTTTTTCAATCTGTTCTCAATAAGTGGATTATACACACAAGAAGCACCCACTTCCCGGATGCTTCTTGTGTATATAATGCTTCTAAAGTTAACACGCATTACGCATATGAAGCGAAAACATGCGTAATAATTATGTGCATATATAATGCACTGTTGTTATTTTTTTCAGATAATTCCTATTGCACCCACCCTCTCCCCCAAAAGATGAAAATTCCAAGATGGGCGAAAAAATATAAATATAAATTTTTTTTTTTTTCCCCCCCAAAACATGGACTACGGCTTGCTGAAGCTCAGCATTACTTGACTTGTCTGCTTTTTTTTTTAGAGTTTTACAATATGGCAAGATGAACTGTGGGTTGAAGGCCTCATCTCCACGCAGCCAATCGCGATGGTGTCTGGTGCACAAAAAGTTTTGTGAAAATGAGGAAGTTCTTACTTGAAGCACACAACACCTTTAACGAAGGTATGTGAGAAAACTGATTAAAGGCCGACAAGCCATTCAGCAGAGGCTTCAAAACATAAAATCTAATTATGGCTTCAGTCACTGTTATCACAAACTTATTTTCTGGCCAGATGTCTTTCTTTTTTTCTTTTTTTTTCCAAGTGCAATGTTCTCATGCCAACGCCTGTGAAGCATGGAGATAATTTCATACAAATGTTAATTCTGCTCTTCACACTCAACTGGCAGTAAAATAAAATGCCTTTCTGTATATTTATCTTTCTTCATTGATACGACATAACCATTGGGACCAAACTCCGCACAGAACATTGGTGCTGCTGAAGCAGTCTCTTGGGCTGTTGAGCATAATCCTGGACAGGTCTCACCCAATACTCACTCTGACACCCAATACTCAAGTGGCTCAATCATCCCAGCAAGCTGGTACTCATTTTGCCAACCTCAGAAGGATGACAGGCTGAGTCAACCCCATGTGCTACATTGTACACCCAAAATTGTACACACCTAAAATGGAGGTGATGCTCTCACTGACCTTCAACGTAGAATGGGTATTGGGTGCTAGAGGTTTGTGATATTTCTATCGCAGTGGACCTTTCCAAGTCAATTGTTATCTCCGCCACCAAAGGTGGATGGAGGTTATGTTTTCACCCCTGTCTATCTGTTTGTGAGTAGGACATCTCAAAAGTTATAAATGGATGAATTCGGATGAAACTTGGGGCACAGGTTGGGTATGTGACAAGGACGAATTGATTAGATTTTGGTGAAGATCTGGATACAGACACCAGAATTTTATGTGATTCTTCACCACTGAGAGGTTGGGCCAAAAACGATATACAGCACAATATTTCAAAAAATTATGGATGGATTCGGAAGAAACTTGGTGGACAGGTTGTATTTGTGACAAGGACAAATTGATTCGATTTTGGTGAAGACCCAAATGTGGATACGAGAATTATTTAATGCTTGAAGTGATTCTTCACCATTGAGAGATGGAGCCAAAAACGATATATAGCATGACATGTCAAAAATTTATTGGGCCCAATATGTTCTGCTGGATCAAGCATTGCGTAGCAGAGGTATGTGCTCCACCGAGTGCCCTTCGAGTTGGATATGTAACTAACAGGGGTACCTAGCGTTGCCCGTTCTATTTTTTTGTGGGGGCCTAAAACACTGCCGGACACCCACTAAGGAATGGAGTCAGGGATCATTTCATTTCACATAGCTGCAAATGCTTAGGCCCAATAGAACGATTTTATTTATTTATTTATTTATTTATTTATTTATTTATTTTTAATCCCCCCAAAAAAAGGAAAATTTTATTTTCAAATTTTTCAATTTTGTTTTGTCTAAAACACTCCCTGGCACTCACTGATGAACCTTTGATAGTTTAATGAAGATCCATCAAGCCATCTTAGGAAAATGGAGACACACACACAGATAAACGGCTCTCTCATAGTAGGTATAGACGGTAACCCTGTATCGTGCAGCAAGATGGTAAAGAGGTGGCTTTATTCCTCACCCAGTAGGGGAGCTGTCAACCAGCGGTATGAGAGGGATGGGCCTCAGCAAAATGGGGGCATTGGTTCCGAAAGCGGAGTTGCCTGAGAATCTTGTGTTCCTGAGTTGCTTTGGAGAAGCCCTGAAGACGGTACTGTATAGTGTTACTGGAGATGGTCAGTGTGAAGCTATTGAATGTTCACCAGGCATATAGGAAAGTTTCTGTGTGATAAGTGATGTGGAGGATGAGCATCTGGGCCTTCAGCTCAATGCAAAGATGAAGTTGGGTTTAGTGATCATAGCCCGCGTGATGAGCAGTGATGTAGCAGTTACGGGAGCAGTGATGTAGCAGTTTATGGAGGTTTGTTCATGTGAAACCTGGGTTGTAGCAGACGGCAGTGTCAGCAAGGAAGGCAGAACTCTGACATTGAGCTGAGTTCACGTCACAGGGGTTTAGATTGGAACACTATGACAAGCCAACCCAAATTGGAATACCAAGGGAAACATTTATAATTGAAGTGTGTCGGCAATAAGTCACCTACTCGACGTGATACAGCATGCGATATTTTGCGTCCGTGGGCTCATGTCAGCTATCAGGTGGCTTAACATCCAACCGAGGAAGAGCAGACTCTGTAATGCAACACAAAGCAGCAATCTATAGTCGGGTCGGGAATTGGGGCCAGGTTACACAGTTCAAAGGAAAGTGTGCTACTTCTGCATCATCCTTTTGGTCCAGAAATAGAGGGGAAAGGAAGGGTGAAAAAGAAAAAATCTGTCATATTTGTTAAAGAATAAATAGATGCTCGCTTTATATGCTTAATTTTAAATATCGATTGCATTTTTGAAGATCTGGACAATAAAGCGCAACCATTAGACATCCCAACAATGTTAATAAGGTAGACAGGTGCAAGCGTACAAGGCACAAAGAGCCTGACAAAGATAAACTCCACTCCAAAATAAACATGTACGGTTTCATTATCCCTCAAAAAAAGGTAATTTGAAGCCACCATCATATAACTAGGCACATCTTGTACCACTTTGTCAGATGCAAAAAGATTACCCGAGCAAGGAAAAAAGCTTTTTGTGACTTCAAATGGTGATTAGTGCAGTGGTAGCAAGCACTAACTTCAACACGGATGCTTTTTCAGAACACACACCCTCAAGAGAGATGTAAGTGCCAGATAATGATCAGGATGTGGAAAAGACAAATCACTGGAGTCTGCTTTTACTGCTGTCTCTACGAGTTAAGCCCTGCTGCTGAGTTTTCACCAATGACACCAAATCACTTTATGGGTGGAAAAAAAGAGTTCATAACAACAAGCAAAAACTTGAAATATATCAGGTTCATGCAAGGAAAAATAAGGAAATACAAGGAACTTAAATACATGAGGCCATTTGGCCCATCATGCCTGTGCTAAATCAACATCACATGGATCAAATCGATGTCACCATCGTGTGTGTGTGTGTGTTTTTTGCATGTGTTTTGCTGTTGAGTAGTGAATGTTGTAAGGTTGGGTGGTGGTTGGTTGGTTGCTCCAGCAAATATTTTCTGTGCTGTGGATTCTGGGAGTGGAAGCTGTTTTGTCGTTGTCGTTTGTGTTCTCGCTAACTGGGAGTGGGGGTACGTATGCATCCAAATGCAACTGCTCCATGTGGAGGCATATGTGCCCCTGCTGGCTGACCTTAGCTGGCTGAAACGGGATGATGCTGAGGAGACCTGATGGCTGAAGACCCTGTCAGTGAGGCACACTTGTGGCCCAGGTGTGTTTTAAAATTGCGTGTATATATATATATATATATATATATATATATATATATATATATATATATATATATATATATATATATATATCTCAAAATATGTAGAGCGTGACCATCACTCTCCCGATCTCCAATGGACATAAAGTCCCACACCATTGGAGATCTTTATGTCCATTGAAGATCGGGGAAGAGCTCGTCATGCTCCACATATTTCGATTTGCCTGCTAATCACATCATGTGCCTTCTGGTTGATTGGTTTGCATTAGCAGGAACAATTGTCTGGGTGGCAGACGGATGGTTGTTCTTTGCGGATTATGCGGTTTTATTGTGTGAGACATAGTCCACAGCTGATGCTCACCATAACAGCCAGGAGGTGCGATTGATGTATGAATGATGATTGTGGTCATCATTGGTTAGATGTTTATCGGTATGCCGTCCTGGTGAAAATTTGGGATGGTATGCCGTTGAAGTCATGGGGACTCATTCCGATGGAGGGGTCCAATTGTATGATCATGCATTCTGGCTCTTTGGGGTTAGGATGTGTATGTTTGATTGACCATATGCTTCAGCCTTTAGGTTGAGGGGCATGTGTATGCCAACAGGGCAGTCTTGTTGGGCTGTTTGCTTTGGCCATGTGGTCAAGGTGCATGTCCCAAGCTGTTTAAATGTTTTGAATTTTTTTTTTTTACATTTTCTTGTATAAAAACGCACCTCCACAAGAGGTAAAGAAACCCGAAATCCAGATCGGTGGCTCCGTTTGATGTTTAATTGATGTTGACCATGTAATCTTTGTGTGTTTGACAGAGTCACTGGGCCGAGGCCTCTGGATTGGAGGTGACGCTTTGGTGTAGGACTTTATGTCCATTGGAGATCGGAGGAGTGCTAGTCACACTCCACATATTTTTATTTACCCGCCGATCGCACCACGTGCCTTCTGGTTCATTGGTTTGCATTAGCGGGAACAATTGTCTAAGTGGCAAACAGATGGTTGTTTTGTGCGGATTATGCGGTTTTACCATGTGAGACATAATCCACGGCTGATTGCTCATCATTACAGCCAGGAGGTACGATTGACATATATGTATATATATATATACACACATACATACTGTATACTGAATCGAACCCCCAAAGTTGATGAGGCAGTAGGGTACAAATCAAGTCTTATCACAGCGCTTGCTGCATGGCCCTGCCAGCAACAAGTGTCTCCTGCCACGCGAGCACATTTTCTCTGCCTTGCCGATCCACCAGTCAGGAGGTTTGCAGCCAGGAATATTGAAATCAACCAAAGAATCACACTGACCCTATGACATGAAGCTGACGCCACATATATAAATTATGCCAACACATCACCTCCAAACTAAGAGGCATCCGTATGGCACTCAAGCCTTTACAAACTGAGATTTAAAGCCTCTGGTCATGAATAGACGAAAGCAGAGAACAAGGGCGAAATCTAAATCGACATCTCTCTACATTGAATGAATGGGAATGCCTTAACGAAACAAACCCGAAGGTGCCCACAGGCACACCACAGTTGGACCAGAAGAAGTGACAAGAGTGAAAAATACCCATTATGGCTTGCTCTGGCACCTTAAAGTCTTCCAAAGAGCCAAACTGTCCAGTAGCCCAGACCAGGAATAGCTTGTCACACTGGCAAAAAGCCAGTTGTTTTCTCGTGCAGGTAAGAGGGGGGTAGAAGATCACGCACAGGGTCCCAGCTGGCTCCGCATCTTTGGTCTTGCTTCTTGGGCTGTCCATATGACTCACCATGACTCGACTCCCGGCTCTCTTCTGGCTCAACTCTGGACTCTGAACAACACTGACTGGACCTCGACCCATCGTGCACGCGGGCTTTTATTGGTTCACAGGATGCTCCATCTCGTGACGTCACATGGCCCTGACTGCCCAGGGCATATTGATGGTTCGGTCATCAATCAAGAGGAAACCCCTCCCCTGAGCCTCTGGATTCGACCGGAATGTGCTCATCTCGCCGGGAGTGGCCATCTCAGCCCACCTTTGGTGGGAAATTTAAGATGGTGATATTTCCACAAAGTGATGCTTTCTTCCGGAACACACTGTACACTTTAAAAACCATTAGGATATACTATAACTATATTTGGCCTTGCTGTACCACACTGTAATGTTTTTGTGCTGTAAAATGCAAAAAATATATAATTTTCCACAAAGTGATACGTTTTCTGGGACACACTGAACACCTCAAAATTAATTTGGGACATATTACAGCTCCAGACCCATACTGCAATCATAGTTGACTGTGCTAGACAACACTAGATTTTTTGTGGTATAAAAATGTGAAATTTACATGTAATGATTATTTTTTTTTCTGGGACACACTGTACACCTGAAAATTATTTTTGGAACATACTATAACCATACTTTTGCCTTGATGGACCACAATAGAAAAGTGTTTGAGATGTAAAAAGCCAAATGATCAATTTTTAAATATTCGTCATGTGCATCTAATATGTAAAGCTCTTTCTAACCACTGACTGACTGACTCACTGACTGGTATTAAAGATCGGTACCTTCCGGGTGACATAGAAAGCTGAAATTTTGCATGCTGATGGAAATCGAAGCTGGTCACCGGGAAAATCACAGAATCGTTCGACAACTTCTACAAATGTAAATATAAATAAATGGAAAAAAAAATGCAGGTGAGCGGCCCAAGACAATGCTGAAGCATGGTAATTTTGTGTGCCGATGGACTTCAAAACCTATCCACCACAAAAAAATCACAGAACCATCAGAACCGTAATGAAAATATAAATAAATGAAAAATCAAAATGCAGGTGAGCAACCCGAGACAATGGGGAAGCACAGTTTGTATGCTTACACAGTGTGTATCATTGTACAATGTGTAAGCATACCCCATATATATATATATATATATATATATATATATATTGTAACGAATTCGGTCCGCCCGGCGTGAGAGCCACGTAACTCAAATCGCGCGGTGCCCCACGGAACGGACAATTCAGTCGTGACCCCCTTGGACTACCGCCAGGAGCTAGTCACGGGTGGTTTTTCGACCACACACAATCGTGCCAATCGGCCACCGCGCAGGATAGGGTTGTTCGCCAAACTCGACCTAAGTACCTGCGCGGGTAGTTAACCGGGCGATCGTACCTCGCGCTGGCCGGCTAGACACACACGCTAAAGCGGTCCGTTCCGTGCTTCAGTGATAACGAGCGGTGTTATCGCGGCCCGACGGACGTGATTATTTAGGTGCTTACACCTTCTACCATTCCTTCCGTGATGCAAGATGAAACTTTCAAACAAAGGAAAGGACGCAACGAAATGGGAAACAGTTCGACAAGTACATTTATTCCACACTCAGACAAGGCAAGCACGTATTCACAGCCATACAGTAGGAATGCAATTTACAAGCAAGCGTTACAACCGAATAAAGCAATGTTATTTACATGCACTTAAACAGTTTCTACTTTACAAGACACGGCGCCACAACACGCATTCAAAGAAAACACAAGAAAAGACCCCTCAAAGGCAAGGGAGTCAGACTGGGCCCGTGGGCCTAATGCGCGTGAACTGAGGAGCGGCCAGGTCCACGAGACCGAAGGTCTTACCCGCGCCTCGTGGCGGATGGCGGGCAAGCCGCAATGTTAGCGTAGCTGCGCCTGGCTTCGTGCCCTGGCGTGGTCGGCGAGCTCTCTCCGGCGCTCCCGTCTGCCTTTCGCGTCGGCTTCGAGCTCCGTCTCCCGACTCGACTGCCCGCCGACACTGCAGACTTGACTTTTTCTGCCGACACTCCGCCGCTGCCACTCCACTGCTCCCACTTGGTTCTTGACTTTTGCCGACGTACTGCACATTTTTTTTCTTCGCGAGCTCGCGCTTATATAGCCCGGGGAGGGGCGTCTATGTAAATTTCTGGATCACAGCGGGTTCGAGGCGGGGCAAACCGTGCTCGCTTGAGCGGATGAAAAGGGGGCATGAAGCATTCCTGATCCGCTTTTTGAGGCGAAAGGAACGCATTCACAACCCATTGCCCAGCGTGTGGTAGAAAGGCGGAGGTGGTGGGAGTTTGGTTGTTGGCGGCCGTCGTTTGAGAATGGCGGTGAA
>CM068962.1:26354126-26369517 GCA_035128595.1 Eptatretus atami | reverse complement strand
GATCGGATAACGTGCCTCAACTTATGGCCAGCGTAGCGGAACTTGTGAGTCATACGCTGGCATAAGTCTTAAATTTCAAGCATGCTAAAATTTGAGGACAACCGCAAGTACAACGATTAAAGCCAGCGTACAACGACGTTATGGCAGTGTTTTTCAGCGTGCTCTCAATGTTCCAAAACTTTACCATAACGTATTCGACGTGTGCCGCAGCGTTTTAGACAAATTTTTCAAAAACTCGGCATAAGCTGCGCTAAAACGTCAAGGTGTGACTGGCCTTAGCGCCGCTCGCGTTCTCCTCTTTTCTGTGATAACAGTTCATTTGAACGTCTATCTTCCATTATTTGTGAACAGAATTCGATGAAATTGACAGCAGATATACTAGATACACATGCGTAGGTATTAACTGAGGCCCAAAGTGCAATTGTGGCCTCGGGCCGAGGACCGCCCATTTTCTTAAAATTGTTATTTCTCGGCTTATTAGTGGATGGAACGAACCCAAACTTGACAGGTATATGCAGAGACCATTCCTCAAGCATTAACTGAGCCCAAAGTGCGATTCTGGCTTTTGGCCTAGAAATGGCCCTTTCAGCCCATTTTCTTTAAAAATTATTAAAAAATTAAAATGTGCTGTGCGATGCCAGCAAAAACTTAAAGTACAAATGATGATATGAAACTTACCTCACTCTTTGTGAGTGTTCTGGTTTCTTTTTCTGATGCGATGAAAATCTCTACAAATTTCAAAACTATGTCGTTCCGTACTGTCGCTCACCGCTGAGAGTTGTAGAATGAACTCCCACAGGTATGTTCGCATTTCGAACTTGTTTCATATTATAGAGGATTTTTTTTTGTGTTGCTAGAAAAGGAAGAAAGGGATTCATACCATTATCATACACATTCTCATTTTGTGGATTGTGGCCCTAAAAGGGCGGTTGGGTTTGATGAAACTTTTCAGCTAAACCGCGGAAATCCTCATCAATGCTTTTCTGTGGAAGACGGCACGTGATCCTATGTCCGAATCAGGGTCGAGAAGTCAGGTCGGTCACCGTCATTTGCAGCCTCCTCCAAACTATGTCTTCCTCTGTGCCGTCCATAGTTGTTGAGATGCAGCATATTCAGAAATGCTTGCTTGAAATGTCTGGTATCCTCTCACCACACTTTACGATCCAGCTGAAGATCATCGTAAGGTTGACCTTTCTCATCCTCCCACGCTCTTGGTGTAGGTCTCTCCCTCATTATCCAGTCAGTCAAGCAGCGATTAGCCGTCCTTGAACGGCTTGTTGATGGACAATTGAGGGGATGCAGGAGTGATGTCTCCCGCCTGGGCGATGACGAGATCGGAGTGGGTATTGTCCCTATGTTTAATATTCTGTGAGGTTCTTTGTCTTCATTCCTGTAGGTCCAGTCATCACTGGTACAACTTTGGCATTCTTCAGCTTCCAGGATCTTCTCACTTCATTCTTGAGGTCTTGGTGTTGTGTCATTTTCTTGATTTCTGCATCGTTTAGTACAAAATCACCGCTATCAAACCAAAGCAATGCGCGCTTCTCCTTTTTTGGTACCTAAATATGATACCTGTCGCAACGCTTCGTTTTTGACATTCACGCCTCGATGTGATCATTAGTTGTACGTGAGCTGTAGGTACTTCCATGTTTTCAGTGTTTGCTTTTGGTTCATGGTCCACAATTGTTTTGGAACTGGGACATCAATGTTTTTGCAGAATGTGCCAGGGATTACATTATAAACTCTGTTGTGTCGTTGTGTTGTACAGCTGTTCTGAATGAGTTTGTTTGTTGTGTTCGGTCATTAAGCATCACGTATTCTCCTTGCTAAGTACACCTCCACCCTCACACCTTCTTCTCTTTTTCTCTCTCTCTCTCTCTCTTCCTCTCTCTTCTCTCTCTCTCTCTCTCTCTCTTTCTCTCCTCTCTCTCTTCTTCTCTCTCTCTCTCTCTCTCTCACACACCCCTCCTCCGCAGGGTATAGCAACGTTTGATGAGGCATACAGTAGCTCTCCCACCTCCCACCCCTTCCTCGCTCTTCCCCCTTCCTCATCTCTTCCCCTCTTCTTAGCTTCCCTCCCTCTGCCTCCTCTCTCTCCCTCCCTTTCTCCTCTTTCCTCTCTCTCCTCACCTCCCTTCTTCCTACCCTTTGATACCCCCATCAACGAAGCGATGGTTGTATTTGCTGGTGCGTAATAAAGTAAAAGAGTACTGCAACTGTAATCATAAGTGGTATGACTTGTAGTAAGAACCCTTCAGTTTAATGAGCTAATATGATAAAAGGCAATGCCACAATTTTTACAAGGGGCGACCACCTGAGATTGTGGCACCCTGTACAGAATTAGAGATTAAAATTATTGACAGAATTCATTAAAATACTGATCGCATTTACTGATTCGCTTTATTTTTTTGATTTTAAAGTGAGTTGGCAGGCCTGGTGAAGATTTATAGAGAGAGAGAGAGGAAGAAAAGTTTTGGATATCACGAGAAGGAATTGTGAAGAAAGTGCTTAAAGACGTTCCTTTGCCATTACCCCGAGTGAATCTTTTAAGTGATGTCTTAAAACCCAGGGAAAGACACTCAAACGACTGACAACTCCATTACCGGAGGAGTTGGCAGATGGATGTGAAGGAGGGGAGTGATGGGGAAAAGAGGAAGGGCTGCTCGAATTTATTTTTCTTTCAGGAAGCCCTGTTTCCCTGAGGCAGTCTTTGTTTCTGTCCATCTCACCTATCTTCTTTCACAGGTCACGTCCCTCTTTCACTTTTCATTTAAACAGCGCTGAAAGTTCAAAAAAAGGGAATGTTCGTCATTTCTCATCTGCTAAAGCGACAGCTAGGACAATGCACACAAGGCACGACTGTTTCACCTGTACTTGTGTGAAGGAGAATGCTCGAGTTTTCTGCACAAAGCATTCAGTCCAGAATTTACTTAAATTGAGAAATAGCATTGAATATTTATTTAATTATTTCTATATAAGATTGAGGCCATTTTATTATTTTGTGTGCAGCTTGTGGTGCTTGGCTGCTCATTTTTCTTGGGCACAGGTGTGCCACTGATACAGGGCCCCCATTACCAATAAGGTGGAACTCATTTTGCCGATAACAGGCTGAGTCAACACTACCCGGTGTTCATTCAATAGAAGCGACAGGTAAGAGGGCTTGAACTCAAAGACCCTAGGATCTTAAGCAGGCCACCCTCACAGTTAAGGCAACCACAAGCATATTGAGGCCCATGGAAGAGCGAGATGACAAGGTAAAAAAGGCAACGAACTTATAACGGGCACAATAGTTGGGCACAATAAGTAGCGGGAATGAATGAACAGGAAGAGACCAGAGATTGAGTGAGGGGAAGGAATACAAACAAACTTCAAGTAAGAGAGTTGGGTTGCACAAATTGCTCATGTGGTATGAGTATATATTCTTCTTATTCTTATATTTCCTACTGACCCTTGTGTTGTGTTATGGAATTATTTGTGGAGAATTCTTGAAGAGAGTCAAGTGCTACAGCAGATGGTAGGGCTGAGCCATTATTAAATGTTCAGGAGGCTGGGTGCTGTTCTGTGCACGCGACAAATGTAAGAATGATAATCCAAGTTCACTTCAAATATGGCGTCGAGTTAGTGATCATAACCCCAGGAAGCGAGCATTTGGAGCCATGAACGTCACAATTGATAGAAGTGGGTGAGGCGGTGAGGGAGAGACTGAACTCAGAACCTGTATTGACTAGCATTCATAGAACACCTTACCTATTCAGTGTTAAGTACATTATTAATGAAATAAAATAACGATTGTCAAGGTCATATAAAATTACTTCTGGAAGTTCCACCATTGACACAGTGTCTATTACACCACCCTATCTAACACATTACAGGAGTCATCCGTGCCTGTGTTTGTGTCTTTTATAACGTCCTAAAAACAGCAAGTTTCCTGCTTGGGATGATTTTAAATTTGTTTACTGCCAGGTACGCAGAGTAAAATTAACTGTTCTTCCCTATGCATGTGCGATTGGGACGAATTCAAGAACCAAACTAGAAGGGCACTCGGTGAGCACATTCCATGTGCTCCACCTGACTCTGATAGAACATTCAGCAGCAATAATAATTTTTGAGACATCATGCTATATATCGCTTTTTAAGTCGCACATCTCTCATGCATGAGTAATCGGTGAAAGAATGAAAAAACGTTCTCGTGTCCAGATTCTGCATCGGATCTTCACGAAAATTGAATCATTTCTTCCTAGTGGCACTCCCAACCTGTCACCAAGTTTGTGTGAATCCATCCATAACCTTTTGAGACATTGTGCTATATATCGTTTTTGGCCCATCTCTCAATGGTGAAGAATCACTTAAAATTTTCTCGGATCCAGATCCGGATTCGGAGCTTCACCAAATTAAGCGTTGCTGTCTTTGGCCTGTCACACCTACATACACAAAAATTTTCCAGAACAATTGCTTGAAAACTGTGGCCAAATCTCGTGTGACAAATAAAAACAGAACAGATGCTACAGACCAAAATACTTGTGAAATTTTTTTTCACCAAGTAAAAACAGACAGACAGACAAATGGACCCAAATGCAATACCTCCGCTGGCGAGGGTCAACATGTTCGATCCGTCTACTTCCTGTGCGTGTTGCTGTCAATTTTGGCTTATTTGGCGCCCTTGGGGAACGGTAAAGTTGTAAATTAAAGTGAGCGCAGTAGTAACTAGAAGGGCAATCAGTAGAGCACAAACCTCCACCACGTAATGCCTGATCCACGAGAACAATATCGGGTCCAATACATTTTTGAGATATCATGCAAGACAGCACTATATCGTTTTTGGCCCTATCAATGGTGAAGAATCACTTTTAAAAAATCAGATCCGGATTTGGATCTTCACCAAAATTGAATCAGTTCTTCTTGTCACACACCCAACTACCACTAAATTTCATCTGGATCCATGACCTCATCGGTGTTAAGAAGCCCCAACACAGGTCGGTTTCTCATCTGGGAAGTCTGTCTGGCATAGGCTTTCAATTGCAGACGTCCATTAAATATATCCAAGCCTGCCATGTTCACACAAGGTAATCCACAAAGTTCAAAGTCCACTCATTGACAGGGATGATCGGAAAGTCGGGTAGGACGCGCCCTTCCACAGCCCATCCACAGACCTTGCATGGGCCACATCGGTGGGTGTTTTTGCAGTACTGGCGCAAAGATATCAACTTTTTGGGTGAGTTGATCAGAAAGTTCTTCCAAACGTTTCATTTGCAGAGGTACATTTCCAAGTATTTTCAAGTTTCCTTTTCTCATGTACTTTCCAAGGTAAAATCCTTACCTGGATGCACAATATATATTTCCTGCCCTGATGAGCGTTTTTGGTAGGGTTTTGCGCTGCACATCGAAGCATTCTGGGGCAATTATGTCATTTTGAAACTCATATTGAAGCAAGATCGCTTGCCTAGAGTTGGTAAGGTCTATTTTGCACTTTATTGTGAATTGGATTGATGTTTTTCTCAGTCCATGCAGAGGTGAGGTGGCTAGAGTAGGACAGACTGAATTCAGCAGATCGAGGGGAACAAGAACGACAGAGCAAGATTTGAGAACATGGAGCTGATGCATTTGAGCTGGTTGCTGAAGTCAAGATCGGACATAACTATTTTACTTTTCGGGTGAGAAGGACTAGAGTCCAGCAAATGGTGGGTATGTCAGGGTCAGATGGACACAGAATGCGATGGGTTGGAACACAAGATTTGGAGGATGTACAGTTTTTTTCATCCAAAATTGTGAGGAATGTTATGTAAAAAATTTAAATTTAAATTTTTTTTTACAAGTTGACTTATATTTTCTTTCAGGGTTGTATTAATTCGGCAGTGCTGTTTATCATTTGTGTGGTCCCATGATACCTGCTGGACATCATCTTGGGCAGCTGGAAAAGATGACCAATTAGTAGTCTTCAGAGCATTCAAACAAAGAAGTCTCACAAACTACCTCTTGTTGTTAACATTTACCATAGGACTGTACTTTGCCACACAGTTATAACATGTTTGTTTAAAGTGTACATGTGCATATAATGAACATTTGCATTCGTCGCTGGCAGCTTCTATGTAATACCAGATTGCACCAATAACTCGAGGATTTTCATCTTCACAATGTGGGATTTGACGCTTTAATGAGACCAGGTTACGTGTAAATGTGACTTGCCTTGTAGCGGTGAAGTGCAGAGTAATCCTTAAGTCTTTAGTGAATGGATAATCTAATTATTTGTAAGTTTAATATATTCTGAAAAAAGTAGGACTTGTTGAAAAGACTTTAAGAAAGATGTCATTAGAAGAAGGCAATGGTGCAAATAAGTAAAAGAACTAATTGAAACAAAGATACTGAGACAGAGAGACAATTAGTGAGACACAGAGTGACCAGAAGTCGATTCAGGAGGAGAGCACAGGGAGTTCCATGGCAGCGACGGCACGTACCGATGATGGAGTGAACCGTGCGCCGGGGCTTTCAATGTGAGATTGTGGGTCATAGTTTCATGTCCCAAGACAAATCAGTCCGAGCTGCTTGGAAGATGTCCCTGCAAGACATAAGGAGAATACCTAAGTGTCAGTACTGCAGACCATATTCCTTTAGCAGGAAATGCAGATTCAATCTTGTTAATGGCTGTCAAACGCAAACCTGAATAGTAAAGTAAGCAGTGAAATTAATGTGGTTGTTCGATGTAGTTCTTTATTTTGGGAATCGATTCTCAGTCCAACAAATGCTTCCTCACCAATTAAAAACCTGTTGTCATGTGTCTATGCAGTATGCACACCCCACATCACTTCCTTTCATTGAAATTTTGCTTTGCACTGAAGGAATATTGTAATGCAACCACGGGAAACATGATTAAATATAATATATATTATTTGCCAAGGACACCTGGTGTGGAAGAATGCTTTCTTTGTAGCTTTGAAGGCATTTGGCCGAATGTTGTTAGAGGAAAAGTTACTTTAGTTGTTAAAGCAACTCAGCATGGCTGAGTGCTGCATGCAGATCTTTTTCATAATGCAAGAATGAGAAACTCAATGTCACCAGGCGTGAGAGCCAGTCCCAATTAAAATCAAATAGAAAACTCAAAACAATTTCCGATTTCAACATGTTTTTTTCAATCTGTTCATAAGTGGATTATACACACAAGAAGCACCACTTCCGATGCTTCTTGTGTATTATAATGCTTCTAAAGTTAACACGCATACGCATATGAAGCGAAACAATGCGTAATAATTATGTGCAATATATAATGCACTGTTGTTATTTTTTTCAGATAATTCTATGCACCCCCCTCCCCCCCCCAAAGATGAAATTCAAGATGGGCGAAAAAATAATAAATATAAATTTTTTTTTTTTTCCCCCCAAAACATGACTACGGCTTGCTGAAGCTCAGCATTATTGACTTGTCTGCTTTTTTTTAGAGTTTACAATATGGCAAGATGAACTGTGGTTGAAGGCCTCATCTCACGCAGCCATCGCGATGGTGTCTGGTGCACAAAAAGTTTTGTGAAAATGAGGAAGTTCTTACTTGAAGCACACAAACTTTAACGAAGGTAGTTGAGAAAATGATTAAAGGACCGACAGACCATTCAGCAGAGCTTCAAAACATAAATCTAATTATGGCTTCAGTCACTGTTATCAAAACTTATTTCTTGGCCAGATGTCTTTCTTTTTTTCTTTTTTTTCCAGTGCAATGTTCTCATGCCAACGCCTGTGAAGCATGGAGATAATTTCATACAAATGTTAATTCTGCTCTTCACACTCAACTGGCAGTAAAAAAAAATTGCCTTTCTGTATCTTTATCTTTCTTCATTGATAGACATAACATTGGGACCAAACTCCGCACAGAACATTGGTGCTGCTGAAGCAGTCTCTTGGCTGTTGAGCATAATCCTGGACAGGTCTCACCCAATACTCACTCTGAACCCAATACTAAGTGGCTCAATCATCCCAGCAAGCTGGTACTCATTTTGCCAACCTCAGAAAGGATGACAGGCTGAGTCAACCCCATGTGCTACATTGTACACCCAAAATTGTACACACCTAAAATGGAGGTGATGCTCTCACTGACCTTCAACGTAGAATGGGTATTGGGGTCTAGAGGTTGTGATATTTCTATCGCAGTGGACCTTTCCAAGTCAATTGTTATCTCCGCCACCAAGGGGATGGAGGTTATGTTTTCACCCCTGTCTATCTGTTTGTGAGTAGGACATCTCAAAAGTTAAAATGGATGAATTCGGTGAAAACCTTGGGCACAGGTTGGGTATGTGACAAGGACGAATTGATTAGATTGGTGAAGATCTGGATACAGACACCAGAATTTTATGTGATTCTCACCACTGAGAGGTTGGGCCAAAAACATATACAGCACAATATTTCAAAATATGGATTGGATTTCGGAAGAAACTTGGTGGACAGGTTTATTGTGACAAGGACAAATTGATTCGATTTTGGTGAAGACCCAATGTGATACGAGAATTATTTAATGCTTGAAGTGATTCTTCCCATGAGAGATGGAGCCAAAACGATATATAGCATGACATGTAAAAATTTATTGGGCCAATATGTTCTGCTGGATCAAGCATTTGGTAGCAGAGGTATGTGCTCCACGAGTGCCCTTCGGTTGGATATGTAACTAACAGGGGTACCTAGCGTTGCCCGTTCTATTTTTTTGTGGGGGCCTAAAACACTGCCGGACCCACTAAGGAATGGAGTCAGGGATATTTCATTCACATAGCTGCAAATGCTTAGGCCCAAATAGAACGATTTTATTTATTTATTTTTATTATTTATTTATTTATTTATTTTAATCCCCCAAAAAAGGAAAATTTATTTCAATTTTAAATTTTGTTTTTGTCTAAAAACTCCCTGGCACTCACTGATAACCTTTGATATTTAATGAAGATCCATCAAGCCATCTTAGGAAAATGGAGACACACACAAGATAAACGGCTCTCTCATAGTAGGTAAGACGGTAACCCTGTATCGTGCAGCAAGATGGTAAAGAGGTGGCTTTATTCCTCACCAGTAGGGGAGCTGTAACCAAGCGTATGAGAGGATGGGCCTCAGCAAAATGGGGGCATTGGTTCGAAAGCGGAGTTGCCTGAGAATCTTGTGTTCCTGAGTTGCTTTGGAGAAGCCTGAAGACGGTACTGTATAGTGTTACTGGAGATGGTCAGTGTGAAGCTATTGAATGTTCACAGGCATATTAGGAAAGTTTCTGTGTGATAAGTGATGTGGAGGATGAGCATCTGGGCCTTCAGCTCAATGCAAAGATGAAGTTGGGTTTAGTGATCATAGCCCGCGTGATGAGCAGTGATGTAGCAGTTACGGGAGCAGTGATGTAGCAGTTTATGGAGGTTTGTTCATGTGAAACCTGGGTTGTAGCAGACGGCAGTGTCAGCAAGGAAGGCAGAACTCTGACATTGGAGCTGAGTTCGTCACAGGGGTTTAGATTGGAACACTATGACAGCCAAACAAATTGGAATACAAGGGAAACATTTATAATTGAAGTTGTGTCGGCAAAGTCACCTACTCGACGTGATACAGCATGCGATATTTTGCGTCCGTGGCTCATGTCAGCTATCAGGTGGCTAACATCCAACCGAGGAAGAGCAGACCTGTTAATGCAACACAAGCAGCAATCTATAGTCGGGTCGGGAATTGGGGCCAGGTTACACAGTTCAAAAGGAAAGTGTGCTACTTTGCATCATCCTTTTGGTCCAGAAATAGAGGGGAAAGGAAGGGTGAAAAGAAAAAATTGGTCATATTTTGTTAAAGAATAAATAAGATGCTCGCTTTTTATGCTTAATTTTAAATATCGATTGCATTTTTGAAGATCTGGAAAAGCGCAACATTAGACATCCAACAATGTTAATAAGGTAGACAGTGCAAGCGTACAAGGCACAAAGAGCCTGACAAGATAAACTCCACTCCAAAATAAACATGTACGGTTTCTTATCCCTCAAAAAAGGTATTTGAAGCCACCATCATATAACTAGGCACATCTTGTACACTTTGTCAGATGCAAAAAGATTACCCGAAGCAAGGAAAAAAAGCTTTTTGTGACTTCAAATGGTGATTAGTGAGTGGTAGCAAGCACTAACTTCACACGGATGCTTTTCAGAACAACACCCTCAAGAGAGATGTAAGTGCCAGATAATGATCAGGATGTGGAAAAGACAAATAACTGGAGTCTGCTTTTACTGCTGTCTCTAAGTTAAGCCCTGCTGCTGAGTTTCACCAATGACACCAAATCACTTTATGGGTGAAAAAAGAGTTCATAACAACAAGCAAAAACTTGAAATATATCAGGTTCATTGCAAGGAAAATAAGGAAATCAAGGACTTAAATACATGAGGCCATTGCCCATCATGCCTGTGCTAAATCAACATACATGGATCAAATCGATGTCACCATCGTGTGTGTGTGTGTGTTTTTTGCATGTGTTTTGCTGTTTGAGTAGTGAATGTTGTAAGGTTGGGTGGTGGTTGGTTGGTTTGCTCCAGCAAATATTTTCTGTGCTGTGATTCTGGGAGTGGAAGCTGTTTTGTCCGTTGTCGTTTGTGTTCTCGCTAACTGGAGTGGGGTAGTATGATCCAAATGCAACTGCTCCATGTGGAGGCATATGTGCCCCTGCTGGCTGACCTTAGCTGGCTGAAACGGGATGATGCTGAGGAGACCTGATGGCTGAAGACCCTGTCAGTGAGGCACACTTGTGGCGCCAGGTGTGTTTTAAAATTGCGTGTATATATATATATATATATATATTATATATATATATATATATATATATATTAATATATATATCTAAAATATGTAGAGCGTGACCATCATCTCTCCTACAATCTCCAAATGGACATAAAGTCCCACACCATTGGAGACTTTATGTCCTGAAGATCGGGGAAGAGCTCGTCATGCTCCACATATTTCGATTTGCCTGCTAATCACATCATGTGCCTTCTGGTTGATTGTTTGCATTAGCAGGAACAAATTGTCTGGGTGGAGACGGATGGTTGTTCTTTGCGGATTATGCCGGTTTTATTGGTGAGACATAGTCCAGCGTGATGCTACATAACAGCAGGCGGGCGTTGATTATGAATGATGATTGTGGTATCATTGGTTAGATGTTTATCGGTATGCCGTCCTGGTGAAAATTTGGATGGTATGCGTTGAAGTCATGGGGACTCATTCCGATGGAGGGTCCAATGTATGATCATGCATTCTGGCTCTTTGGGGTTAGGATGTGTATGTTTGATTGACCATATGCTTCAGCCTTTAGGTTGAGGGCATGTGTATGCCAACAGGGCAGTCTGTTGGGCTGTTTGCTTTGGCCATGTGTCAAGGTGCATGTCCCAAGCTGTTTAAATGTTTTGAATTTTTTTTTTTTACATTTTTTGTATAAAACGCACCTCCACAGAGGGTAAAGAAACCCGAAATCCAGATCGGTGGCTCCGTTTGATGTTTAATTGATGTTGACCATGTTAATCTTGTGTTTGACAGAGTCACTGGCCGAGGCCTCTGGATTGGAGGTGACGCTTTGGTGTAGGACTTTATGTCCATTGGAGATCGGAGGAGTGCTAGTCACACTCCACATATTTTTATTTACCCGCCGATCGCCACCACGTGCCTTCTGGTTCATTGGTTGGCATTAGCGGGAACAATTGTCTAAGTGGCAAACAGATGGTTGTTTTGTGCGGATTATGCGGTTTTACCATGTGAGACATAATCCACGGCTGATTGCTCATCATTACAGCCAGAGGTACGATTGACATATATGTATATATATATATACACACATACATATTACTGAATCGAACCCCCAAAGTTGATGAGGCAGTAGGGTACAAATCAATCTTATCACAGGCGCTTGCTGCATGGCCCTGCCAGCAACAAGTGTCTCCTGCCACGCGAGCACATTTTCTCTGCCTTGCCGATCCACAGTCAGGAGGTTTGCAGCCAGGAATATTGAAATCAACCAAAGAATCACACTGACCCTATGACATGAAGCTGACGCAACATATATAATTATGCCAACACATCACTCCAAACTAAGAGGCATCGTATGGCACTCAAGCCTTTACAAACTGAGATTTAAAGCCTTCTGTCATGAATAGACGAAGCAGAGAAAAGGGCGAAATCTAAATCGACATTCTCTAATTGAATGAATGGGAATGCCTTAACGACAAACCCGAAGGTGCCCACAGGCAACCACAGTTGACCAGAAGAAGAGTGACAAGAGTGAAAAATACCCATTATGGCTTGCTCTGGCACTTAAAGTCTTCCAAAGAGCCAAACTGTCCAGTAGCAGACCAGGATAGCTTGTCACACTGGCAAAAACCAGTTGTTTCTCGTGCAGGTAAGAGGGGGGTAGAAGATCAAGCACAGGGTCCCAGCTGGCTCCGCATCTTTGGTCTTGCTTCTTGGGCTGTCCATATGACTCACCATGACTCGACTCCCGGTCTCTTCTGGCTCAACTCTGGACTCTGAACAACACTGATGGACTCGACCATCGTGCACGGGCTTATTGTTCACAGGATGCTCCATCTCGTGCGTCACATGGCCCTACTGCCCAGGGCATATATGATGGTTCGTCATCAATCAAGAGAAACCCCTCCCCTGAGCCTCTGGATTCGACGGAATGTGCTCATCTCGCCGGGAGTGGCCATCTCAGCCACCTTTGGTGGGAAATTTAAGATGGTGATATATTCCACAAGTGATGCTTTCTTCCGAACACACTGTACACTTTAAAAACCATTAGGATATACTATAACTATATTTGGCCTGCTGTACCACACGTAATGTTTTGTGCTGTAAAATGCAAAAAATATATAATTTTCCACAAAGTGATACGTTTCTGGGACACACTGAACACCCTCAAAATTAATTGGGGACATATTACAGCTCCAGACCAACTGCAATATAGTTGACTGGCTAGAACAACACTAGATTTTTGTGGTATAAAGTGAAATTTACATGTAAATGATTATTTTTTTTTCTGGGACACACTGTACACCTGAAAATTATTTTTGGAACATACTATAACATACTTTTGCCTTGATGGACCACAAATAGAAAAGTGTTTGAGATGTAAAAAGCCAAATGATCAATTTTAATATTCGTCATGTGGCATCTAATATGTAAAGCTCTTTCTAACCACTGACTGACTGACTCACTGACTGTATTAAGATCGGTACCTTCCGGGTGAATAGAAAGCTGAAATTTTTGCATGCTGATGGAAATCGAAGCTGGTCACCGGGAAAATCACAGAATGTTCGACAACTTCAACAATGTAATATAAATAAATGGAAAAAAAATGCAGGTGAGCGGCCAAAGACAATGCTGAAGCATGGTAATTTTGTGTGCCGATGGACTTCAAAACAATCCACCAAAAAAATCACAGAACCATCAGAACCGTAATGAAAATATAATAATGAAAAATCAAAATGCAGGTGAGCAACCCGAACAATGGGGAAGCACAGTTTGTATGCTTACACAGTGTGTATCATTGTACAAGTGTAAGCATACCCATATATATATATATATATATATATATAGTATATATATATTGTAACGAATTTCGGTCGCCCGGCGTGCGATCGGCCACGTAACTCAAATCGCGACCGCGTCGCCCACCGGACGGCAATTCAGTCGTGACCTCCTTGGAACTACCGCAGGAGCTAGTCACGGTGGGTTTCGACCACACCACAATCGTGCCAATCGGCCACGCAGGATAGGGTTGTTCGCCAAACTCGACCTAAGTACCTGCGCGGGTAGTTAACGGGCGATCGTACCTCGCCGCTGGGCCGGCCTAGACACGACCGCTTAAGCGGTGTCCGTGCTTCAGTGATAACCGAGCGGGTGTATCGCCGGCCCCGACGGACGTGATTATTTACCGGTGCTTACACCCTTCTACAATTCCTTCCGTGATGCAAGATGAACTTTCAACAAAGGAAAGGACGCAACGAATATGGGAAACAGTTCGACAAGTACATTTATTCCACCTCAGACAAGGCAAGCACGTATTCACAGCCATACAGTAGGAATGCAATTTACAAGCAAGCGTTACAACCGAATAAGCAATGTTTATTTACATGCACTTAAACAGTTTCTACTTTACAAGACACGGCGCCACAACACGCATTCAAAGAAACAAAGAAAAGACCCCTCAAAGGCAAGGGTCAGACTGGGCCCGTGGGCCTAATGCGCGTGGGAACTGAGGAGCGGCCAGGTCCACGAGACCGAAGGGTCTTACCCGCGCCTCGTGGCGGATGGCGGGCAAGCCGCAATGTTAGTAGCTGCGCCTGGCTTCGTGCCCCTGGCGTGGTCGGCGAGCTCTCTCCGGCGCTCCCCGTCTGCCTTCGCGTCGGCTTTGCGAGCTCCGTCTCCCGACTCGACTGCCCCGCCGACACTGCAGACTTGACTCTTCTGCCGACATTCGCCGCTGCCACTCCACTGCTCCCACTTGGTTCTTGACTTTCTGCCGACGTACTGCACATTTTTTTCTTCCGCGAGCTCGCGCTTATATGCCCGGGGGAGGGCGTCTATGTAAATTTCTGGATCACAGCGGGTTCGGAGCGGGCACACACCGAGCTCAGCCATTGGGCGATGAAAAGGGGGCATGAAGCATTCCTGATCCGCTTTTTGAGGCGAAAGGAACGCATTCACACCCATTCCCAGCGTGTGGTAGAAAGGCGGAGGTGGTGGGAGTTTGGTTGTGGCGGCCGTCGTTTGAGAATGGCGGTGAAGCGATGTTTGCGGGGGGAGTTGTGGAGGTAAGAGGCGAAGGTGGTGGTGTTTGAGTTGTAGTTGCTTGGGAGTGATGTTGGTGTGGCGATTTGGTGTTGGGATGATGGCAAAAAATAACGATAGAGAAAAAAAACGGCTATCTCAAAGGATCGCAGCCCGGTGAACAACGGAAATTCCTTAAAACAACGGTGGGAAATTCTCAACATTAATTATCGTCATAACTGATCTAAGACCCTTTATGGTGTATTGCGAATTTCACAGCCGTAACACTACCCCCTCCCTTTTTTACAGACTCGTCCCGAGTCGCGAATTTTCGTGTGCCATCATGTGTAAGTTCTCCCCTAATCATTTTACTTTTGGATCCCTGAGTGCGACATTCAGTGTATTCGTGTCCCCAAAATAAATAACCTACGGGCTGAGTAACTAACTAAACAAAACCCACCAGACAGACATACAGACGACTTAAATAAATTGCCGGCGCTAAGACTTACATGCCGGGGGCGCAAAACACATTTACAATTCACAACTTAACAACTTAACTTACAAAATTTACACTAAACCATGGCGCAGGATCGATGGACTCTGCAAGAAAACCAAGTCACCGCAGGGGGCCAGGCTGCTTAAGCACAGTCCA
>CM068962.1:26320710-26344557 GCA_035128595.1 Eptatretus atami | reverse complement strand
GGCATCCAAATAGAATTTAATTATGATGCCATATATGTGTGTTTATGTTGACACAGACATGAATATGTTTGGTATAGACCCTAAATTTTGCCAAACATTTTTATGATGGGGAATTTATGTGAAACCATGAGTATGCACTCTTTTCTGTGCACTAATCCTACATAGAATACACCTATAAAACAGTTCTATCACAGTAAACTTTGCAAAATAGTTAAGGCAATTTGCATAAACCAGTTTTGAATAGAAATACTTTATAATAAAATAAATTGTGAGATAAACCTGATTTGGGGCAGTTTCTACTGAAGCCATGAGTATGCCTTTTGATTATTCACAGTGTGCAGGGATTAAAACATTAGTAAGAGATATTAAGTTACCATAAGGGTAATACATCACCCTTAATATATGCTTAATTCCAAATCTGTGGATGCATCACCCTTCCATTTATTGCAATTTCTGCCTAACCTGAAACCATGGATATGCTGAAACCATGAGTATGCATCATTTCTTCAGAGCATATGTTCATTATTTCAAGATACTAAGGCCTTCCCACACAGATGTGGTACTTGTGCTTGTATTTCATGATTTTAATGCCTCAAATTAAATGTTTGTATTTCAGGAACATTTGTGTCAATCATTTATCATTAAATTTGAAACCATGAGTATGCCTTAATGTATTAATGAAAAAAATTTGTTAACTCATTTGCCACATACACCTTCTTAGTAGAGAGGATAGAGTGTTGGATAAGCATATAAATACCTTGTAATATGTTATGGTGGATCAGTATTCTCAATTCTAAGTTACTCTATTTTACAGAGAAAATAACCGATATAAATCTAAATGAAACCATGAATATGCATTAATATATCTACTCCAACTTTAAATATGATGTCCTGTGTGCACAAGTCATACCTTACTTGACCACCCAGACTCTTCTAGATAGCCTAAGATGTATTTATTTATGAACACTGAACTGCCCGGTAATGGTGAGAACTGATATAAGGTCATGTTTATAAAAAACAAATTGATTTTTAATTACACAAAATGCAATTATGTTCTACTTTTAAACAAAACCGTTTCTCAGTCACATTTATTACTGAATCGCAAGCACATACTTATTGTATATAGATAAAAACGGATATATAATAGGTCAGTTATATATTACACAGAAGTAACTGCTTCTTAGTGTGATTAATTAGATGCATACTCATGGTTTCAAGCAGTCACCACACATAATTTAAATGCGTTGTGAAAATTTCAATTTTCGGAGTTAAGGTGCCCAAATTCTCCCATGGATCCCTCAACATGTTTTCTGTAAGACCACAGAAACTTATTAATTATAGCCTTAATTTGGTGCAGATGTCCTCTGGACCCTAAAAGGCGCAGTTTCGTGACAATCGACCATATGTATCAGTATGTTAGTTGCTCGCAATTTGAGCAATTATTTTAATGAAATAGTAAAATAAATGTCCCCATGATTCTGCACTTTTGAAACACCCTATAATATACAGCGTAATCACAAATAACAAATGCACAAATTCTCCAGAAACGGAAATTTGTTCCCAACAAAAAATACTGGGATTCTGAATGTTTTATGGCACCAAAAGATATGCGCAATTAAATGAATACAAAAACAGTAAGAAGTAGAAGGGCACTCAGTAGAACGCATACCTCCGCCACGTAATGCCTGATCCAGTAGAACATATCGGGCCCAATACATTTTTGAAATATATTATCGTTTTTGGCCTTATCTCTCAATGGTGAAGAATAACTTTAAAAATTAAATAATTCTCGGATACAGATCTGGATTCGAATATTAACCAAAATCGAATCAATTCTTCCTTGTCATATGCCCAACGTGTCCACCAAGTTTCGTCCGAATCCATCAACAAAGTTTTGAGATATCCTGCACACAAAAAGACGAAGACAAACAGATAAACAGACAGACAGGGGTGAAAACATCACCCAACTTCCACCTTCGGTGGCAGAGGTAAAAACAAAAAACTCGTATAATGCACATTATTAAGTTATTCATGAATAATTGAATCACAAATGTTTTTCACTAATTTTTTTTTTTTAATCCACATGTATAATATTAGTAGAAAAATATTTTAATTCAAATTAAATATGCTTGTAGAGTATACTGAACAATAACAACATGTTGGCGTGTCCTGCACGATTACGAATATCTCGAATCCTAGGAGATTTGAACGGCCCACATAACATTGAAAAGAAGCAATTGTTAAAGAAATATAAAGCAAAACAAGAAGTTGATGGCTGCGAGACGGAGCGGAACGGGCGAGCACCAAAGCGTTTCGGGGTTGTGCGTGGAGAGAATGCAAACACCCGACAGAGCAATGAGAACAGCACTTCATATAACAGGGCACTTTGTTCGAATTATTGAGGAAAGGGTTCTGAACACCATGAACATACCGAGCATTTGGAAACAGGTGGCTAGAGGCAACTTTGGTGTACAGACGATTCACATTATGGACTTGGGGTGCTTGCTGGTTTTTAAGCACTGATATAGGAGACAATGAAGGATTCTCGGATTTTACAAATGGCCCTGGAAAATTTAATTACGTTGAGATGATGAATAGACATGGGCAAAGAGTGCAGCTGAGTGCACTGAGGCACTCACTGGAGGCTTTCTCAAATGAACCACACACCCACAGCTAGAACACTCTGTGTCCTCATCCATTCACCTCGATCCCCTTTACGATTATAAATAACAAAGGTGATGAAAAGATGTTTCACCAAACACCTAAATATTTGGGATGTTGAAACATTTTTTGAAACGAAATATTTTTTGTTTGTGGTGTTGGTGGCTGTTTCAGCAGCTAGGTTTGGCGGAGCGACAACTGGCATGTCCAGTTTATGCCACCAAATTAGGAAAATAATAATTGGGAGGATATAAGAGAAAAGGAGGGTATTCATGGAGAGTGAGAAAAATTTGGGGAGAGAAAGATTGGAGTATTGAATTGGAAGGGGAGGAAAGGAGCAAGTATGGGAATTATAAGGAGTGTGTAAAGAGTGGACAGAGAAATATTGAAGTATCAAAATGAAAATATATTGGGGAATTATAATAGAAAATATGGAACAGGAATAATGACTGTGGGAAGAGCGGGCAGAGAATGATAGGAGTTTTAAAGTGGAAATATTTTGGATGTTAAAATGGAAGTGGAGGGTCTAATATGGGGGACATAGGGAGGTCAAAACCAAAAATAATTTTTCCATCATCCCGACTAATGTCCCCAGAGGTGGAGTTAAAAAAAAATTCATACATTCTGGTATTATCGCTGTACATAAATTTGGTGTGCTTTTGTAGTTAGTAAAGCAGATCTCCAATACGCGACTTTTGAAATGAGGTGAGTGCCAACGAGGCCTTTCACGCATTTGCTGTGTGTGCGTTTTCAGTGATTCGTTTCTACTCGTCCCGACACTTTTTACCTGCCATTCCTAGCACAAAATTTGGAAGTGAAATAGCCTTTTTAACATAATTTTCAGCATTTTGACTAAAGAATGGCAATTTCAAAATGGTTAACCATAATTGTTCTGTTCCTGGGTGAAAATCGGACTCACGGAAATACAGGAAATACCAGAAATATCCATGGATGAGACTGAGAGGTGTTGGCTTCCTATCATTTCCTGTTAATACGAGAACCAGATGTGGTGTCTTCCACAGGGAAGTCTACCTGATAGATCGCCACGTCTACCCACGTAAAAATCGCTGGCACAAGCTTTGTGTATTTTCACGTCAGGAAGATGTCCTTTGCCGAAGAGTTGGTTATCGTTACTTGGTAATGACACATAGCATGATCTTTCCAATTCCAATTAAATAAATCACCAAGCCTGCCATGTTCACAGGAGGCACTCCTACGAGGTTCAAAGTCCATTTACTGATTGAGATCCGTTCGAGGTTTGTGTAGCACACGCCCGTCCAATCGGGCCGAGCACTGGCCCACACGGTCGGGAGTTTGCAGTATGGGCAGCTGCCTTACTATCCCATCCCTAGCTATATGGATTACCTGGGTGATAAAATGCACCCAAACAGCAATATTGTTTTTTTAACCGCCGGGTTCTATATAAAAGTGGGTGGGAGCATTTAAAACGCACGCTATCTACCTGGCAAAGGCTTGCCTGCATGCATGGTCCATATGTAGCGACCGTTGCCCCCTCTGGTCGGCTCATTCCAAACTGGATCCATACATGCTACACTCTGGAGAAGCCGTTTTAAAATAAAAACGATATAATGTTCTCTGACCTGGACGAATGCCGGGATGATACCATCGACGACGTCATAAATACAGCCTCAGAAGGGCTTCTTGCAGTGCCAAGATGCCAAGATCAAATGCTGTCACCAAACAGATGAAGTGTCTTGCCAGTGGGTCTGGCCAATAGCACACTACGTTTCTGCGGCAGTGGGAGAGTCCTCCCTGTAGTCCCACCCCAGGTGATGACATTGATGGCACTGATGGTGATGTCACATCCCAGGCTCGTGCAGATGCCAGAGGGAGGAGAAGGGATTAAACTACCCAGAACAGATTTACAGCACACCTTGACCCTTTTAAGTTCATCTCTTCTCTCATTTGTAGAACTATCTTCCTGAGGACCTGTCATCCTTCCGAGGTCGGCAAAATGAGTGCCAGCATGCTAGTATCCTGTGTCTGAGTGGCGACCCATCCAGGATTGTGCCCAATAGCCAAGGAGACTGCTTAGACAGCACCAACGCTCTGCACAGAGTATGGTCCCAATCTCTCTCCTCTCCTTCCTGAGGCTGTTCTATCTCACTCTTCCCTCCACACCCTTGCTTGCTGAGTCCAACTGTTCGCCCACTGTTGTGTGCTGGTATTGTAAGCTTTGTGTATTTTCACGTCAGGAAGATGTCCTTTGCCGAAGAGTTGGCACTCTGAGACTGAACCTCTGAGACTGAGCAATAAAATGCCCTTAAAAAAAAAAACAAATTTCATTCTTCTACGAGCCTTTGACCTTGTTTAAAAAAACAGAAAAGAAAATTCTCATGCCTCAATGAAGTCAAAAATGTTTTTTCATCGTTGAAATATATTTTAACCTTAAAATCGCGACACGATTTGGCCTCCGATGTGATGTCCCACGCCTTGCGTTGAATTAAAATAACAAATGTGATGACTTTTTGGGAAAGGTCAGGTTCAAAATGAGTTTGCAATCAGGGAAATTTCCTGGAGTGATGGTTTCTTGATTGTTTGCACAAGTGCTGAAGAAGCATGGTGGTTATATAAGAGTGAAAGAGTAATCAGCTGTGCAAATTATAATCCAACTTGCTCTGCCATGAGCTTTACCACCATAAATCAGAATTTGAAGGGGGGGGGGATATTTTCAGTGCATCACACCCATCTTTCATATATGTTCCTCTTCCAGTGAGTTATGACTGCAAAATGTTTTGCCCAAATATAATCCTTCCCCACATTGTACCTTTATGAGTACCATAAATATGTACAAGCGACCGGTACAAACATATCTTATTTCGAATGTGAATGGAATCATGAATGTACAAATTAAATTAGGGCAAAACTGCAGCAGTATATATTACAAAAATAGGGGCAATACCACTGGGCACTCACCTCGTAGAATAATGATACTGAGGAGGCCCAATGAACCAATGTTATGGCAAATACCTATTTGGGGGAGCAACCCCCCCCCCCCCACACCCACCCCCATAAACCCACTGAGATGACTATTCTTAAATAGTGTGAACAAACATTAGTACATCACAGGTGATAAAGGTTGTGGTCATTTCATCGAAATTGTGCGTTTAGTTTTGTACAAGAAAGCAATTACATATTTTGGGGGGCAACCTCCCCATACACCCCTTTAAATCCCAATTTTTTTTTTATGTTGTGAACATTCTTTGGTACATCACGGGTGATGAAGGCTGTAGTCAAGTTTCATCGGAATCATGTGTGTAGTTTCTGAGAAGAAAACAAACACCTCTTTTGGGGGGCAATCCCCCTTCCTCCATAAACTCCCTCCATCGACCCTCTCAGACCCCAATTTTTTTTAATGCCATGAACAAACTTTGGTACATCACGGGTGATGAAAGTTGTACTCAAGTTTCATCAGAATTGTTGGTGTAGTTTCTGAGAAGAAAGCAAATACCTATTTTGGGGGGCAAACTCCCTGTTGACCGCCCTCGGGCCCGATTGTTTTTAATGCTGTGCACAAACGTTGGTACATACTGGGTGATGAAGGTTGTGGTCAAGTTTCATCGAAATCGTGTCTGTGGTTTCAAAGTCTGTGGTTTCTGTGGAAGAAGTTGCAAGTGTTTATGGATGGAGGGACGACGCACCATCCCATAAGGCATAAGCTCCCCGGAACTACATTCCAGGTGAGCTAAAAATTTGCTACAACCAAAACATATCAGTGAGCATTATACTGACCAAAGCAGGAGAATTCCTGATTGGACATTGATACAGATAATAAATATGCAAGGGAAGTGCGTTTAATCAGGGAAGTGCGAAGTGCCCCTCCATTTGTACACATAGTCGAGACTCGTACGAGAGCTAACACACAATGCACAACTAGGGGGACAGGAGACAAGAGGGTGGGAGATTCTACTGGACGAAATTGGCTGCAAACTTCAGAAGTAAATCCTTTGTACGTCGAGGTAATATGTTCCAAATTTCAGCAACGTCCATGTCCGCATTCTTGAGTTTTTAATTAAAACCCTCGAAATTCACGTTGGTGTCTGTCCATCTGTCCACCCACCTGCCCAAAATGTGTTGGCGCTCATATCTCAAAGGCTATACATTTAAACGAGCTGAAACTTGGAATATACATGGGACAATATATCTAATTATTGGCTCTCGAAACAAATTCCACCTAAGTGCCATATTTTTTTCTTTTTTGCTATTTTTTGCTCATGTTCAACTATCTACGCATCATCCATTCAGAAACATTATGCAATTCTGCATGGTTTTCACCGGAGGGCAGCACCATGTATCATTTATGGATATGCATTAGTTGATCAATTTATTTGTGCATAAAATAAGTCATCGATAATTGTACGTACTCATTACCCTGCACTCGCTAAGCGAAAAGCAGGGTTAACGATCGGTAGTGTACGTACATATGTTGTACATCGTACGTGTCTGCATTTTGTCAAGATCGAAAACCGTTCAGCAGAGGAAATTGAAACTTTACCACATGTTACATGACCATGTAATATATCAGACACTCTTTTGAGGTCAACATAGGCCAAAAGTTCATATAAAGGGTCAACATAAACCCCTTTATATGAACTTTTCTAGAGCATTACTTTGTTCCCCCAAAGAACACGAGGGTAGTACAGCATGCGCATGAGATTTTTTGAATGTGCCTTATTTTTTATCATCTGGCATTTTCCATATACCATGCAATATCCCTTCTTTTCTATTTTTGGCATTTTCTACAAGCGATGCAATGTCCCTTCTTTTCTATAGTTTGCCACATAGCACATACTGTACCATGTAAAGGGTCCTTTTCTATGCCCCTGGAATTTTTCTCAAGATTATCTATATATTTTGAGCTCATGAAGGGGCTGGCAGAATAGCTCAGATGCAGCACCCCATGCACGCGAAGCGGAAAGTGGGGTTAAGCAATAGGCTCACTTCTGTCTGTCTGTCCTTCAGTCTACAAATGTCAGTTTATGATCGAGGAACAATTTAATTTCAATCGAATGTTATTTTCGAACACGAATTGGCACATGAAATGGAAAACGAACCTGTAATTTAGCAGTATTTTGGTTTTGAATTCATCCCGATTGCACGTGTACAGCGAGGAACGAGATCATTCTTTTACTCTGTTTGTCTGTTTGGCAGTCAAACACAATTGAAAACTAGAAGGGCACTCGGTAGAGTGCATACCCCACCACGTAATGCCTGATCCACGAGAACATATCGGGCCCAATACATTTTTGAAATACCTTGCTATACATGCAGTACTATATCGTTTTTGGCCCTATCTCTCAATGATGAAGAATCACTTTAAAAATTAAATAATTATCATCTCCAGATCTGGATTCCGATCTTCACTAATATCGAATCAAATCGTCCTTGTCACACACCCAACCTGTCCATCAAATTTCATCCGAATCCGTCCACAACTTTTTGAGATATCGTGTTATTTATCGGTTCAGCACGATCTCTCAATGGTGAAGAATCATTGAAAAAATTTGAGTAGCCGGATCTGGATCTTCACCAAAATCTCATCAGTTCATCCTTGTCACGCTGTTAGCAAAATTGGCAAATGTTAGCAACCTGTCAACAAAATTACATCTGGATCCGTCCACAACTTTTTGAGATATCCTGTGCACAAACAAACAAACAAACAAACAGACAAACAAACAAACAAGAAGAAGACGTTGTGCAGAGCACAACACTTTCAAAATCCATAAAACAAACGATCTCAAAAATAATAATTGGTGGTTGAATTCAATGACCAAATCTGCAACTTCTCTTCAAATTTCAAGTGAATCGGATGAAAATTGCCAATTTTAGAAATTCGGCCTACGCTGACCTTTTGACCTATGTGGACCTACAAAATAATTGGCTGGTTGAATTCAGTGACCTGAAATATAAATCTTCTTCAAATTTCAAGTCAATCAGATGAAAATTGAGGATTTTAGAACTACAACCTTAGTTGTTGACCTTGGGTCTATGTTGACCTTTTGGTCCATGTTGACCTTAAATAATTGGTTGGTTGAATTCAGTGACCGGAAACATAAATCCTCTTCAAATTTCAAGTCAATCAGATGAAAATTGAGGATTTTCGAAATACCACCTTCATTGTTAACCTTTGGCCTATGTTGACCTTTTGACATTTTGATCTCAAAAACAACAGGCTTCTTCCTTATGGCAAACTCTACCACATAGTGAAGTTTCGTGACGATCGGTTTAAAATTGTGACCTGTAGGCGAAGACAGACAAACAGACGAACAGACAGACAGACAGAATAACAAAATCAACCGACCAATATACTTGAAAAATCTTCGATTTTGCAAGTAACAGAAAAGGGGTGAAAACATAACACTCCTTCACCTTCATGGCGGAGGTAATAATTCCAAACAGGAAACTTACTGTTTTAGCGACATTATAAAGGATACAAACAGAAAGCCAAAGAACTAATGCAACATGTTAAATATGGTGGTGCATCAGACGCGCATCAACAGCGGTAAACTCCGGAATTTTTTTTTCAATGACCTTTAAAATCTTTATTATTTCCTTTGGATTACATACTGAACACTACAGAATATAAATCGCCTTTTTGCACTTTCAAAACCCATCCATTTGGCAGTTCGTGGACAAATAATTACGGCTTTTTTTTGCCACTCGGAGAGTCCGCCTATGTTCTTGTTGTATTATATTTTCCTCTAGTTATATTATTATTTTTATTATATTTATCTCAAGACTGCATGGGGTAAGGTGTTGTATGAACTCTCTAGTTATCTATGGCATTAATGTAAAGTGATGTGTTTTGTGAGTATACACGTAGAGTTTGTAAATTTCTCTGGAATGTTACATTAGAAATTGCTTCCATATGTGAGGACATTCCAGAGTTAAATATCGAGGTTGCCGCAATGTTTTTATACAAATTATTCAAGTGAGTTTGTATAGTTAGTTATTCATTCGTTTGTCCTGTCCCTTTTGTCTTTCATGTATGTTGTTGCAACCGGTTGAGGGGAAACATTTAGGGGTAATGATATCATTGATGGTGAGCTGAAACTATCATGGTGTTATGAATGTTTAAAATAATATTTGCAATACAAGCTCCTGAAAAATTACTAAGAAATGAGAACCTAGTAACTTGGTAAGAGAGTGATATGTGGGCGTCAATCCATTGTGTTACGGACAACTGCGGAACGGCACTTTATGCAAAGACCTCATGGAGCAACGATGGTCTACTTTGGCAGCGCAGACAAACTGTAAAGATCATGGCTATGAATGGATTTGATGCTGATGGATGAGAGGAATAGCAGACAATGAGATGACAATGCACCGACATTGGAACAAAGGAAAATCGACAGAAAAGGGACAGAGAAAGAAACAAGGAACAAACCTACAAATAGCGTAACTGGAAAGAATACTGGATCAGAGGAGAATAAATACACAAAGGTAGAAAGAGCTGAAAATCATTGGACATTTGGGAAAGGAGATGCAGTTGGATTGGAACGACAAGAGCTAATGAGAGTAAATTAAGATAACAACTATGAGGTCGCATCAGATGGTGCTGTGTCAACATCTTAGAGGAGTGGAAGAAAGAACAGGGGTAGACAGACTAAGGAAGGCAATTACAAAGATGAGAGGAGGGAACAAGGAAGAAAGAGAAACAGCTTATATTTAGGGAGGCTTTTTCTTCTTGAATATGGCAACTTGGCTGCCAGGTATCTATCATTTTCTTGGGGCACAACTATGCTGCAGATGCTGAGCCCCTATACCAGTACATTGGTGCTCATTTTGCCAATTTCAGAAGGATGACAAGCTGAGTCAACCCCACCTGGTACTAATTCAGCAGCCAACAGGGCTCAAACTCAAGCCCCGAGGATCCCAAGCCAGCCCCCCTAACCACGAAGCCAATGTCAGGCTTTTAGGGAGGTTACCAAGCTACAAGTTGCTTGATGACTGGGTGCAGCCTGATGGGGCTCATCAGTCAAGATCATATCTAAAATCCAAATCCATTGGGACCATACTCTGTACAGAGCATTGGTGCTGTCACAGCTGTCTCCTGGGCTATTGGGCACAATCATGGAGAGTTCACCACTGTGACACACAACATTCAAGTGGCTCAATCATCCCAGCAAGCTGGTACTCATGGACCTCGGAAGGATGACAAGGCTGAGTCAACCCCACCTGGTATTAATTAAACAGCCAAGCAGGATTCAGGACTTTAGGATCCCAAGCCCACACCCTAACCATTAAACCAACACTAGGCATGAGACAATATGAGGTGGTAGAACATTATTGGCCATCTCCTGGTCTGTGATGGGATATGAGCAGGTCCTGCAGCACTTCAACCTACTGAATGGCACCAATTACTCTCATTGTCTTCAATTCCACTTCCTCCAGGGGTGCAAGGTGAGATGTGGCAGTGGTAGCCCGCAGAGCTGTACTTAAAACCACGGTGGATGACAGATTTCTACACTGTTCGGGGCTGGGACAGCAGCCAAGGAATAACTTGGCTTCATGAAGAATTCAATTAAAAAAGTAAATTGGAGTGCTTCATTTGAAACATTTCATCTACTTCTGTGCTATCTGTTGTCTCAAACAAACAGAAAAGATAAGTCCTTGTTAATTCTTCTCGTAACCAACTCCTGGTTTAGAACCACAGGCCTGAGGTGGTTCAATCCCAATTCAATCCCACTCATTGCCTCTTGGACTTCAAAGTGGCTCTATTCACCACCATCTCTCACCATCCTCCATTTTGACCCATTATCTTCTGTACCCACATTAACCCTACCCAATTCAAGCTCTTAGCTTACTGTGTCACTGTCCCCCCCCCCCCCCCCCCCATCTCTCTGCCTCCCCTTCTCATTACTCCTCTTTTCCTTCATCATTCATTCCTTCATTCATTCCCTTGCTTGGTACATTCCAGCTGTTGTCTCTTACTGCCTGTATGTCACCTTTCCATCACAATATCTTCTTGCTTCTCCATGAGACGTCAATTTCCATCCAAAACAATAATAACATTGAGGGGTAATGATATCATTGATGGTGAGCTGAAACTATCATGGTGTTTTAAATGTTTAAAACAATATTTGCAATACAAGCTCCTGAGAAATTACGAAGAAATGAGAACCGAGTAACTTGGTAAGACAGCGGAATACTTTGTCTTTTTACAAATGCTGAGGGATAGTTATCTCACCTCTTGGAATGTATTGTGATGTATACAGCACAAGAGTGATGTTCTTTCTTCAATGCTACTTGTTTACTTGGACTCAGGTTGTCTTTCATGCACTGAAAGCACAAATAAGTCATTCCATACTATTCACTGCAGTCTACAAGCACATCACATACAGTGCCCTTAAAAAAAAATCTGATCAATGCCACATTTAACAGAAAAGGAACACCCAGGAGATATAGAATAATAAAACCATGGGCAAGGATGTTTGAATGAACATCAGTCTTGAATAAACTGTTGCTTAGTTACGAATGGAATGGAAGATAGACTCACAGGTAGACAACCTCAGGTAACCGATCTATTAAGAACAGTACAACATAACCCATTCAATGCAAGAACCACTTTAATCAGCATATGTGATATTTGGAGCGTTGCAAGGAGTTTGGCTGCACTGTGATTCATAATCGTATCGGAAATGTGGAATATGATTACAATTTCCTATTAACATTAGAAGAGCACCTTTTGTCGAGTCCGAAGCAGTTCTGTTCTGTTCTTTCGTATGGCAGTTTGGCTGCCAGGGAGATATCATTTTGTTGGGGCACAACTGTACCGCTGATGCTGTGCCCCTATTACCAGTACATTAGTACTCATTTCGCCAACCTCGGAAGGATGACAGGCTGAGTCAACCCCACCTGGTGTTAATTCAGCAACCAACGGGGCTCAAACTCAGGACTCCAGAGATCCTAAGCCAGCCACTCTAGCTGCTGAGCCAACACCAGTTGTGATGGCAGACTCAAGATTCAAGTTGCAGGAAAGTGACGGCCGGGCGATACATTACGCCATCATGCATGGAACCCTCTCAAGGGCACCAGGCACCAATATCCCCCCCCCCCCAACAATGTGAGAGAATATAGAGAGATATAGATATAGAAGAGATAGAGATAGAATAGAGATAGAGATAGAGATAGAGATAGAGAGAGAGAGAGAGAGAGAGAGGAGAGAGAGAGAGAGAGAGAGGAGAAGAGAGAGGAGAGAGGAGAATTAAAAAAATTACAAAATTTTCAAAGAAGTTGCAAGAGCAGAGAAAGGCACTCTTTATACAAGGTGAAGTATTTTGGCTGCTCCTAGAGCACCCTTATTCTGGACATTTCCATCTGTCTTTCTGTCCGCAAACTTTGGTCAAGCCTAGGGGCTAAACCACTCAACCGATTCCAATCAAATTTGGTATAGGACCAATATTTCTGGGAATCGTGTGCTTTCGAATATGGGACCCCGGGCCCCAGCAACGGCCCTTTAAAGTGGTCAAAAAATCGAAAAAAAATAAAAAAAAATCGAAAACATCGAAGCTTAGAGTTCTGTGCGCAATCTATCTACTCCTTCATGCCAATTTGCAGCCCTAACAAAATATTTGTAGGAGGAGATAGGTTTTGGGCGAGTACATGTCGAACATTCAGAAACGGTTAATTGCGAATATCTCGAAGAGAAAGAGTCTGATTTTGATGAAACTTGGGTGAAATGTGTACAATGTGCTAGCATGTACACAAAAATGAATGTGCTATGCACACCTCCGTTGCTTAGCAACAGCTAAAATACTTTATCGTACATCGTACACTTATTGTGGACTGTACAAAAAAATCAATACCTCCGAAACTGGACCTCCGAGGGACCTGTTTTTTGTGCCCAAGGAGAATTTCTTACAGCATCATATAAAAAAATAAAATCTTTAGCGAATAGATAAATGGAATTACCAGGGCTGCCATTTGTTAGAGTCTCTTTGGAAACATGCCTGAAATTTCACAAGGGGGTTTCTGGGCACAAACTAAGAGGGCTGTGATAATCATATTTATTGTGCTAAATTGATTGATAGCAGTACATGAATATTGGCTGTCGCGTCGGCCAGCTTTCCATCTAGAGCGAGCAGCCATGTCGCCTACCGGCTTGTAGTATTTTTTTTTAATTTAGACCATGTTTTTGGGGGGTGGGGGGGGGGCTGTCCTTAGTTCACAGGGGAAATGCAGCCTTCCTTGTGAAAAAATCACCCTTTTGAATGAAAAATGCTCTTTTCATGTTGTTTGTGTTTTTGTTCCCCAATCCTGAAATACTTCCCGGGTACCTGAACCCTCTACAGGGATAGTTTATTCAGGTATCCTTCGTGAAGCCAAGTTTGATGTAACCAGCCCATTATATTTTGTGGTGATGTATAAAGCAAACACTCATCAGTGGAAATTTATCGATTTATTTACCTTTTTCACCCACTTACATTTGTTTCCTACTTTTTGTGATCAAAACAAACATTAATTCCTTTAATTCCAACGTTTTCAGAATCTTTTTTAAATTTATTTATCCTCCTCCCCTTCCTGTAGATAGTGACGTCATTATTTTTATTTATTGAGAAATGTTTGACTTTTTGTTTATTTTGACGTCTGTTTATTGACACATTTTGTTCATTGAGAAATGCACACAGTGACGTCATCAACATTATAATATTCATCATCACCATCGATTATTATATAGCACATCCTAACAGATTGCCTTCCTCTGATAACATAGTGTTTTCATGAATTTTCATGAGGAATTCCTTTTGCCGGTTGAGTGTTAATGAGGGTGCGATATTGTAATTTTTGCCAGCGTACCTGCAATAACTCGCCTTCTCTTCGCTGAAAGACCGTGGGAGTTTTAACATCCACAAACGAATGCCAGTATATGGGACACCCGGCTTAACGTCTACGTTGTGATCAAATACCCTTACTGCGAACACTAATCCGATAGTTTATAGTAAGGCTGAGAATCAAATACAGACTTGACAGCTCAGAAGTAAGTATGCTGCCTCTGCACCATCCTTATTGACGATTTTATGCAACCTTGACCTTTTGACCTTATGACCAAATTATTAATTTGTATTCTCCATATTTTCATCATAAAGCTTTGTTGAAACCTTGATAAAAGCTCAAATGGTAAAAAACAAGGTATAGCCTGGACAGACACAGAGGCAGACAGACAGACAGACAGACAGACATACAGACACAGAGGCAGACACAGAAGTGGTTGCAAAACCCCGTCTCCCGCTACGTGGAACAGGCTAATGTAGCAGGGGAATAGGTGGAGTGCAATTTATAAGCAACAGTCCTGCTCTTCACTTCATGGAATAACGATTTCAACTGAGTTAATTCAATACCTGCTGCACACCTTTGAAAAGCATGTACTGCTTTGCATTATGGGAAAATATGTGCATGCACGATGGGTGAGCTAATTTCAACTTCAGGTGAGCTGTCCCATTACTTTTGGTCACATAGCACATATTAACTTAAATTGCAAAGAACAAGAAAAAAAATAAACTGAAGATATATGAAGAATACCTTCTCAGTATTAACGCAAGTGTGTGTGTGGACAGAAAAACATGAGACCAGAGGGTAGACGTAAAACAAACAAAAATAGTAATGAGAGTGCAGATCCCTCACTGGTCATATACTTAAGGAAGTGCAGTGGAAGTGCACCCAAGTTGAAATAACGATTCGTTTTGCATCATTGTCACACTTTTTATTGTTCACCAAGGTGTTCGGTGCTTTAATGAAATCAGTTCAGTTATGTCAACCAAAGCAGTTTCCACAGAAACTAAAGTGAATGATGTGGGTTGATCAATGATTACTGCGATGATTTTGCTGACATTATGGAACAGAAATCAAACTCTCCCTTTGAAAGGCAAAATCCATGCTGAGAAGATTTAATAAAGGGGGGTTAACACCGAGAGACAATCAATATGTTACCATTCCTGTCGGCTCAGAAGCCTATTGATTGCTTCTTGTAATTTCATATTCTATAAGTTTGGAAGATTTCGGATAAAAACGATTGAGATCTTCATATTAGATTTCATGAAGGTTAAACATTAGAGCTTTTAAAGAGCAAACTTTCTTGTAGCTTCGCATTTGTGTTGTCAAAATGTTTTTTAAAAATCAACCTTGTATATGTATATATATATATATATATATATATATATATATATATATATATATATATATATTTTCTTCTTCTTCTTCTTTCGGCTGCTCCCGTTAGGGGTCGCCACAGCGGATCATCCGTTATGATCCGCATAATGATTTGGCACAGGTTTTACGCAGGATGCCCTTCCTGACGCAACCCTGGTCGCCTCTTACGACACAGGGATATATATATATATATATATATATTATATTATATATTATATATATATATATATATTATATATATATATATATACAGTGGGGAGAACAAGTATTTGATACACTGCCGATTTTGCAGGTTTTCCCACTTACAAAGCACGTAGAGGTCTGTAATTTTATTCATAGGTACACTCAACTGTGAAAGACGGAATCCAAAACAAAAATCCTGAAAATCACATTGTATGATTTTTAAATAATTAATTTGCATTTTATTGCATGAAAAGTATTTGATCACCTACCACCAGTAAGAATTCCAGCTCTCACAGACTGTTAGTTTGTCTTTAAGAACCCTCCCATTCTCACTCATTACCTGTATTAACTGCACTGTTTGAACTCGTTATCTGCATAAAAGACAGCTGTCTACACTCAATCAATCAGACTCTAACCTCTCCACAATGGGCAAGACCAGAGAGCTGTCTAAGGACATCAGGGACAATAATGTAGACTTGCACAAGGCTGGGATGGGCTACAGGACAATAGGCAAGCAGCTTGGTGAGAAGGCAACAACTGTTGGCGCATCATTATTATAAATGGAAGAAGTTCAAGATAACAGTCAATCTCCCTGGTCTGGGGCTCCATGCAAGATCTCACCTCGTGGAGCCTCAATGATCATGAGAAAGGTGAGGGATCAGCCCAGAATACACGGCAGGACTGGTCAATGACTGAAGAGAGCTGGGACACAGTATCAAAGAAAACCATAAGTAACACACTACGCCGTCATGGATTAAAATCCTGCAGCACACGCAAGGTCCTCTGCTCAAGCCAGCGCATGTCCAGGCCGTCTGAAGTTTGCAATGACCATCTGGATGATCCAGAGGAGGAATGGGAGAGGTCATGTGTCTGATGAGACAAAATAGAGCTTTTGGTTTAAACTCCACTCGCGTGTTTGGAGGAAGAAGAAGGATGAGTAAACCCAAGAACACCATCCAACCGTGAAGCATGGAGGTGGAAACATATTCTTTGGGGATGCTTTTCTGCAAAGGGACAGGACGACTGCACGTATTGAGGGACGATGGATGGGCCATGTATCGCGAGATCTTGACCAACAACCTCCTTCCCTCAACAAGAGCATTGAAGATGGGGCGTGGCTGGGTCTTCAGCATGACAACGACCCAAACACAAGCCAGGGCAACTAAGGAGTGGCTCCGTAAGAAGCTCTCAAGGTCCTGGAGTGGCCGAGCCAGTCTCCAGACCTGAACCCAATAGAAAATCTTTGGAGAGAGCTGAAAGTCTGTGTTGCCAGCGACAGCCCCGAAACCTGAAGGATCTGGAGAAGATCTGTATGGAGGAGTGGGCCAAAATCCCTGCTACAGTCTGTGCAAACCTGGTTAAGAACTATAGGAACGTCTGATCTCTGTATTGCAAACAAAGGTTTCTGTACCAAATATTAAGTTCTGTTTTCTGATGTATCAAATACTTATTCATGCAATAAAATGCAAATTAATTATTTAAAATCATACAATGTGATTTTCAGGATTTTTGTTTTAGATTCCGTCTTTCACAGTTGAAGTGTACTATGATAAAATTACAGACCTTACGTGCTTTGTAAGTGGGGAAACCTGCAAAATCGCAGTGTAATCAAATACTCGTTCTCCACTAGTACTATAGTAATATATATATAGTTTTTGACACCTCCCATGCTCTTCCAGCCGAAGAAGCTGCATAAAGTAACCAAGACGGACTACACAAGGTAAGCACTTTGCTGTTTCAAACCCTTCCCAGAGTTCCTCCACAGCTGTAAAGACGTTCACAAATAGTACACACATGAGAATCCCAATGCTACACACCCCCTCAACTGCCAGACCGGTTTCATCGCTTATTGGCGAATCATCAGCAACAGCGCAGACAGCAATGCATACCAATGAGGCTCCCAAGCATGTACCACGTGCAAATGTCAAAAGCAGTATATATATATATATATATATATATATATATATATATATATATATATATATATATATATATATATATATATATATATATATATATATATATACACACACACATAATAAAGAAAGACCCACATCTCTCACCTGTGAATGGAGGGAATAGCCAATCAGCTCTCACCTAATCAACTACACCCAGGTGGCTAGGATTATACAAATAAATTGACACCTCCCATGCTCTCTTTGTCGAAGAAGCTGCATAAAGCATCCATGAAGACCTACACAAGGTAAGAGTTTTGCTGTTTCAAATCCTTCCCAGAGTTCCTCCACAGCTATAATCCTTCCAGCCTGCTGGAAGGCTTACCAAGTTTTAGGTGCGGTGGACTACCACTGGACTACCACTAATCAGCTGGAGCCATAGCTGATTGAATGGTTGAGGCTCTCTGACCATGAGAGGGTCGTGATGGTCCACCTCTACAATGAAAGCTTTACTGATGATAATGTGAAATGAAACGGAGAAGAGGGAGGAGGAGAAAGAGGAGAGGAAGAGTGATGAGAAGGAAGAGGTTGCAGAGAGAAAGGAGGAGAGGGAAGCAAGGACCTGGATGTAGTTGCCTTGGTGGTGGGGGCGATGTTGAAAACTTTTCCGATGTTGAAAACTTTTCCGATGTTGAAAATCTGTCAATGTTGATTTGCCTGTACCGACCATTTTATTTTCGAGAAATATTTCTCATTCACAAACTTAAAGCACTCTGATCTATCAATGTCGTTTATGAAGTTTTGTATCGATTCGGTCAACAGTTCTGAAGATCTTTGAAATTTATTTGAAAAAAAATAATCAACCCAAGATGGTCGCTAAGTGTTTGGACCGATCAGGTTCATTGAAGAACATGTTAAAGTTTATCGGTGTAGCTATCTCGAATAAATAGGAGTGAAACAATTTGGCAGAAAGAAAATAATAATCTCAACAAGAACAATAGGCTTCTAGCTTACATCTTGGAAGCCTGAATAATCCTCCTACTATTCATTTGCAATTGGTCACTGGCTTTGACACAATGCATTTTTTAAATTATGGACCCCAGGCATCAAAAAGGTACAAATATCGAACAAACAGTTTCAAATGGAGCACCTTGCTGCCATTAGAGCATTTAGATAGCATCAGATGTGGCAATACATGGGAATTGTTGCTCCCAGCTTGCCAGTTCGATGACAGAAGACGCCATTTGTATTTTGCCACCTTCATCCCTACCCCGTTTAGAATCCCTTGTGGGTATGAACAACTTGCTAGTAATAATAATGATTAAACTTTTACAAGATAGTATATAAAGTTACTAAGCTCCAGGGTGTGTTCAGTTACTAAGTTTCTTGCAGAGCACTTTCTAAGTGGCTTAAGCACTCCATTCAAAACTGTGGATGAGGAACGGCTGGATGCTTGGTAACTGAACACACCCCTGATGATGAGTACCTTTGACAGTTTGATACTAAAATTAGTGTCGTATTGCTCTCCCCGACTCCTACACTGACACTACCAATCAAATTGTTTTAAATCCACAGCAAACAAAAAGTTGAGACAAGGGCAACTTCCTTGCTACCTTCAAAGCCTTTATGAACACTGCTGCTGTGATTTTATGCTTGAGGGTCATTAAGACTGGATGGCCACTTCAAAGCATTAATCCACGACCCGCCGGCCTCGCCACTGCCATTAACCTTGGGAGTCTATGCCACACACTGCGTGCTTCGGCTCACATATTCTGGACGTTTAATGAAGAATGACTACATCTGATTTATGAAGACAACAGTAAATATGTCGTGAGTTTTGTTGCATGCATTAGCTGGGTTTGCTGGGTCAAAAGATTCTGCAACAATTGCGTTTGCAATAAATGTATGGCACCTTAAATTCGTGCCTGCACTGAAGTATACTGATCATTTACTACGAATTGGATGAAGCCTAGTGTTGGCTTAGTGGTGAGGGTGGTGGCTTGGGATCCTTGAGTTCAAGCCCCGTTGGCCGCTAAATTAATACACCAGGGGGTTTACTCAGCCTGTCATCCTTCCAAGATCGGCGAAATGAGTACCAGTGTGTACTGGTAGAGGGGCACTGCATCAGCGACATCGTCGTGCTTCCAATAAATGATAGCTACTCCGACAGCTGAGCTTCCATATGCAAGAAGAAGAAGTACGAGTTGTGGGGCTGGCAGGATGGCCTAGACTGGAGATGTGCACTCACCTCTAAGCTATCTAGCCTGGGTTTGAATCTTGGCCCAGCTACAAACCGTCATCCTGGTGTATCGCAGGTAGGGTGGTTTATCAAGGTGTGTGCCATCCCTTGGATGGATGTAAAACTGGGCGTCTTGTCTGCTGGCATTCATGGAGATTTTATGGTGTTCTTCACGCGTGAAGAGTAGGCAATCCATCTCTGCCTAAATGTGGCCTGAACAAATTCCAAACCTCTACCTAAATCTATAGTGTGGCCACAATGTCTTGTCACCCCTTGTAAATATTGACATTGCCTTTTACCATATTAGCTGACAACACTGAAGGGTTCTACAAGTTATACCACAGACAGTTGCAGTACTCTTTTACTTTATTGCACATTTTACAGCATCTGACACAAGCCTTCAGTGTCATGTGGATCCATTTTTGCTCCATCATCTATATATTACTAAAACTCTCATCTTGTGTAGGCCTATATGTAAGTATGTATGTTCCCGAAATACAGCCAAAACGGTACAGGATAGCGCAAAAATTTTCAGCCCCCCCCCTTACTCACCATTCGCCTGCGGTGTGCAGTATCAAGTTTCGTTCAAATCGGGCAACAAAAAAAATTATTAAAAAAACTTCCCAATTCAGTCAAATACTCTTCGGGAGAATTTGATCAATGCAAGCAACCTCAGCGGTATAGTTCGCTGGAGCTATCTTTTTTCTTTAATTTTTTTTTATCAAACGCTGTCACAACATGAACCCAACGGGTTCACGGGCTGTCTAGTTGTCATTATGGAGAATACTTTTGCGCCATGTTCTGTAGGACATTTTCCGGAGCATTTGTGGGGTGATCCGATTAAAAGGAAGTCTCACTGCTTGTTTAAGGTCCCCAGTAGTTTTGCAGCACTGCTGTACAACAATCTCTTTTTATGAAGCCACAAAGGGAATTATCACATGTCGACAGGTCTGGGCTTCGATCTGGCCAGTCAAGTGGAGCAGGCAGCACCGGTGACCCACGACAAATCCAACGTTCCCCGAAAACCTCACGAACGTATTCCTTAACAGCGATTGCGTAATGTGCCAGTGCCTCGTCCTTCTAGAACCACGCATTGTCCTTAATCGAGTTAATACCAAGGTTTTCTCGTTGTAGCACAAAGCAGTTTTGCAACATGTCCAGATAAGTGTGCTGATTAACTGGATTAGCAAAGAAACTTGGTCCAAATAGTCGTTTCCTGTCCATCCTAGCCCATCATGCCATGTGGAGGATGATATTCCACGTTTTTTTCATTAAAATGTAGGTTCTCCTTGAAACAGAACACAATGTTCAGTGCTCAAGAACTTCGGTGTTTGGCACATTCATCACTGAAGTCCACCTTTCCACATTTTGGGGTTGTGTCAAATGTCCGAAGCATCCTTGCACATGCATCCCATCTGTGGTTTAAATTGTCTGATAACTCTCCAACCAACATTGGTCGATTATGGGTGCGATTTTAGGTCGACCTTCATCCGCTTTTGCATTGTCGAACGCGGGTTTCCAAGCTCTGCGGATTATTTACGAGTCGACAGTTTCGGTGACCTGGCAACAGATTCTTCGACCAATTCGCACTGCTGACCTCTGGTTGATGGCCTTCTCGTTCTTGGAATATCGTTTATGTTGCCTGTTGCAAAGGTAGAGATAACCAATGCAGAGTTATCTTTTTATAGGGAGCTTCTTTGCGGAATCGTTGCTGGAAGTTGACGCATACCCCTTCCATTGTTTTCCTTGTTTGTGGACGTTCGTAAACCCATACACTGACAACAATCCGTTGTTCAACGGTGTTATTGCTTATATCACCCAACCACAGTTACATTCACTCAATGTGGAAAAAACATGGAAAAAGGAAACAAATTAACACTCTGCATGCAAAGGGAATGTCAATTTTTAAAATAGGTGACAAGACATTATGGCCACCATGTACTGCAGGTGTTGCATCAGCAGCACAGCCATGACTGTCTGAGCCAATGATGCTACTCGTAGCCAGTTATGTGTTGCATATGAAAGAAGAAGTACTAATTGATATTCTTTTTTCTGATTCCTGCACTACACCAGACACGCATGTCGGGAACACAGCACAATAACTCTCAATACCATTGTGATGGTCCATATACCTTTTCAAAAAGATACATTATAAGTGCTTTGCAGCAGCTATAGTTGTGTTCTTTGGATGAAGCACAACCAACAAATGGAATAATTTTGCACGAGAAGTCTGCAAAGGTATTAAATGCAAGGAGGTTTGAATCACAGGCAAAGGCGGTGCTGTATAAACCATCAGAGAACATGACATGAATAGTGCGGATTCCTGTGGATATATAATACGATTTAATTTCAAAGTACAGAGAGATTACTATTAACTATAGCTCAACCATCCGTTCTTTTCTTTTTCAGATGTCCATTTGTGTTTATATCAAAGTGTTTGTGTGCGTAATTGCATGCACTACGTTTCTGTTGCAATTCCCTGGTGCAGGTGCAAGAATCAAATCCAAGCAAGCCAGCTGGTATTTGTCGATAACTCGCCGAGGCTGTTCCAAGCGGAAAGAAATCTCAACTTCAGGCTCCTGGAGGGCATTCGGGAGTAAGTTACAAAGGCAGGATTCTTTCCCAGAATACTGATCCCCATGTTCCACTCCCCCACTACCCCAGCTTCATTTTAGCATTCTGAAAACACCAGCCAAACAGAATTATATATTATATATATATATAATATATATATATATATATATATATATATATATATATATTATATATATTATAAACTAATAAATGTCAGTCAGAGCAGAGTGTGTGTGTGTGTGTTGTGTGTTGTGTGTGTGTGTGTGTGTGGTGTGTGTGTGTGTGTGTGTGTGTGTGTGTGTTGTGTGTCCTCCATATCTCCAAACCATGAAACCTAGTAGCCTAAAACTTTGCATGCATATGAAAGGAGCTCCAAGGGAGTGCATGAGTGGAAATTGGGTGTTTGGGTTAATTAAAACACCCCTTTTGAAGATAATTAACAGCCTTATTTAATTATATCCTATATCATGCGCATCCTCAGACAGCTCGCTGTCCCTCGATGGGGTCTTAATTCACCATTTTATTTGGCCTGCTCAACTATGCCTTGACTCAACTTCAGGCTCATGGAGTGATGCCTTGACTCAACTTCAGGCTCTTGGAGTGAAAAATATGGATAAACAGGTTGCAATGATTTATTAACGAAAAAGGTTTTTTTTCTTTTCATTTTCCTCACTCGTATTATCAAATGCCTGATCATCATACCTACGAATCGCTGGATGCATTGCAATGCTTATAAATGCCCGGAGATGCCAGTGTTCATGGCTTTATTTCATTTTCGCACATGCCATAACCTCAAGAATCTCTTAAACAAAGCTAAATTACAAAATTTAAGCTCCAGAATTGAAATTAGCAGCAGTTCCGACTGCTAGAAAAAGTGTTCATTTGTCCAATTCGGACATGTTTGACATTTCGGCGTCTCAAGGAGGTATTTAATAATATGACGGATCGGCAATCGCTAATCACTTGTGAAGCCAGCCTTTCCTTTATGCCCGGAGACGCCTCACCAGATTCTCTCAGCGAGGGAGCCTCGTGAGTGGAGGAGGCCAAAGGGCCGACTACGTGCCTTGTGGTTGCAGCAGGTTGATCAACATCTCAAGGAGATGGGGATGGACCAGGCATCTGCCT
>CM068962.1:26283712-26298712 GCA_035128595.1 Eptatretus atami | reverse complement strand
ATGTATTTTTTTATTTATTATTTTTTTTATTCTTGAATTTTTTTTTTTATTTTATTTTATTTTTTTTTTTCCCTTATTCTTTTTTATTTGGTATTTTTTTTTTTTTTAATTTTATTTTTTTTTTTTTTTATTTTTTTATTTTTTTTTTTTTTTTTTTTTTTTTTTTTATTTAGTTTTTTTTTAATTTTTATTTTATTTTTATTTTTTGTATTTTATTTTTAATTGTATTTTATTTTTTTTTTATTTTTTTTTATTTTTTTTTTTTTAAATATATTTCTTTCTTATTTTTTTATTTTATTAGTTCTTTTATTTTATTTATTTTTTTTTTTATTTTTTTTTTATTATTTATTTTTTTTTTTTAATTTTTTTATTATTTTAATTTATTTTTTTATTTTTAATTTTTTTTTTTATTTTTTTTTTATTATTTTTTTATTTATATTTTTTTTTATTACTTTTTTATTTTTTTTTTTTTTTTTTTTTTTATATTTTTTAATTTTTTTTTATTTTCTTTATTTTTTTTATTTTAGTTTTATTATATTTTTTTTTTTTTTTTTTATTTTTTTTATTATTTTTATTAATTTTTTTTTTTATTTTTATTTTTTTATTTTTTTTTTTTTATATTATTTAGTTTATTTTTTTTTAACTAATATTATTACTTATACATATGGGTGGTTCTGTGTATCTTAGGATTTCTATTTCTTATACTTGTTCATTTCAGCTGATTCCTTTTTGCTCTTTTCATGGTTTTTCATCTTTTTGGTACTTTCTCTTATGTACTTAGAAGTTAATATATATAATATATTATTATTTATATGGTTGACCGGTTGGCTCATCCTATTGTTAAGTCCTATGCTGCCAAGCAGTGAAATATCCATCATAGTAATTCATATTAACAAATTTTTTTTTTTTTTAATTTTTTTTTTTTTATTTATCATATTACCTCCTCCTATAAAAAATATTTTTTATCATTTAATTATTTTTAAAAATATTCTTCCTAGAAATCACAGCCTGTATACTATCAGATCTGTCTATTATCTTTTCGCTGAATAGCCACATTTTTTCAAACCTCGCCCTCTCTAATAAGTCCTAGTTCGTATTCCGTGTGATCCTCCATCATTGTCAAATAGTCCTTTCCTTCGGTCCATCTCTAAGATTCCTGTACCACTTACAAATAGCTTTCGTCCGTCTCACTGATGGTGTGCTATAATTTATCTTTATGCTTACTCCCCCTCTTGGTTTTTGTTCCTGCTCTCTCACCTTTCTCTGGCTTCAAGCGTGGAAATCAATGGATCTATTTCGGTTATCATGTGCATATCTCCCTCTTGATGAGGCTGTAGTTCTTTTGGGCTCTCATTCAAGGCATGTCGGATTTTGTTCTTTATACTAGTCTAGTATGACTTGTCTCCTATCTCTCAAGCCTTCCCCCCTCCCTGCTCTCTCATCTCTTCTTGCTATTTGTCCCTCTCTCTCATATTCCGCTCTCAGGTGCGTTCAAGGTCCTCAACAATCCCTCCTCTTTCTGCGTAAAAAGCTACCAAAAATCCGATATTCATTACGCTTCACCATTCACTCTTTCATTCCTTCTTTTTTTCCCTTGCCTTTGGAATATATACTTCCTCTACTTCTATTCTATCCACAAGGTCTGTGCCCGATCTCAGGCCTTTCATATATACAGTGTTCACCACCAATACTTCTTTATCGTTTCCCACAAGTCCAATATCTTTCGATATTCTCCCTCCGTTAATCACCCCTAAGCCCACCTCTTCTAATTTATCCTGCTCCTTCCTGATCAAGTTTTCCGTTTTGTCTTAATTGATCCATCTTTGTATTTCTCTCCATGTGCTTCCATCCCCTTAACCCTTTCTTCCCGTTTTTTCACAGATATTTCCTTATTAATTATCTTTCTTGCTTCCTCCTCACTGTTTTTTTTACTCTTTTCCTTTATCCAACCCTTTTTTAACTTCTTATGCCCCTCCCCTTGCTTTGCGGATGATTGTGTTAGCTCTCATACGTAGCCTTTCTGACTAAGGACAAGGTACAGAAATATAAAAGTTTTCTTTTTATAGATATTGTAATATTTATTAAGTCTATTGCTTTGAACCTACTTTATATTGTATTCTCTCTTTATCATGGGTAAGTAGAAATTAATAGGACTCATCTTTACAGAGTATCATTCACTACTGATTTTAGTAATGATAGCATGCTTTACGTGTTTCTTCTATTCTCTCCTCTGTTGAGAACATCACAGCCATTGGTGGTTTCCTTACCTACAATAAACAATATTGGTTATAGTTTCCTTAGTTCTCATACTATCTGGAAAATCAAGGAAATATGGTAATTGTCATCACCTTTTCAATGCCTAGGTAATTGCGACCTTTAGACTGGCTGCATGTTCTATCTTGTATTCTTTAAGAAGTTAATCTGATCCATGTTGAATTGGTTCCGTTTAACTACGTATAGCATAGAAGGATGTTGCGAACTATGTATTCTGGAGTTTTAGCATGTTATGAATGTTTTTTAGGGATCTGAAGCAGCATCATGTTCAAGAAGACTTACTTATTTGTATCAGTATTACCACGGATTAATTTACTTTTTTTATTTTTTTTTTTTATAGTTTTTTTATTTTTTTTTATATTTTTTTTTTATATTTTTTTTTTTAAATATTTTTTTTTATTATAAGTTTTTATTTTATTGCAGGCCGTGAGCTGAATTGAGCTGCAGAGGGATGAATGGTCTGGTGATGTGTGAGTTTCTTGTCTGTCTGATAATTCACTAATTAGATGTTGGATTTCGTGTTTGTATCCATGACTCTGCTACTAATCGCATCTATATTTCTGTGCTGTTTGCACTGTTGTATCTAATATTTTCAGTACAAAATTTCTTGCTTTGTTTGAAGAATATAGACTGTATGTTCAATTCACTCATTTACTCTAAACCTTCTTGTGCATGTTAATTAATTTCTTTAGTTTTTTCACGATGATATGAGTTTAAATTATTACGATTTTTTTTTTTTTTTTTTTTATTTTAATTTTATCTTTTTGAGTATGCTATGCACTTGGTATAAGTATATACAACTCTGTATGGTGTTTTGTATCATATGTACATAGTTTATAAGGTAGTTACATTTTTTTTGTTATATCAGAGATTGACAAGTCTTTTATGTTGGCATAGTGGTTGGTATCTGTGGTCATTGATGTTACTTTTGTAGTCTGTCTTGGCTATTGATATTATTATGTTATTATCTATATCCAGGTGGTTGTGTTTTTTTGATTCATTATCAACAATTTTTTTTTTTATCTTCCTGTCTTTCCTTCACTTGCTTTTATTCTATGTTGAATATTTATGGGTTGTGGCTCCTGCCTATCGCTGATTCTAGGTATGTCCCCTATTTACTGTGTTTACTACTGTTGTCATTTGGCCGTATCTTTCTGTGTAAGTTGATACAGATCTGAATCAAACCCCTATCTTTTTGTTTGTTTAAATTTAGTTATGCTACGGTTCTTTGAAATTCTCTAAGGACTTCCTCCAGAATTTATTAATCCACCTATTTTTTTCTAACAGTCTTAAGCCAATCACCTGCTATGAATTACTAGTGTAATTATTTTGTATAATAGGATTGTGGTCACTGACAGCCAATTTGTTTTTCCCCCTTCATTTATCTTTTTGTTAATGTGCTATTAGGTCGATTGCCCACCATTTGTTATAGCTCCAGATGTGAATAGTTTTGAAATTCATGCTCACCACAATAGTTAATTATTTATAGAAAAACTACAGACAAACAATAATCATAAAAAATCATGATTGATCTATTTCTCAGTCTTTTATTCTGTTATGCGTATGATCTACGGTTTTGACCTTGTCTCATCATCTCAATGTGTCCTTCAGGTCCTTACGGTTTTGTACCACCACTACATAGTGTCTAATGATATGGGTTATTACTATATTTGCAAGGGTTTAATTTGCTTCGAGATTTCCTGTGATGTGGGTTAAATAAATCATCAGCAAGTGTACGATCATCTTTTATTTTATATTTTTTTTTTTTGATGTGTCTTTTAATTGAACGTGGTAGACTTCTGCTACATTATTTTGGTTAACCATCCATGACGTATGTTGCACGCCAAGCCATCAACACTTCACAGCCACTTTATGTGGTAAAAATGGATGTTTGATGTTATAGTTCTGTTAAAAGTTTTAAGTTTACGATTTAGTGGTTGCACATATTAAAATGGCATTATATATTTTGACAGATATAATTTATTTATAAGCAGTATATATTAATTAATCTATATTCGTATATGTTCTAGTTGTTAAGTTCAATACCTGTTTACCAACTACATCAAATTCATTATATTGATATGTTCTGTTTTTGTGTTGTTAGATAGATGGATGTGAAGAGTCAAAAGATACCCCTAAATAGTTTCCCTCATCACTCTGTATATGAGTTTATTTGTCTTCACTCTGTTTTGTTCTAGTCTTGTTTTGTTTAGTCAGTTTGTTATTGTTATCTTAATATAAATATAGTTTGTGGACGTTCTGCATTCTGATGTATAATCTTTCGTTGTGATCATTCATTTTCTTGTCGCTCATATATCTGTAGTACCTGATTTGTAATTTGTATTATTTTTTTTTTGTTTTGTATTTTTAGATTCCATTTTACAGTTAATATATTTAATTATTCATTTGTATTCTTCACTTTCAATGAATTAGTTTTATTATTGTTAGATTATTGAGGAGTTTGAATATGATTTTGTAGTATGGATGTTAGTTCTCAATAATATACATATTAACGTTATATTTCCTACTTGTCTTTGGTGTTTTTATAATATTAATTTTTTTTTTTATGTTGGCTTGTATTTTATTTTTTTTTTTTTTTATTCTGGAATGAAATCTATGTATACTTCTATTTCGGATGGTACTGCGCTTCTACGTTAGTTTGCCCCTTTCTTATAGTTTTGATAAATTCTTGCTTTGATTTATTGTTCTTGATGGATCCTTTAGTGATTTTGACTATTGTGGTAATATGATTTACAGGTTTTGATTTTTGAACTTACTCATCCTTTGTATCACAGTCTTTAAAGTTCTGATTTTTATGAAACTATTCTTATTTTGATAATAATTTCTACTACTAAGTGTTTAATGTAATTATTCTTTTTGTTTTACTTTAATATTAATTATTATTTTATGTATATTTTTAGCTTTTTGTATACTATTTTTTTGTGTGGTTAATGCTACCATCCTCCTTTATCATCTAATATCACCATCATACTATACTTTTAACTTACCTCTCTTCAATTCACACTCATACACTTATTCTTATCACTTTAAATTTTCATCTCTCACTACTACAGTAACTTATATTCTTACACTATCACTTCACACACACATCCTCGTCTCGTATGCCAGACAGTTTTTTGTGTATCTTTATAATGTTCTTTCTACCAATAGTTTATTTGTAGTCAATATTATCCTATAGTTGATCAAATGGTAATTTTTCTTTTTTTTATAAAATAATTATATCTCGATTCGATCGTTCTATTGGACTGAACTTAATAATTATTCAAGTGAACTGGATCGATTTGGTACTTGGGATCAGTAATATATTCGGACCAAAACAAACTATATCATTGTTATGCGTACTTAGTAGCTGATTATATTTTGACGACGGGTCCTATGCTCTCTCTGACGACACGGACTTTAGTCGGATTCTTTATTGTCGCTAGAGTTTAAATTTCGTTGCTTATAGTATGTACGTGTCTTTTTTGGTGCTCGTTTTCACTCACATCGCTATAATTAGTTTCTTATTTTTTAATTTTATTTTTTTATTTTTCATTTTTTTTATTTTTTTTATAATCAGTGTCGGGCATTCTCTCCCGTCCAAACTTTCGGTCCGCACGCTGTCCCGGTTTAATCATACCTGCACTGCAGCGCTGCTTGCCACTCCCTCCTCTTCTCCTTCCTTGGGTAACAATCCCAGTCTCACTCGTGTGTTACACATAACCAGTAGTTTGGTTCTTATATTATCTTTTATGGTACCATCTTGGGTGGAATATATTCTCATTTGATTATTGGTCAAGTGTATACACATTAGAGTATAGTTAAAATCATGTTGATAGCATTGCTTATCGGTTTGGTAGTTTTTGATTATTGTTATCACCATGTTATTATATGCTCTCTTAAATAAGCTTTGTTTAGGTGCTAAATGGCCAGTTACAATTTACGACATTTTCCTTACTTAACTTAACAACTTTTTTTTTTATTATCAGTCAACATGAAAATCATTGAAATTTTGTTCTCCACCTTTTTGCTTAGGTATCATTGACTTTTCTTCAACAAATATGTTTCTAACCATGTCCATAGGTTTGAAGGTTTATGTTCATTGCTTTTCGTGGACAACATTTTTTATATCTTTTTAAAGTGTCTATTTTCCTGTGTTGTTTTATATCATACCGCTTTTAGAATAGTAATTGTCCAATCATTAAGGCACCGTCATCACTCTTGTCGGATTTAAATCTCAAAGCGTTATATTGTTAGACCGACTGTATGAAAAATATTGTCTCAATTACGCTGGTCACACGTTCGAAATCGTTAGTGGTATGTTTTTTTATTATGTTATGAGCACTGCTGGCCTACGTGTAAGTACGTCCGATGCGTTTAACTATTTTTTCCTTCTTGAATATTTTTCGTATGTTTTTCCATGCGTTTATGACTTCTCACGTGCATACGCTGTGCAATAATTGTATGGAGCTTACTCGTTATTTCTGCAGATCTGTATATGATATTTCACTTACTGTATATTTACTTTTATAGTTCAGAAAACACGTCAATTTTTTGATAATTTTGTTTAGCGTCAGTTTTTCTAGATTCCGCTTTTTTTTTTCTTTCTTTTTCTTTATCTTTCTTCTTACGCTTTATGACGGTGATGTTTGACATTTCGATTTCTAGTGCGGTTTTTATAAATTAATTAATAGGCTTTTTTTGTTGTTTTCTTTTTCCGCTCATCTGATTTATCATAATCGCACTGAGAATCAGTAATTTTTTTTTATGTCAACTATTACCTTCTATTCCAATATATAAAAAAATAATCCCAGGGAGATCTATATAACATACAATGACCTTGTTAGAACTCATTTTCTCTCGATTCGTGTTCGGAATGCTTATTGTAGTATTTTAACATTAGTAATCAGTGAATTTTTTTATTTGTCGAATCGTTTTGATCTATACTGATATCGCGTAATCTTTTCTCTTACTTTAATTTATGGTCTCAGTCGTATGCAGGAACGTGTGTCATTACCTGGCATTACGTTGAAAATTTCATACATGTACTATAATTCTTTGTACGATACGTATTATGCTTATCTACGATCGTTATATGATTTTTTTTATTTTTTTTATTTTTTTTTATTCCATGACTTGTTAGTCATCTCGTGTCTCTTAATATCGTTATACAATTAATCTTTTACCTATAATATATATCGTTTCGACGATTGTTACCTCTATTATCTTGAGCAAATTTTTTGCATACTCTGGCTATACGCTGGCTTAAATCGTCTTATATGTTAATGTACTCTAGTTTATCATCGTTACGTTATATCTTTTTTTTAGTAGCGTTTATATTTGAGATTCGGTCTAGCCTACTAGTCCTTATTTAATAGCATACGCCACTGTGATTCTGTCTTTTTGCTATACTGCTGCCACTCTGCTATGGTATGTTTAGTACTATTCTATTTGTGGTTCCATTAGGTTTGTATTGATTACGCCGCAAACATCTCTCAGCTTATTCGTTGATATTAAGTATATCTATATGTTATCTGAATGATTTTTGTACTGTATACTAATATTTTATGTTATTACGTCTACTCGTTATGAATACTTTCTCAATACTGGTGAAGTATACATTACTATAGTTCAGAAACGTTCGCCAGTCGTTTTATAACATTTTGATATACTCTGCCTATTACTCTGGACTATAAAATTGTCCAAGAGTTTTTTGTTACTTAGTGCCCTTTACTGTATGGAAATTATAATATATAATTTTCTTTTGGAACATTTAATTACTATTGGGTGTGTGTTTGACACAATTTATTCAGAATATCCAATGTAAATTCTAAATTTTTATTTTTGTTATAGTATCTTAGTTTTGCTATTATTTAATACTTTTTAGTTATTAGCTAGACATTTATGTTAACTCTATCCCTCCCAATATGATAAAATATACTTAATTTTTTGATCGGTATTTATCTAGTTTGGTCATTTTCAATTATATTTGTTCACCTGTTGATTAATAGACTGTGATACTTTTCTATAATTAAACATAATATGGATAAATGAATAATAACAGTGATAATAATATTAATGTTTTTTTCCCTGTTAATCCTCATAAATAATCAGTGATATTTTCAGGGGATTATAAAATTATCTCTAATTATGCTATCTTATTTGTTATGGTATTTAAACCTTTTATTTACACAATATAAATCCAATAAGACAGTTGCATGGTATGTGTTATTCATGATTATCATGTTAATGAATGTCAATTGTGATAATGAAATCAATTCTGTGTTCGGTCATAAATTTTATTTAGTAATTATGAGAACTTCAAATTTGGTTGTTTTCACACTTAACTAAGGCTCTTACCAAGGCCCAATTGTTAGTTTGTTATAAGCATATTTGTTCTATATGTATATCCAAAGTATGTGTTCCTTATTAGTTTTTCTAAGTATATTTCTGATTCATGATGCACTGATTTGTTAATTGTATATATAAATTTTCAGTATGTACTTTAATAATATATCAAATCTATTTTATCCAAGTTATTTTCTATATATCTTATCTAAATCTTTTCTCTTCTCTAGTCTATCTAAGTAGATGTAATATCCTTGTCTCTACAGTGCTTTGCAGTTGAACATATCTAGTGCATTCAGTCCAGTGTTTGTATCATAACAACACATTTTTGTAGTGAACACTCTTTTTTACAATATCTAGGTAAAATAATTGCTATCGTTATTTTTTTTTTTTCCTTATACAATTTCAAGTAAGATTATTGGCCTGATATATATATTATTGAGAACCATTCTTTATTTCATTAGAATATATTATCGATCCTCTTATACCCATTTGTGTGTTCTCCTTATTGACATGTCGGATTTAGATGTGATTAAAGTTAAATTCATATTTCAAGAAAATAATACCATACAAGATATATGCTCATTCGAAACTTAACTTGTGCTTGGGTTATGTTTACATATGATCTAAAATTCTTCTCCGAAAGTGTTTGACTTCACTGTAATAACGATATTGATTTTTATAATAATTTTTTTCGTTTTTCTCATTATTGAACGAACGTGAGACTGCACACCACATGTTTTTGAGAAATGTTTGTGTTAATTGTGGCTCCTAATAAATTTTTTCTTGCTATCGTTGTTATCGTTTTTTGTGTTTATTTCAGGAATATAATAACATATCTATATTTAAGTATATTATTTTATTTATTTTTATATTATGCGTAATCGCAAGTGTATGATTTACTTTAACGCTTTTATTATGTTTGCACTATGTATGAGTATTAAGTGAAATTAAATAGTATATCTAACAACAACTAAAACAATCACTCCCATAGAAAATTTGGAATCAATTTTTTGTTGTTTTGGTCTATGATCCTTATATTGCTTCCTGGTTTTATTAACGCTGTTTGCGGTTTTCTTTTTATATATTAATCACTATGTGTTTATTTCTATCTTTTTGTGAATATTATCTTTTTTATGCCTAAGTTCACTATTTTTGCTTTCTTATCTGCTTGATATTACGGTTGGCTTGTTATTTTTACGCCCTTTTTGAATTGACATGTAACGCTGCGTGTGGCCGTCAGAGTTTCTGAGTGTGCTTCAGTTGGTTGACCACGCCTGTGTATTGTTATTTTACAGGCTCGTTACATGGTCGTCGTGGATATAATCTGCGGTAGTTATTAACATTTTCTATTTCTATTCGTTCTGCTGTTCGTTTTAGCATTTATGCGACAATAAAAATTCCGGAATAAATAGAAATGTTGTATATATAACATTCTAAATATAATATTTACCTCATTTCCTTATCCGTTCCGTCTGGATTATTTTTTTTCCATCGATTTCGCTACTTTATGCCCTTTGTCGGTTCGTCTCTTGCAAGACACCTTGCGTCTGTCCTTTGAATAATTTCTATGGCCGTTCATGGTAACTGCTTTCCTATGTGGCATCCGTTGCGATATTCATATCAATAGACTTACGCTACCCCCTTCGTTTATTATCTGTTTCTCTTCCTCAATTTATTATAATACTGCCAGTTTTGTTGCAGTCCCCCTGTAAAAATTATTAAAACATATTGTGTACTGTCTACATTTGTGTGTCTGTGAAATTTCTTGCTGGTCCGTGCGTTTATAATATTGCTATGGCGTTTAGGATTATGGAGATTCCCCTGATCGTCCGTCCTGTATGTGGCAAATTTATCCATATGGCCTTTACGTCTTTTATTTTTTTGTTTGTCATCTCTGCCTGGTGAGAATAGGATATCTAACAATATAGTAATAACACAATATCTTGCAATTGTGAATCCGGTTTTGTCTTTTTTTGTTTTATGGTACCATTTTTGCATTCCAGTTTTTTTTTTTTTTTTGTACTTCTATTGTGGTTTTTTTTGTTTTCCATTTTTTGTTTCATTATTCGGTTAATTATTGCATTGCCTAGGGATTATATGGCATACGTCGGAGATCTATGTGATTAAACCTTACAAAATTATATTAGACAATTTGTTGAATATTATTTCCTCCATAAGTATTTAATATAATATTATCTTACCTGCTCATTTCATCATAAAAATTAATTTTTAATCTTATTTACTTTATTTTGATTCGTAATTCTCGTATTTAGTAAATACGTAATTGACTGTATACAGTTGTGAATCAGTTATGTGTAAATTCTATGAAGCGAATGTAAGTTAGATATTACTACGATTTCACTCTCGATATTATTTTTTTAGTGAGATCCTGTTCTTATTGGCTTGTTGTATGTTGTCTTTGTGAATATTGGTAAATCTTGTTTTGATTGGTATTATTAATTTTTTAGATGATATCTTCTAGGCTGGTGTTTTTATTTTTTTGTTTTTGTTTGTCATTGTTATTGGTAATTGTTGAGGTAAATTTGTGTTCAGATTGATATACATGTTTCTAGCCTGTTTTTTTTTGTTGTTATTGAAAGTATGTAGATTGGTATTAATTGGTTTTTTTTTGGAATTTTATAATTTTTTAGAATTAGATCTTTTATGCGGTTTATTTTGTTAGTTGCGTTTGATAGGTAATTATTGAGTATTTGTTTTTTTTCAGATAAGAATTCCTGTCTATGCGTGTAGTTGGTCATGTTGTGTAGGATAATGTTAACTTTTGTAATTATTATTGTTTTTATAGTATACCTGTTTAGGCGGTTTTTTTCTTTTTTTTTTTGTTATGTTGTTTTGTGAATTATTTTTTTTTATTGTGTGTGTATATGGTGAATTTTTTCATGTGGTAATTAGTAATTTTTTTAGATGAGATCTTTTTCTAGGCGGATTATGTTTTTCTTTTTAATTGTCTATGTAATATATTTGGTAATGTAATGTGGAATATTTAAATTTTTATATTGATTCCTTGTCTAGTGCAGATGTTATTGTTTTTGTGGTGTGATGATTCTTGTGATTTATTGTTGGTTTAATTATATGAGGCTTAGTTTTTTCTTTTCATATCTAGAGATCCTAGTGCTAGTTCGGTTGTTAAGTTGTCGTTATGTTAAGGTAATGTTATTTTTTTTTATTTGTAATATTATTTTTTTTAGTTTAATGATGATTCCTTGTTCTTAGTAGTCTTGTGTTATATTTTTTTTAATTATTTTTCTGTAGTTAGCTTGTTTTAATAAATATATGTAATGTTATGATTTTTATATTTTTTTTTGCTAATATTTATTTTTGTGCAGCTATATATCTCTGTCTATGCGGATGTAGTAATTGTGGGTAATCGTGGTAATTATATAGGTAATATTTATTTTTTTATTTCATAAGCTCAAAAAGACGGTATTTAATTTGATTTATTTATAAGAAGCTATTGTAGAAGAATATCTTAATGTTCTTGCTTCTTGGCTTTTGCTTATTCTTATATTAATATATAATTTGTATATATTAATTTATTATTATTATTATTTTATTTAATTATTTGAGTATATATTAATTATATATATATTTGCTTTTACTAAGTGCTTGTGTTGGAATAATTCGCCTAAATATTCACCGTATAATAGTGGCTTCTCGTTTATTAGCAGTTTATGATACGCTATATTTTTATTAGATTTATTTGCTTGTCAGTTCTATTTTTCTCTCTTCCTGTTATTTTTTAATTATTTTTAGTGAATTCGTTGTGATATCTTTCGTATTAGGTTTTTTCTGTGTACTTATCTTTATTATGATGATATTAGCCTTTTTTTCTGTTTATTTTCTTATTATCGTATATTTTATTTGATCAAGTCCTGAGACTATTTATCAACGATTTTATTTTATGGTCCTCTGCATTGTTTTATATTTAGAGCCTACAACTGTTGCGTCTGTCACATTGATATTTTTATTCTCCGCCTTTTTTTTGCTTTTATTTTATTTTATAATTTTTTTTTTATTTTAGTGATTTGTGCCTTATGGTTTTTTTTTTTTGTTGTACAGATAGAGGTGCTGAATTTTGATATTTCCTGTCTGTTTATTTTTTGCTGATATTTTGGTTGAGGTATATTTGTTTTTGGTTATTGTTATTTTTGTGTATATGATTTTCATTTGTGTCCTTTAGTTAGTATATTGAAATCGCCCTTTCGATGGTTAGCTTTCTTCGTAATATGTGACTTTATGTGAGGTAAGGGTCTGGTAGCTCTTTACTTGTTTTTTTTTGGTTGTGTTATCTATTGTTATATTTTTGGGATCTGTTGTAGTCCCCTCGACTATTTTATTTAGTGCGTGTACCTTTTGCTATTTTTTTTTTTTGTCTGCTTTTATTTTTGGGACTCTTTTAGGCCTCTCTTCCTGCTTGTTTCATCGTTTTTGTTGTGATTTTTTTTTTTTTTTTTTTTTTAGATTTTTTTCCTTTTTTTTGCTCATTTTTCTTCTTTTTTTTTTTTAGTCTTGATTCATTGTTTCTTTTACTTCTCTCTCTCTGCTTTTGATTCTTTGCTCTATAGGATAGTTCTGATTCATGTTCACTTCTTCTTTCATTCTGTTTCTTGTGGTTTTTCTGTTCGTATCTAGCTCATTTCCTTCTTTTATATTGTTTTTGTTTTATGGCCATGTTTGAAGTTATCTGTCTTCTCTCTTCTTCTTGTCTTTGGTATAATTTTATTAGTTGTTATTGGTCTTTCTTTTCTCTCTTTGTGTTGGTTTCTTGATATTCATAATTCTCTTGCTTCTACTACTTTCTTGTATTTTTGATTTGGCTCTAGTTTATATATTTTTGATATGTATCTTGATAATGTTATATCTTTTTCTATTTTCTTCTCTCTCTCTCTCTCTCTTATACTGCTCTCTCTCTCTTTCTCATTCTCTCGTCTCTCTCTTCTCCCCTCTTCTTCGTCCCTGTCGCGTAGTTCGGCTATTGCGTTCCTGTTGGTGTTAGATAACCGGACATGAGGCGCTTAAGCTTTAGTGTTCGGCTTGTTCTGTGTTTTGGACCTGCGCGTTTTCCTTACGAAAGATGGTTGTTCTTGAGAGGGTTCTGTTTTTTCCGCGTGGGATTGGCTCGGAACTGCTGACCATTACTGCTGTTTATGTTTTTTTTTATTACGTCGTTAGGGTGAGATAATCTGGTTTATACGTACCACTAATTAGGTGTAGGTCTTTCTTTTGTTTGGTGTTTGTGTGTTTTTGAGTTTTGCGTCCTGTTTTATGTCCTGAACATGTAAATCAGTTTAAGTGACTTTACATCATTCGTTAGGCTTATGTAGTTAGTACTTTTCTTTTGTCGCTTGTTAAGTATTTTGCTTTTAATTATTCCTTGCTAGTATGTTAGTGTGTGATAATATTTTTTTTTTGTGCATTTGTATTTTAATCATAATATGTTCTTTGAGTTGTGATTGTTATCACTATTCTTGTCTTCTTTCCTAGTTGTATTAGTTCCATCTTTGTAAATCGCTGACATATTATAATTTTGTAGAATTATGGTTTGGAATCAACTCTAGTTTTTGTTTTAAAGTAAGATAAATAATCTTATCCGTCATATTGATCGAGTCTTGACTTTTTGATAACTACAGTCTCGGTTTTCACTGTAGTCACGTAAACGGTAATGATCCGCTTATTAAGTCTGGTTTGATCCTTGGTTCGATCCTGTCGTGCTGTATTAATGGTTACTCGCTTTTATTTTTTTTTTTTTTATTTTTTATACCAGTGTGACTCGATCCATAATCGCTGCATTTTTTTGTCATTACGGTAGTTGTTACGAATTTTGTTTGTCGAGTATATCCCTTATTTCCTTTTCAATCGTTTGTGGTCAATGGCTACGATTATGTGTGATGGTAAATCCCACCCTGTTGACTGCTCCTGGCTGTAGGTCCAGTGTTTTTGTGCACGATTTTTCGAATTGTCCATTGTTTTTATACTGTTTATTTGTCGATTCGCTTGGTTGCGAATTGAGTTACGCAATCACTCGCAACACCTGGGCGCGGCCAGAATTCGTAACACTGGTTGTCCGGAGTGGGATTCGAATCCACCCCGATCCCGCCTCCAACTAAATTCACGGAACCGGATCAGGGGTGAGTGAAGCGACCCTCCGTGTTCCCCAAATTTGAGTGATTAAAAAATATATATATTATTCCACGAAATAAGATGGCTTTTCAAGGCGAACGGGTGCCGGGGGTATTACATATGTGTTGTAATGTAGGATCCGTGGCCCCGGACGGTTCTTTGTTTAATTTTAATCAATGGGGGAGCTCAACCCCATATTCTGAGCACGAACTTGGCCGGCAAACGGAGTCGCAC
>CM068962.1:26249258-26263595 GCA_035128595.1 Eptatretus atami | reverse complement strand
CTTCATTGGGCCTCGACACAGGATGCTAGCTCTCCCTTATTCCCCTCTATGGAGGGAAGGTAGGGATTGGGAGTAGGCTAGGACAGTATAGGTTAGCCGAACAAGGACCATAAAGGGGGTTAGGGAGACGAAATTATAGTGGGGGAAGTAAAAATAAAAATAAAAACAAAAAAATAAATTGGGGCTAAATTGGTTTTTACAAATTAAGGGAGTGGGTATGAACAGAGACAGGCAAAGGCGATAGGTTGTTTCGATCTGACGTGCTTCTACTGTTTACTTGCGAATCGTAAAACAATTTGACCTAGTAAAATAATTGCGTTGAATCATATGACAAAGAGGAATCCTCTCAAAATTCAAAGCCAATCAGTATTATAAAATAGACAATGTAGAATATTCACTATTAATTTTGCTGAGTTTGGCCACAAAAATAATTGAGTTTGAATTCAATAACCTGATATGCAAACCCTTTTCCAATTCTATTCAATCGAGAAAATTGAGAATTTTTAGAAATCTGACAACGTTTGACCTTGCCTATGTCGACCTATTGATCTTTTACCCAAAAACAATAGCTTCTGGCTGTACAAACTCTTACAAGTGGTGACTTTTTGTAATATGGTTATGAAATTTGACTGTAGCAGACCGTATTCAGGTTAGAGAGCATGGAGCATATATGTTCGAGCCCCTAAATAATTAGTAATATCTAATATTGAGCCGCGAAAACATTTTATCTCCAACTTGTTTGCCGTATGACGTTAATGGTACTTTCACAAGTTGTGGAAGACATGAGTATGTTAGCCACTTCCAGAGTTACCATTCAATTTTATGCGTTCAGCAAGGAATGGGCAAACTCATGCAAGTTCCATTTGCCCGACCGAATTAATCTGATTGTTGACCTCTAAATGCAATCCTATGAATCTGACCGATAAAAACTAGATAAACCACTTTCGGGCATTTCAAGATACTTAGACAGTACTTGTCTGCTTTTCCGTCTGTAGAACCATGCTGAAATCACACCTCACTCCGCAGAGCTAGATTTTTTGTCTGATGCGAACACGCATGTGAATAGCATTTCGATTTTTTTTTTTGAAGTTTTGAACAAATTCCTCATTTTGATTAAAACCACTACCGGTTTGAAAACATGGATGTAAATTGCTTTATTTATTAAACAAAAATTATTTTCCACAAAAGTTGACCCCATCTTGTTGGAGCCTATAAAGACCCTACCTAAGGCGATAATACATAAACTAACAAACTAACCACAGAACAGACAAAAATATGCACAAACCAGCTAAATACTTTGAATAATGTTAATTTTCGCAAGTAAAACAGATACAGTCATGTCGCATGTACTTGCAAAAGTCCAATCAACACCCAATCAAAATAGCGGAAGCCTAAAATTATATTCTATCAAGCCATGTCTATCAATGAAATTTGATTTAAGTTTGACCTTTAGTACATTTGACCTCAGAAAAGTTGCGTTTCAATTTCATTGACCCCAAATATGCAAATCGTTCAAATTCAAGTCAATCGGCATAAAAAATGTGATTTTAAGAAATATGACTCAATACCTTTACCTTTGACCTCAAAATCAATAAGGATTATCAGACTTGATTACACTCAGTAATTCATTAAATACGGTTTTAGATTGATGACCTTCCAGGAGAAATTGACAACAGATTAACAAAGGTCGACACCAATATACTTGAAATCATTGATTTTTCAAGTAAACAAACAAACAAACAGACGTGTGAAATTATCCGTTCCATCGTGTGGCAGAGAATATTGGACTTTCAAGTAAAGGTGCTATGCCAAGTCACACATCACCATTTTGAGACTCCAAAACTATTCACTGTAATCTTCTCCAACTTCTCTTTGGCTACGTGAGAAACTATTACGTACCTAAACTATGCTAAGTGCAGCCACAAAACACATGCCGAAGTCAAAAATCAGCATAACGTAGAACTAAGACTGACGTCCAATCAGCATATAGATTTCCGACGTTCAGGATCAACATGCATCTATTTGAAAGATAATACATAGCACACTGGTACTATTGGAATTACCTCACCTAAGACTAACATTGAGATACTATAATTAAACTCTAGATTCGAAGTTGATTTGGTTGCTGGATATTCAATGGTGAGAAGGTAATTGTGCATAAAAAGAGGAAAACCTAATATTTAGTCATGGTGTGTGGATATACAACGCACCAGCATGATTATTCAGAATTTACCTTCTCCTATCCCAAATTTCCCTATAAAAACATTACACCTGTCACCAATATAACCAGAGATGATTAGCCAATAATCACCACTCTACTTAAGCAATGCTATTAAGTGAGGACATAACTACATATCCAAAATAGTTTGAAGCTCGAAATGTTTTTCTCCCAGTTTAGTACATATCATCTCTCTCTCTCCCTCCCACTGCCCCTTCAAACTCAACACCTCTTCATATTATTAACTCTGAACACCTTATTGCACAACTTCCACCCTTCTAATTTCCTCAATATGTCGCTAATTTGTCCAGCAAAACGCAAACAAGGAACTTACTGGGCACACCCACCAAAAAGCCTCAATCTATCGATATCTTTAAAATATCTTTGCAACGTTAAATCTTTGCCACTTTGAGTTTTTGCACTTGAGCATTTCTCATCGATTTTTGTCGTATGTCCATTCACTTTCTTTCCTTACGAGTTCCCAGTCCTGCGCTGAAAGCATCCACATCATTGATGCTGACACCACCATTGCTTCACGAGAGAATTTTAACAGGTGTGAAGCTGTGCTTCGTTTCCCAGATGGGACTTTGCATTAGCAATAAATTTCAACTTTAGCTCATAGACCAGAACTTTTACCATGCTCTCTAATCTTTCACTACCCTTTTTGCAACTCCAGCTTCGCTTCATGCTCCTTTTCTCAGAGTGTTTGTCTTTTTCTCTCATTTCAGCCTGGTTTGGTTTAATGAGTTAGGTGGCTGTTGGATCTTATGTCCTGATTTCGAGCCTTTGGCCTGTTCTGATTATACCAAGTGGTTGACTAGCTCTTCATCTTCAGAGGTCAGAAAATGATTACGTTCTGGTAATAGGGCAAGCATCACAGATAGTCACCTACCACAAATGCTAGTACCGAGCCAAGCCCATACGCAAGAGAAGAAGGTGTTGGCCACTTCCCAAAAGCCTTGATTGTAAAGTTACGGAGATTATTCTTCGTCGCAGTTCTCCCAGTCACCAAGGAACTCTTGTATTCTTCAGACTGGTCATGGTTCTGTCATCTCTGACAAGTCCTCTTTCATTTGTAGTTTGGTGTAGGCACTCTAGGAAGTTTGTGTTCATATTCTTTCCATTTTTAATGATTAAGCTTCACTGTGTCTTGGAACTTTCAACTCTCGAGTTAATTTGTCTCTATACCCTTCCCCAGATCGTGTTCCTTCACATCTTTACTTCGGAGTTCTCACGACCAGTTCTTAACTTCATCGGGTCGGTTCTGCTCTGACGTTCCGGTCAACTGTGCTATATAAGAAGGTGGTGTTTCTTTCTGAATCAGTCAACAATAATTTCACAGGTGGACTCTAATTCAAGTATGTAGAACATCTCAAAGGTTGATCAAAGAAACTGTGCACCTAGCTCCGCATTTTGGATGTCATAGCAAAGGGTTGATGCTTATTGACGCAAAATTATAGCTTTGCATTTTAATTAATTTATAAACTTATCGAAAAGATGTTTTCACTTTTTCATGATGGAGTATTTTGTGTAGATCCAGGTGACAAAAAATTATTATCCATTTTTAAATAGGCTTTAAACACAAAAATGTGCATCAAGTCGAGGGATTGAATACTTTCTGAGGCCAGTACACATGTTATTGCCCATTCTACTCAAAAGTAGAATTACTTGGATAGATATTAATAATTTCCAGTCTGAGTTGCGCATTCGTGACTAATCTTCACCAAATCAAATCTTGTTGGTCTTGTCACACACGCAAACCTTCCACAAACTTTGAATGATCGTTTTGGCCACATCTTTCAAATGGTGAAGTATCATCTTTAGAATCTCGTATACCTTACGGAATGGATTACCAAAATCTCAACAATTCTCCTTGTCACACAACCCACCCTGTCAGGCGAATTTCGTCAATCCGATCATACTTTTTAGAATATCCTGCTAATAGAACTAGACAGACATAAAGGTGAAAAAGTAACCTCCTCCCCTTCGGTGCGAGAATTCTATTATATACATGGGGTGATATAGACCACCTATTAAATAGTGAACAGTGTTGCATAGAGAAGGCAAAGAACAAGTGCGTAAAGCATGCATCAAGATGAATTAACATGTTTTTAAAGGGAAGGTGGAAAAAATCTTGTAGTGGCTGACCTGGAAATATCTTAAGTTCGATTTCATATAGCAGGCTCCAACTTCGCACGGATTATGTCCGAGTAAAGACCCTGCACCACAACTCCCCACTTTGCGCTGCCACACTGACAACTTGCAAGCAAATCAACCACCATATTCATGATAGCTGAGCACAGTCGGGAAAACGCAAGGATACTGTGCAAATTCAACAATAGTGTTATTCAATGTAGATAACACATCTTAAAGTTTTGGCAATTGCAAACATAAGGACATTAGCGATGTATTGTTATACCTACACTTTGGCCTGAAAGTCACATTCCCTCCCAAGATAAAAGCATTCCACTCTTAAGCACTCTTTTAACTATACATGTAATTTTATTATATGCCTAAAGGTGTTTCTATAATGAGTTAGAGTGGTGGCTTGAGATCCCAGGTTCCTGAGTTTTAATCCTGATCAGCCATTGTGATACCAGTGGGTTGACTCAGCTTGTCTCTTCTTGAGTAGAAATAGTACCAGCTTCCTGGGCTGAGTTACCATTGACTTCTTTGCTCGAAAGTGGTGCTCATACCAGATTGGACCTATAGCCAGGGACTGCTTCATCGGCCCGACGCCCTTACAGGTATGTGTCCAAATGAAGGATGGATTTTAATATTCGAGAATGTCCATCTATCGAAGCTCTACGCTACACAATGTGTGTTTATCTGAAATATCACTTTCACTTGGATCGGCAGCATCCTATTCTCATATGTGATACATTGGCAGGAATGACCTCGAGCCATATCTTGGCCCTATTTTTTTGATACCAGTAAATTGCGTTAGCTCGACCATAATTAGAAAACATGTGAGCAGCATTTTATGCAGGAACTAGCTGAAGTGTCTCGTTTTCAACAAGACGCTACCTCCGCACATTTGCCATGGCATGTCGGAGATCTCAATGTAAATTTCTCCTCAACATGGATTGACGCAGATCACCACTCACCACTCCTTCTACCATTCATCATGTGTCAGACTATAATGACTCTGCAATCTTCTTATGGGTTCAGAGGAGAATTTGTCTCTGACAACACAGTCCGTGTACAGGATCATAAGAATTGTGCATGCAATCGTAGCTCTTTCGCACATGTGACTCACAGTTGCTACACAAGGACGTCTAAGGACTTGCACAAATCATTGCTGCAATAATATTACGGAATCATACAGTATACAAGATTTAATTCCTTATTGCAATACAGGATCCCCGCTTAGGCCCTGTCACACCTTGACGATTTAGCAGCTGATTGCGACGTATGAAAATGTCTAAACGCTGCATGTTCTAATACGTTGGGTAAGTTTTGTAGACGTTAAGCAGCACGTGCATCCAGTTGATAGAATTGCTGGAAACGTCGTAGTACGCTGGTCATGTCGTAGTACGCCAGCTGTTAGACAATTTTCCATATGCTTGAAATTTTTCGCGTTATGCAGCGTATGATTGGCACATTCCGCATATGCCTTGCGCCATTAAGTTGTAGGCATCGTTACACATCTTGACCACGTCGGACCACGGTTATTTGTAAGTTACTCAATTTAAGTCGAAAACAACTCGAGGTAGATGGTTTGCGTCATTGTTCCGACTCCCTGGTTTTCTTTTTCTTCGATTATGACGGCTGATGTTGACACCGATTTCTTAAGTGCGTATATTAATATAATATAAATTAATTAGGCTGCACCGCTCACGATTTATATAACCGCATATCAGTGTCAACATCCATATACCGAAGAAAAAAAAAATAAACCAGGAGAGATGAACATGACGCTACCTTACCGAGATGTTTCACTATAGAACTTAAAGTACACGTGTGTCGCGGGTCAACGATCGCGTAACTTGCCTACAAACTTGACAGGTATGCGGTAACGTGTTCATATCTGGTCTATACGTCGAAAAATTGTTTCAACAGCTAATTTGTTCGACTGTACTCGCGTTACTACGACTTATGTCAGCATTGTCTTCGGTGCTATTAGATACAATTACCATCAACGTTTCGACGTTGTCCAGCGTATTCTGCAAATTTTTACTCTCGCATATGTCTGCAAACGTTCGTTGACAGCGCTTGACACTTCGAATTCTAGTCGTTATGATTTGATTCGGTCGATGCCGAACCTATTAATCCACGCCACGTGATCGTCGGCGTACGGCCACGTAGCATAATCTAGATATCGTGGGCATAGGTTGTGAACCGAGTAACACGCTCGGCATTCTGTTGATATATTTCAATTGTTATCAAAACGTTCTGCTTAATGTACTAATAGTCTAGCATATCGTCCAACTCGATATGAAATACGTCCAAACTGGAAAAAAAAACCTATCAAGTTCAGCATACGCCAGTTTTTAATTACATTTGGTCCCTTCATCATCTGCTACACTTCAAGATGGCGGCCTTAACAAAGGGGTAAGTTCCTTTATAATGCCTGTTATCGAACTTCATATGCGAACTCGTTTCCGTAATGCCATCCCCGGGATCACTTTGCCATCTCAACAACGGTCCGACTCACTTCTTGAATCCACGTAGTCTCTCCCTTGTCTTATGATAATGGTCGTCCTGACTTCACATGTCTTTTGACGCGTCTTTCCTTCCTACTCAGTTCACGCCATCAATCATCGTCGGGGGCGTGACTTTGCCCTGTCACCTTGGAGTGGCTTCATTTGCCTTGCTTGTCATGCAGCCGGTATGTATGGTGGTTGCGTATAAAAAAAAGCGACTCTTCATGGCTGGCTTGTAAATGCAAAACGTCAGAATATTCACAGGGCAATTACATACTGGGGAAATTTCCTAATCCTCATCTAATTAACACCGCACCCCCCCACGTGGCCATTTCACTTAGCTACATTTTCCTATTCATTATCGAATGTCTCTCACATCCATGTGCAAAGATCTTACAATCGTATATTTCTATAAAATTTTACATAATACATATTATATTTACCCTAATAATAGGCCTAAGTTAACCAAATAATAAAGTCATTTATGCAACACTTTACCAAATTGGAGTCACAGTTTTCTTACAAGAGCAACTGGGAGGTGTGAGAGATGGTTATTTTACCCTTTCATTCTGAAAAGTTTATCCCCCATGAAATTATCAGTGCAAAAGTTCATATTTTCAGGGAGACATGCAACATTCCAATGAACGAAACGGGCTCCTTCTTTCTTCAGGATTAAGGACCTTTGTTACGCGTTGAATATTCTAATGAACCTTCGCTTATGTAGAACCATTTCCCTTCGAATCATGCGAACTTGTTAGCAGCGTCTGCCTGCACATAAACGCATATTAAGAGATTGAAAGAACGAATGCTTTACTGGAAGGATAAATGACTTTTAGCCACCCTGTCATGCCTGTGATATCTTACATTTGGATAGCTGATCTTTTATGAGGTTGAAATCCATCTTAAATAAATTCTGAACGCTAATACTCCAAACGATAGCTATGAGTGTTCCTAATGGTAAATTCGTATCAGAGATCCTGTAATAGCTCTCTCCTTTCCGCAGTGTCTTTTAGGAGCTCTTTTGCTGCTGAGCTCACGATTCTGCCGACAGCAAATATAAGAGTTGACAGGGGAAACAATATATAATGTATATTAAGACGTTGGGGTCAAAATCAAAATAGTCAATTTGCCCGCCCGAAAATATTTTTTGTTTTTATACTGTCGATCGGGGCATATGAGAGGTAATCACACAATGCAAACAAGGCGGAAAGAGCTGAAAGGTCGGACAAATACAGGGGAACAGAAATTAGGAGATCTGTCAAGGAGAGGGTGGGATGGGATACAAGATGACACACAGGGCTTTCGGAGTAAAGGGAATTTGAAGGGGGTGGGTTTGGTGGGATTAACGGGGGTGAAAGCTTCGAGATTGGCTAGGACATAAGAGGTGATGAACATGTTGAAGTTGGAAGGAAAGAATGGATTGACAGGTGTGGGTTATCCAAAGGTGGGGAAAAAGAGGGAATGAAAAAAGAGTGAGGTGAGCAGTGATTTGTGGATTTTGGTGTTACAGGGGGTTTGGCACCTTGACCCCTGCAGAAATATGGGGGATATCGATGAGAGAGCGGGGGGGGGGTTGAGACCAGAGGAGATGGTAAACTTGAAAGGACACGACCGTGCGTAGAGATGAGGCCGAAAGATTCAGCTACACCGTGGGTACCATGATCTAAATGCCTATTTCCACAGTTGATCAAGAATGTGAGAGAGTGGAACCCAAGTTGTGAGAATAGATGGGGTTGGTTCCAGATGGTCCTTTGGAACATGCGAGGCGAGAATGAGATTTGTAGGATTGAAGACATGTTCACGGTACGGTTGTGATTTACCAGATCTGCAGAAGTGAGAAGTTGCTACTTGCATCTGGGGATGACATGGTACGGCAGGGTGGAGTCATCAGAAAATAATGGATCTCAGAATTCAGAGATCATGATGAAACAGAAAAAGACGGGCCAGAACGCTGCCTTGAGAAAACAACGGACAGAAGGGGGATAGGAACTCCATTAGGCCAATTGATTGCGAAGCGGGGAATCTGTGACAAATGTGTGAGATGGCCTGATACTAGGGAGTTTGTGAGCAGGCCGGGTCAGACTGTATCGAAACACATATTTAGTATTGGCTATTCATTTACGTTTGCATTGAGACCTCATCCATTTGGGGAGAGCTGCAGCTTCCAGGGTAGGATGACTAGTCTGAATCCAAATTGATATCAATAATCCATTGAAGAGAGAAAGGAGACGATTAATGTCAAACGATAATGATTGATAACCTGCGGATGTGGAGAAGGGATTGTTAGTGCAGGGATCTGTTTTGCCTTTTATGAGGCGCTATGTTTTGCGATTTCCAAGCAATGGCATAAATGATTGCCTTGAGCCAAGATGAGAGGAATAGAACAAGAGAGGTGAGCAGACGAAGAGCAGATTTAGACACGATGGACATGATGCGTTGAACGTTTGCCAGACTGGTGAGTTTGACACAAGCTCTCCACCTGTTAGACAGAAAAAACAGAGCCAGTGACAAGACTGCACGACTGGGTAAGGTGGGTACAGATAAGCAATGGTTTGTCGACCCAAATTGAGACAAACCGGAATTAGGCGTTCAGCGTACGTGCCAGGTATCAGCGTCGGCACTGTAAAGCGGTAAGGGGTGAGGGAACATACACAAACAGGATTTGATTAGATGCCACCAGGATTTGGCAGGAGAGAAGTTTTAGAGTTCAGACTTGAATTAGAGAATGTTGTTTTCGCTTACGAGGCGACTACACTTGTCCCAGCTTATTGAAGACTGAGTACCTCAGTTGGATTTGCTTTCCATAGGTAAAGCATTTTTCAGGACATGCCCACCACAAGCTTCAGGGAATATGAAACGACGACAAGGAGATAAATCTGCGCAATAGAGAGCAAGGTTTCTTTGAAAGAATTATCTCAGGAAGTATGTTGAGAAAGTAAATGAGACCTGTCTAGAATTTGATCTTTGGAACCCCCAGTCGCAAGATGATAATGCGACTGATGCGCAGTGTTCATGTAATTACCATTCAGAGATGTCCACCTTTGACAAGCACCGTTGGATCAGAAAAACCGATCTGCGAAAAGAAACAGAATATTTCAGAAATTGTCAAAATCAGACCCAAAAGAATGCAAGTACCGTTGCTGAATCCGTCAGAAGTTGATTATGACGCAAAATTCCCAATGTGGCACAGAACTTTTGCTGAAGTGCCATGAGGTGAGGAGGTACTCACACCCACCAACTGCATGATGGCAATTTACATCTCACAGATGAGAAGAAGAAGTGGCTGAAGGAAGAAGTTGTCGTTTTTGAAAGGAGGAGACGAGTAGTAAAGGAGTCAATCACTACATGTCTGGATGGCGTACAACACACATAAAACATGAGCGTGAGAGATGAGATGGGTACGGAACGCCGTAAGCAGAGTTTCTAGGGAGTGGGGATGAGGGCCCAAGGCATGGAGGTATATAGCAGTCGTGATAAGAGGGGGGGAGCAATCTCCGTCATCCAGGACGAGCTCAGTCTGTCATAGCGGAGGGGAAGTAAACCAGACAGAATAGGGGATAGAGAACGTCATATAAGGTAGGAAAGTTCGTTAAGCATCTTTCTGGGGTTTGTCAGTGGCAACTGATATGAAAATCTGTCATACATTAGTTGAGGCGAAGCCGTTGGATTAAGTCCACACTGTTAAGATGGGGACGGGAGGCTGGGCACAGGATGAGGGAGAGAGAGATATAGACGAGGATGAGGGAGGTAAGGAGAGTGTTGACAAGATGATGAGATGTGATTGCACAACCAGAAGAAAAGAATACAAAAAGAAAGAAAAGACTGATTGTGTGTGTGTGTTGTATTTTTTTTTTGTTTGATTTTTATTTAGAAGAAAATTTTTTTTTTAAGGAGTCATGGGAGACTCGGGTTGTTTGTTCGGGGCATGGGGGATGTGAGGGGAAAGGCTCTTGGTGGTGGTTACAGTGGGAGTAATAAGGTTTTGTTTATTATTTGTGATTATTGTTATGGTGTAAGTGATGAGCTGGAGGAAAAACATTGAAATAAAGATATGTGCACCATGAACGCGCTTTTTTTTATCTAATCAATTGCCGAGGTACTTTTGTATAAATAATCGACACTCCCATTCTCTAGTGAAGAAGCTGCATTAAGCAACGAAGAAGTGGCTCCTAAGGTAAGCCCTTTGATGTTCAACCTCCCAGAGTTCCTCCACAGCTCAAACACATTCACATAATTAGTACACAATGAGAATCTTCGTGGATTGTGGCTGGAGGTTTTTTTTTTTTTATTTTGTTTGTGTAGCAGTTGATCTACCTGATGATACTATCTCTTGGGTAGGGTGGCAGTGTTATAGTAGTATTTTGAAATGCTATTGGGTTTTGTGTCCTTACCAGATTACACTAGAGTACTCATCTTTATGACTTAGAGAGTTCTCAAACCACCTGGTGTGAATTACATGTGCCCAACAGGGCTTGAAATCAGGACCTAATCCTAAGCCAGCACCCTAACATAGCAAACCAGGCTTATAATTTGTGTTGAGATTTTAGACATTGAGAAATTATAGGTTCATACCGGCTTCAGATTCGAGAGTTCTCAAGCCTTCCTTTGGTGAACATTGAATCACAATACCATTGTTGTGTGCAGAGGGTGGTATACAGCCTGTCAATGCTTCTGAATCCATTCAGCAACGCACAGAGGGAAGGAAGGCAAGCTACAGAAGAGAGATAATCTTAAACCAACAAAAAGTCGATCTGAGTAAACTTGAGGGCCTGCTTTCAGGGAAAGTATTGACGTATACTTTTTTCACTTCGACGTGCTTACTTGTCGGCGTGCTTCCACCAATTATTATTATTTTTTTTTTTATTTCTCATGTTACCAGTTTGATTTAATCCCTTCAGCTGTTCCAAAATATCACATATTTCTTGACATACCTTTTTCTTTTTGACCTATATCTAAATGTTTGATTTATAATCTCTTTATACCAGCTTGACACTAATTTCGCACGTCCATTCTATCTCTAAATTCTTTTTTTGTATTTGTGATCATTTGGTGACTCAATGTTTGAATCTTGTTTTCCATAGTACCCACTTGCATTTTGACAATGCGTATCTTTGTATTCTCTATTTCTGTTTCGTCTTTCTTCCACTATGTTTTACTCATCCCGTCGTGTTTCTGTTACCGTATTCTAGTTTAGAATGTTGTACAAGTTGAATGTTGTCCTTCATGCCTTTCTTCATTTATATGTTAACAAAACACCTATCTACTGTGAATTTTTGACCTTTGACCTTTTGAGCCACCATTTATCCAGTTCATCTTTGATTAAAATTGTTACGAACAAATATTTCTTATTTAAAAAATAAGTGACCACTATTTCTATTGTTGTTTATCTGTGTTGGTAGTCAAAAGTCGAAAAAAAAATTTTTTTTTAGTCTACCCTTTTACATTTTTCGTCGATATTGTTGCGAATTCCGGCCTCTTCGGCGTGCGTATCGGCACGTGACTCGAATCGCGGCATCTTTGCCCACCGGGGACGGACAATTCGTCGTGACCCTCTCGACTAACGCCGAGTCAGACACGGGGTGTTAACCCACCACAATCCTCAAGTCGCATTCACCCGATCAAGTAGGGAATGCGAAAGCTGATTTCATACCAGTACCCGCATTCGTTGGTACCTAACGAGCGTTACCACCGCACAGGTCACTACCGGGACACAACGCTTAAGCGGCTCATTTCCGTGCTACAGTGAAACTGAGCGATTAATCGGTCGACTGACGTTTCCAATTAATATCTGGCGTAGTACGCGCACTACGATACCCTTTACGTGAAACAGATGAGTCCCAGACAGCGATAAGAGACCAGCGAAACGGGGATTCACACATATTTCACACAAATCACATAGAAGACATATAGCACAAGATCTTATTACAGTCACAATTATAATGAAAGAATCACATATATCAAATAAAAGAAGGTTAAACCGAACGACACCACGACCCTTACACAATTTTACTACTTTAGACATCGGCCAACACACAAGCGTTTCACCACACCCAAAAAAATGGAACAGTTCGGACTCTGAATGTCGGGTCCTTGACGCCTCACACTTGTCCAATCTTGCTTGTGACCCCCTGAGCGTGGTCGGGGCCTCTCCGGCGCGCCTCGCGCCTGCCCGTTACGCCTTCACGCTTGGGACGAGCAACCGAGCAGGAGAGATCACCGCCGAACCCAGAGCAGAGACGAGAATCGAGCAGAACAGAAAGCGCGACAGAGACCCTAACACAAGAGAGAAACCTCCTGGCCTTGACTTTATTACCCCAGTGCCCCCCCGTTTTGCTCCACCCCTTCGAGGCGTTTCGAGAAGGGGCGTTCCCTTCTCGTGCCCTCCCACTCCGTCTGGGGCGAGCGAATCCGTTCTGCGCCGGCCAGAAAAAACTTAGCGGGAAAACCGCGCTCCCTCGCTATGGGATTTAGTACTCTTCTCGTTCGACTTTTCCACGCGAAAAACCGTTGTACGATGGACGCGGAGGATCTTCGTTTGTGTGAGTAGGCGGCGTATGGTGGTGTGTTGTGAGATGCGTGCTGCTGTGGTGGTGCCGCCTTTGGGGTTTGAAGTTGGTCGGCGTTGTCCGTTGTTGGTTTGGGTTTCGAAATAAACAAACAGAAACGCCTAACTCAAAGTTATCGCGCCCAAATGAATCACCATTATTCCCTCTAACGACACTGGTTTGGGCTAATTAACAGTGACTTCAATTATATCTCACCTACGGGACCTGAATGGTAATGCGATTCCCACACCGTACACCTACCCCTCCCCTTTTTCAGACTCGTCCGATGTCGTTCAATTTATCGTGTGCCATCTGTGTATGTTCCCCCTAGACGTTTTTACTTGGATCCTCTGAATCGACTTCATGGTATTGTGTCCCCAAAAATAAACCTGAGGCTGATACTAATAAACAAAATCATTCATATCGGACGACTTAAAAAATTGCCGGCCTTGACGACTCCGGGCCACTATATTTACAATACAAATAAACTAACCTATATTTACACTAACCAGGCCGGATCAATGGACTCTGCAGAAAGAAGAGTTCAAGAAACGGGTGACGGCCCCACTGCAGGCCTCGTGTTTGACAGCTGCCAACAGGCATTCCGCACTTGCAACTGTTGTTTGACGGATCCTGGGGCGCATGGAAATGAACAGGGGGGGCAAATGACGAACTCCGGTGTGGCATGTACGGGGGCATGCATGGCAAACAGAAGATAACAAACGACGAACAGCGTGCAGCTGCAACAGCCGAGCAATGAACTAGCCGGACAGCTTCAGCAACAGCCGTCGGACGATTCGCCGCAAGCTTGCAGAAACAACAAGCTGCCGATGGAAGTTGGCCGGGCTCTTTGCGTGCATTGCAGGTTGGTGGAGGAGTACGTGTTGTGCCACTCGCAGAGCGCTCCTTAACTACTGTCTCCGTCCCA
>CM068962.1:26228277-26241510 GCA_035128595.1 Eptatretus atami | reverse complement strand
TAACAGTGGTGCCGGGAGTGGGATCGAATCCATCCCGCCTCCAGCTAAATTACGGACAGCGATCATGGGGTGAGTGAAGGACCCTTCCGTGTTCCCCAAATTTGAGTGATTAAAAATATATTATTATTTCCACGAAATAAGATGCCTTTCAAGGCGACGGGTGCCGGGTATACCATATGTGTTGTAATGTAGGATCCGGGCCCCGGACGTGTTCTTTGTTTAATTTTAATCAATGGGGGGCTCACCCCATATTTGCTGAGCACGAACTTGGCCGGCAACGCGAGAAGTCGCACAATGCGGCGCGATCGCTACCCTCGGCGCAGCAGCGGGCAGCGCGGCTATTTTTTAGCGGCAAGAACGGCACGACACGAGGCGGTGCTTTCAGCCACCGCTTCAGACCACGTGGATGCGGCAGGCGCCATGGGCATTGCGTGCAGGATGCCGGCAGCATGCATTAGGGGCTTCGGAGACATGTGTCCGAAAGTCCTATTTGCAGCGGTTGGAGGAATGGGGACAACTGTATCGGGGAATTGCATTTGTTTTCCTTTTGAAATTGGACGAGGACGGCGTCACGTAGACAGGGGTTCATTGAGGATTTACGTGCGAACGGTAGTCACAAAGATGGGCCGATGCTACAGAAGACATGAGGGAGGAGGAACAAATGGCAAACGAAGCTGAAGAGGAAAAACGAAACACGATTGGAATTTAAAAAAGCTGAAGGGAGAGGAAGACGAGGCAATCGGAAAGAGAAAGGCTAGAAGAGACGATAAAAGAGGAGAGAAATTCTGGGAGAAAGATTGGAAAAAAAAGGTTGAACCGACTTGGATAAAAAAACTGAAGGAAGAGGTAAGATCAGGCAAAAAGATAATAGAAATCCGAGAAGAGCGAAAAAAGGAGTGAGAAAAATCTGGAACAAGAGAAGACACGGAACTGAACGAAAGAATTAGAGGAAGATCAAATTAGTAACCCGGGATCAGAAAGCAGAACTTGAAGAAGATGGAGGTCAAAGTTGGAGGAGGAAAACGGGATACACGATTTGGAAGTGGCAGGACAACTCAAGGGGGGTAGGAAGAATGGCAATCGGAAAGAGAAAGGCTAGAAACGATAAAAGAGAGAAAGGAATGGCAGGAAGAACTAAAGGAATACGGGAAGAGAATGACGAAATTGATGAGAGAAAGCATGGGAAATGTTTGTGCGGACAGGAGGGAAGAAGCATGCAAATTGAAAGAGAAACTATTGGAAAAAACTTCTGCAGTATTACTTGAAACACGAAACAAAGAGAGAGGATTACAAACCGAACTTAAGGATGTTAAAGAGGAGAGGAAGAGAGCGGAAAATGAACATTGGAGGAAACACACAGTAACGATTTCAAACAGTTGGGAGCCCAAAGCCAGGTTGGATGTGCGGGAGATGAGAAAGGAATGAGAAAGAAAGCTTCGGAGGTTACAGAAAGCACCATTAACAAAGAGACGGAACTACAAACGGAGCTGAATGTCGAGGGAAGAAAGAACGACAGCAGGAGAATGAAACGTTAAGGGAACCACACTGGCAGATCTACAGCTGGAAGCGAAGGCCAGATTCAGGAATGAGGAGCAAGAAATGAGTACTGAAAGAAACAAGGAAGAGACAGGAGAAAGAAAATCAAGCAATTGAAGGAAAATAACAAGATTGCAGAATGAGGGAACAGGAAGCGCAGTGGTGAATTAAAACAAAAGATGTATGAATTGGAAACTGAACGGCAAAGGAAAAAAATGGTTGGAGTACGAGGAGGAAAAGTGAAAGGCAGCAAGGAATGAAGCAGGAAGGAGAAATGAGCCAATGAAAGAAGACGATGAGGTGGAGGCTGAAAAGCATGAGAACAGTGGAGAGAAAACCAAAAACTACACGAGTTTGAAATTAACCAGCTCGAGGGGAGAGGCAAAATTTGAGTCCACAGAGATGGAAAGCTCCGAAAGAGATACGTAACAACTCAAAAAGCTCCGGAGAGATGAACGACTCAAAAGGAGCCAGGAAGTAGAACAGCAAATGAGTGGGGATGTGTGACAGCACCACAGGATAATGTTAGGTGGTGCGGACTGATGGCATCACTCGTCGGATGAAACAACAATTTAGGCAAACCCGAGAAATGGAGACAGTGGAAATAATACGGGAGCCCGTGGACTGATAACCGTGTTAAGACGGAGACAGGATAGGTGACGACGTTCCGAATAAAATCAAAATGAGACGAAGATCCAGAAAAACTTAATAAAACACGAGAGATAAAGAAATAAAATGTATAGAGACTCGGCGAGATAGAAAAATAGAGTTACACGATAAAGACGTGCGTTGAAAGATGAGCACACCACATGGAGTTAGCGAGGCTTGAATGGGGCGAGCTGGCGGACTGGTCGTTGACCCGGTTTTATTTTTTGTAAAGGAGGAGAGAAGGGTAATAAGGAGCAAAAAAGTAAAAGGGCAATGAGCAAAAGGCCAGAAAAAAAGGAAAGAAAAAAAAAGAGCATAAGGGGCCTGTGGAGAAAGAAAGGAGAGGCGATAGAAGGAAAAAAAGACAAGCGGATAGGCCTCCTTCAGGAACGGAGGGAGACGGCTATGCTCCCTTGAAGCTGATCCTCGACCAGATGGGTTCGGTCGTGTTCAAGCGAGTTAGAGGGGGCGAGTGCTGTGACAGTGGCACTACAGCTTGGGGTATTGGAGACCCGGGACCCTAGTGGTTGGCGCGAATCCCCAGTGTGGTTGTGCAGGTGTGTGTGTTTCGAGTGTTGCCGGAGGTTGCGTGCTGGAAGCACGGCAGTGGTGTGAGTGAGACCCCTTGTGCAAAGTGAATGTGTGAGTGACGTGAACGGCCCGGCTGCAGAGAACGTGTGTGTGAGACGCGGTATTGCAAGGGAGATGACTCGGCATGCGGGAGCACGCGCACCCGCGTCTCCGAGTGTGAGTGACATGGAATGGTGTCTGAGAGTCGTGACACGTGGTGAGTGCGTGTGTTGGAATGGAGATGACGACGGCGGACAGATAAGGGACAGAGGCCGGGTAGCGGTTCGTAGCTGGATTGGGGGACCCGCGCAGGGTTTACCAGGCGGCGCGAGCGTGGAGGTTCGTGCCGTGCAGGCACGAGGCCGGCCACGTCGCGCTTGCTGGGAGTGATTAAACCCGGTCCCTAAACCGCAGCCGTGGATGTGTGCCGATCCCGCAGACGGACAAAAGTAGGCTGGATTACGGATTTGGACCCGATGGGTTCTCCACCGGAGGGTGTTTGGGTAAGACTCCGACGAGCAGGGCACATGTGTTCGCGTGGGGAACCTGCGAAACGCGAGCTTTTTTGAATGCGCGGGTGACGTCTGGCTGCACGTAGGGTTGGAATCCGGCAGGAGGGAGGATCCTGCCGGGATGGTACCGTCCAAGAGGGACGAGGTACGCGAACAGCTTGCCATGACGTCCACGGGCAAGGTGCGCAGGTTGCCGATGTTGCCGCGCTGGTGGACGCGCATTAAAAAAAAAAAACAAAAAGCAAGCACTCGCTTCGACACAGTGACAGGATTCGCGGGCAAGGGGTGGAAGACCCCCCCTTCCAGGGCACGAGGATACCACTAGTTAGGGGAAGGGTTAAGTGATAGCTAGACCTGGCTTCATGGGGCAGGGATAAGTCCTCATGGGGCCCGTGGATGGATTAGTTAGAGGGATTCAGTTTAGACTTTAGGGGAAAAATGTGCATTTTGAGGATTTGAGGACAATGACAGACTTGTGGATGTGTAGAGGGGACGTAGTTAGCTACGAGTGTTAAAGGAATGTGCTGTAGTTTTTTGGACGACGTGGGCCACGAGTTAGTTGAGGGTTTTAGATAGAAGAATGGCAGAGATCAGCGATGTGAGTGTTGAAGAGTAGTGAGGTTGGAGACATGTTGAGTGAGTTGAGGCCAGCGGGCCTGAGTGAATTGGACGTGAATGTGGAATGCATGGTGCATGAGTGATTGGGGGAGGATTGACTCCCACCTAAGGACCCCGGGTCAGAGTAATGTGAGTTAGTGGGTTAGCCAAATTGACAAAATGGAGGTTGTTTTGCTGTTGGTGGGGAGTGTGAGGCTCGGAAACCGTTTGGAGGGGTGCAGAGCCCTGTTGACGGGCTGGGACGTGGCTATGAATGGTGGTATCGTTGAGTGGGTACCCGGGCACGCGGCTAGTCGGCGCCGATAGGCCAAGGCCCATGGGGGCCGAGATAGCGTAGTGTGCACGGTGCCGGATGTGGGGCCCGGGGTGCATTATGCACGGGGCAGTTACTGGGCACAGGCGGCCCTCGGGAGTAAAGGGCCCGCGCACACGCCACTGTGGCAATCGAGTGGAGTCGCCAGAGAGGGCACTCCCCGGTGTTTAGGGAGCTGGTAGGCTCGGAAGCAGTGTAGTGCCCGGGGATGCCATCGTCGGAGAATCGGCAGAGGGTAGTTCCTGCCAAGGGAGCCACGCTCCCAGCCGTGAGACCTTGTGCAAGGGTACGATGGGAAAAATGGAGGCGAGGCCCAAAATTGTGAGGACACCACAACAGGCGACGGGAATCTTGGTTTTTTAGAACCAATAGATTACAGCGAGAGGGCGCTTTGGAAAGCCCCGGGGTAGTTAACAGTTTAAATGGTTAGGGTAGATAGGAAGTTGTACCCTCTGCACCATATATCCCTTCGCTCTTCGTTGTTGGCCCGCTGGACCCACTTTTGGGTTTAAAGATCGCTGTAATCTGAGGAGGCCATTCTGAGCTTCATTGGGCCTCGACACAGGATGCGTAGCTCTCCCTTATTCCCCTCTATGGAGGGAAGGTAGGGATTGGGAGTAGGCTAGGACAGTATAGCGTTAGCCGAACAAGGACCATAAGGGGGTTAGGGAGACGAAATTATAGTGGGGGAAGTAAAATAAAAATAAAAACTAAAAAAATAAATTGGGGGGTAAATTGGTTTTTACAATTAAGGAGAGTGGTATGGAACAGAGAAGGCAAAGGCGAAAGGTTGTGGAGGGAGACAGCAGGGTAGGTCCCGAGCCTGCACTTCCGAGTGCCAGCACCACCGCACTCCCTCCACGAACCTCCGTTTCAAGGCAATGAGGCTGGAGCCACTTCGTTATGTGGCTGTGGCTTGCTTCGAGCACGTGCCAGGCCACTTCATCTGCTGCGCTGTTGCTGCAAGGCCTGTGCGGTCAGATGCGTCTGGCTGGCTTTTTTGCTTCGAGGCCTGTGCCGGGCCACTTATCATTGCCGGCTGTGCTACAACGGCCTTGTCATGCCACGCTCTGGTGACGACTTTGTACTTGTATTCTGCCTGCCTTTGCCTTGGCCCGGCACTTGCCGTCCCCTGCCCGTCTATTCATTTTGCCCCGTTCTGTTTTTGCAATTTTCCCCCCCCCCCCCCCCGCTTTCATTACCATAAGTGCGCCAGGGATCATCTGCGCAAGCCCGCAAGACTGCCCTGTAGGCAGACTGCAACACGCGGACTGCACTGGCGGCCCATGCACCGCGTTGCTGACTTTTGCTCTTTCTCCACAGAGTCCATAGATCCGGCCATGGTTAGTGATAAATTTGTAAGGATAAGATGTAATTATAAATGTGTTATGCCCCCGCGCATGTTGAGTCTTAGCGCCGGCAATTTATTTAAGTCGTCTGTATGGAGTGGGTTTGTTTAGTTAGTTTACTCAGCCCATAGGTTATTTATTTGGGGACACGAATACACTGAATGCGCCACCTCAGGATCCGAAGGTAAATCGTACTCGGGAGAACTTACACATGATGGCACACGAAAATTCGACGACTCGGAACGAGTCTGTTAGAAAAAGGGAGGGGGTATGTGTACGGCTGTGGAAATTCGCTATAGCACCATAAAGGTTCCTTAGATTAGCTATGCCGGTAAGTGAGTGTTCAGATAAGTCCCCACCGTTGTTTAAAGGGAATTCTTCTGTTTCACCGGGCTGCGACCCTTTGAGATAGCCGTTTTAAACTTTATCTATGTTATTTTTTGAAACCACACAACAACACCACCCCCATCTTTCGCCACTATGTCCACTGTCCGAACGGCAAACAAAGGTGCCAAGGAAGGAACTGCGAGTGCGTGTTGGGTTTTCCCGCCTATTTTCCCCGCGCTGGTGTGAAGGGAAGGGGGCAGGGCAGCTCGCTGCCGATTGGTGAGCACGGCGGTGAGGTGGTCGGAGTGAGGGCACGCCCTTTTCGAGAAGCTTCTCGAAGGGAGGCGAGCCAAAAACGGGGAGGAGCGAAGAGGCGGGAGCCCCACGCTATGTAAGGCGGACCGCTACGACGGGCTCTCCTTCTCTCTTTGCGCGGTCGGGCAGCTCGTGTTCAGTTCAGTTCGTCGGTGGCTGCTCGTCGAGCTCGCAGCTCCGATGTTCAGTTCAGTCCGTGGTGGCTGCTCGCGTCGGAGCTCGCAGCTCGTGTTCAGTTCAGTTCGTATGCCTTTTGTCGCCAGGGTGCCGGTTCAGTTCGTGGTGGTTCTTCTCCTTTGAGCAGCAAGTTTCGTGAGCTCGGGCTTCTTCTTTCTTATGGGACACAGACGGGAGGCGAGCCGCTTTGCCAGTCGGCGCGCAAGCCTGCGCACCGAAGGAGAGTGCCGAAGGAGAGCTCGCGACCGTCGCACCACAAGGGTGCAGGTTAACCAGCGTCGGTCCGTGGCCCATTCGGTCATCCACGGCCCACGGCCATAAAGGTTTACGAAACCCCGTCTACCCCTTTGCCTATGAGGGGGGTCATTTCTTTTTTGCTGTGTGAATGATGTAGGCGCCGTGTCCGTAAGTAGAACCTGTTTAGTGACTGTACACATAAAGCATATTCGGTGGTATTGCATTTTGTTTCCATGCTTTATTTCTTATATTGCATGACTGCCTTGGCTGTACAACGTGCTGTAATAAATAAAATGTGCTTTGTATTGAATGTATCCATTCTATCGTAGTCTATTTCCCCTATTGAAAGTGCCATCTTGCATCGTGGAATGATAGTGGGTTTTGAACACCGAGTAAAGAAGAATCACTGAACCGTCGAGGTCGGCGCGATAACACCGCTCAGTTATCCCTGTAGCACGACGAACGAAGCCGCAAAGAGGTCCGATGCATTAAACGGTTCGTGTCCCAAGCGACCTGCGGCGTTGTGCAACCCCTCGGTAGGTTACTCCGCAGCGGGTATTTAGGTATATCGACATTCGGCGATTCACCCTATTTCGCCGCGGGGTAGAATTTGTGGACTGGGTTGTGGTGAGGTTAAACCCCACCCGTGACTGGGCTCCTGGCGGTAGTTCCAGGAGCTCACGACTGACATTGTCCGTCCGGTGGGCACGCGGCTGCCCTTAGAGTACGCGGCCGATCGGCCACGCCAGGCCGGCGCCAGAATTACGTAACACATACATTTGTTATACAATATCTTAATTCATGCCATAAGCAGGTGGTCCACTCAAGGTGAAAGAATTGTTTTCACCTCAATTTCATTTGAGGTTCCAACACCATAAAACAGCTGCTCTTGACAAAGAAGACAGCATTTTTATTGACGTGTACAAGGTATATTTCCACTCACCTGGAGTTGTGACTGCCCACAGAGCACATCAAGTTGTGACCATGACTCACAATTGCAAAATCTCTCCCTTGAATTATGGTGCCTGCCTATAGTCCTGATACCAAAGTTTCAGAATATACTAATTAACTAATTACTTGGAAAACATGATTCATGCCATTGGTAATGCTAAATTGATGTCCATTCAATAATTAACACAGTTTATCCACTCTTAATCCAATCTAACAATTTTTTCCTAAATCTAAACTTATCTTTCTTCTTAACCATAGCACTTAAAATGGATATTCTACCACCGACAGGCCTTCATCCACAATGATGGAGTATGCCCTTACCTCCCTTCTGGGCTGGCTCCACTGCCTCACATCTTGCTCAGCTTGATGCCGTAGAAACCAGGGCGTTCAAGATCATGGAATCTTCCACGATTAAGCTGAGTCTACGGGTCTATCACTTCACCATCGAAGATTGGTTGGTGGTCTCTGTCTTCTACAGCCTCCTTTCTGGCCTTGCACCCCTCTGGGTCTTTCTGTGCTCTGTCCCCCACCGGTTTCTACAGGGCGCACATGGCCCACAGGAATCCCCTTCCGGTGAAACTCCCAAAATGCAGGCCTACTATTCACCACTCATTTGTTCCTCTTCTCTCTCACTATGGAACCAACTTTCCTCAATCCAACTCCAGAACATCAACATAGCTGTTCATCACCACCACACACGGTCATTCTCTATCCATACCGCATGATAATTTCTACCCTTATTAGGCCTCCCCAAGCCTACCCCTTCCTTTACTGTTTATTGTGCCCCCCCTCCATCACCTTCTTTTCATGTTTTTGTTCCATTTTCTGTTATTTCTGTTTCTCCTCCTCCTTTGCTAGTTTGAGGCCTTATCCAGCTCTTTCACTCCCTGTGCCCTCCAACCCTCTCTTTGATCTCATTCTCCTCGAACACCATTCTTCCTCCAAGTGTCCTCCGTGTATTCTACTTTTGCTGTTGATGTCCCCCCCTCCCTTTTCCACTACATTTCTTCTTATTCGATGTTCTATTATGAGCCTCGACATTGTATACAAAAATAAATAGTTGTGGAGAAGGAAATAAGTTTTCAAGGAGATGTTATGAAGTGGTGGGAGAGAAGGGGCATTTATAGAGCATGGGGGGGGAGCGGTGGTGGAATGTATGGCCATGGGGGGCGAATGGGGAGGACGTGGGTCCCAAAAGTGTTTTACCGTGTGTCTCGAAGAAAATCTGTGAAAAGATAGGAGGGAAGACTTTTTCATTTTCACAGTCCGAGATGATCTATCCATGGTCTCAAATGCAATTACACCACAGGAGATACATCACATTACAACTGTGTACCTGCGAGGTGTATGTGATGGCTGACTTTGATATGTTTACCATTCATCAGTTTCAATTTGCCTTCAGCACCGTACACGCAGAATGGTCATTCCGGGAGGATTCATCAGCGGGTAGAGACTGGAGTTATGACTTCGTCGCAGGATTGCTTCGACGTACGATTCACCTGCTCCGCAAAATGTTATCCATTCTGGTTTTCTGGATATATTGATGAGATTGTGGAAGGAGAATCGCAAGAAAGCGAAGACTTGTTATATAACCTATATGTATGCATGAAAGTTAGGCAATTGGTTCAAATGTCGATGGCAAGGGTGACAGAGAATGTTGGTGGCTGTACGTACAGATGCCATTACGTTAGGCAAACAAATCATGGGCATGCATGTAACTAGCTTGGAGGTAAACAGCAGGTCAAGCGACGACATCGTGTGTTGCATTTGCTGCCACTTGAATTGGAGCTCGGAATTAATCCCTTGGCACTGCACAGGGACTCCAACGGGATTTGTCTGCTTCCTTAAATCCTTACAAGTTTAGCATTCCCCCAAACACTTACAGAGAAAGATATAACAAAACCGCTGCTCTTTGCTGAAGGGATTAGCCTTGTCGACAATAATGTCAGGATATCTACAGATTCCAACTCTGACTGCTCGATGGAGGCTGCGGATCGGCTCCAGGTGTCACTGTGATGCGTGATGTTTAAAAAACACCAAGCGGGCCCGTCGGCCCATTGGACCAAATTTTCATTGGTCTTCACGGCCTTGTGGCATAGCTGCGTGCTGTCCTGCTTAAGCATTCGCTTGGCTTTTCACCAAGTCCAGATAAGCTTGGGCCAGGGTGGGGATTATACATTCATTATTATTATTATTGTTATTGCTAAATGATACTACTATTATTGGTATTGTACACCGTCCTTCCTGATTGCATCTCCAGGTGCTGCACTCCGTCATCGCCAAAGGCACGCACCGAAAGGGTGCACTCAGTTTTCACTCCTTTTGTTTGTTTTTACTTGCGAAAATCAAAGCTTTTTCAAGTATATTGATTAGTTTTGTGTGTTATTCTGTTTGTGTGTCTGTCTGTCTGTGTCTGTTGGGTCGCCGAAATAGGTGACCCTTATTGTCAGTAATTCTGTCTGTTTGATTCGTTTGTCATTCAGGCATAATTGGTAGTAAACGTGCCGGCCTATTTTGGCACCAAACTCGAGAGTGTTAGCGACATCTATATGACCTGAGTGCTTTGTAAATTGTTGCAATGGTTGCTAGGGACGCTTTGGTTCCCTAGCAACACCGAAAAACCTTTCCAAAATCGGTACCGTTCACGAGCGAAAACAAGTTCCGAAAGCCATTATCCCACGTAGGGTTATGAAATTTGGCCATGAATGATCTACAGGTGATGCTCTCTCAAAAATATTCCGGTTTTTGTGATATATGGAATACTTTACCCGCACGCGCCCCCTACAATTAGGGTATGCGCGAAAATTGACGGAAAATTGAAGGCCCCCTAGCGACCAGGTGAGTGCATCGATACGAATGAAAATTTGCAGGTTCATGGTATTCAATGAGTACTACAACTTTGCCTCAGGACATATTGACCGATTCGCTTCAGGTCAGGGGTCAAAGGTCAATTAGTGCAAAAATCGATAATATGCGAGAGCTGGAGGTGCTTCTGTGCAAAGCTATCTCTTCCTAGGGTATGGTCAGATGGCATGAAAATTCACACTAATCATCTGGAATGCATTGTGCACAAACGATCGAGCCGGATTTTCGATTTATATCTTTGTTCACCCACAGCACCCCTCGAACTTTGGGGATTTCCGATATCAAACCGCATTTTCCAGTACTTTTCATTCAAATTGATACGAGTAGTTCATCAGTAGATGGAACTCGATGAGATTTGGTATGCATAATCTTTAAGGTGATTCTCTATCCGCTATATGACATCCAATTTTTTCTTATATCTTATAGTTTCCAAATGGTGACCCTCTCAACTTGGGTGTCCGAGGCCATTGAGCATTCCCGCTGAAATTCAAAGTACACTAGCTCCAAGACGGTTTGAGTAACCGAATCGAATGAATCTTTACATGCTTATAGACCGTTATGAGTACTACAACTTTTGCTCATATTGCATAATGACCTATCTCGAGTAGGTCAGGGGTCAAAGGTCAATAAGTGCATTTTTCGGGTGAAATTAACCATTCAAGGCACCCTTGCTCCTACACGGATTAACCGATACGAATGAAAGTTCAGAGGTACATAGTACGAATGAAAGTTCATAGGTACATAGTACTCAATGAGTACTACAACTTTGCTTCAGGGCATATTGGACCTAGTCTCGGCTTAGGTCCAGGGGTCAAAGGTCAATGAGTGCATTGTTTCGGGCAAAATGACCATTCAAATCCCCTTTGCTCCTACAGGGTTACCCGATACGAATGAAAGTCCATAGGTAACAGAGTACTCAATGGGTACTACAACTTTGCTTCAGGACATATTGACCTATCTCGGCTAAGTCAGGGGTCAAAGGTCAATGAGTGCATTGTTCGGGCAAAATGACCATTCAACGCCCCCTTGCTCATACACGGGTTAACCGATTCGATTGCAATTTCGTAGTAACTTAGTACTAGATTAACTCAGATCAGGGGTCAAAGGTCATCGGATGCTCGGCGACCCATGGCCGCCTACCGGCTTGTCTGTATGTTTCTTTGTATGTCAATCGCCTACAGGTCACAATTTTAAACCGATCTTCACGAAACTTCACCAGATGGAAGAGGTCGTCATGAGCAAGAAGCCTATTGATTTTGAGGTCAAAAGGTCAACATAAGCCAAAGGTCAACAACTTTGTCAAATTTCTAAAATCCTCAATTTTCATCCGATTGACTTGAAATTTGAAGAGGATTTATATATTTCATGTTACTGAGTTCAACCAGCCAATTATTTTTGAGATAAACATGGACTAAAAGGTCACCATCGGCCAAAGGTCAACAACTTCGGTGAGATTTCTAAAATCCTCAATTTTTATCCGATTGACTTGATATTTGAAGAGGATTTGTATTTCTGGTCATTGAATTCAATCACCAATTATTTTGGAGGTCCACATAGGCCAAAAGGTCAACATAGGCCGAATATCTAAAATCCTCAATTTTCATCCAATTCACTTGAAATTTGAAGAGGAGTTGCATATTTAGTCATTGAATTCAACCAGCAATTATTTTTGAGGTTAAATTTGTTTTATGGATTTTGCAAGTATCGTGCTCTGCACGACGTCTTCTTCTTGTTTGTCTGTTTGTCAATCGCCTACAGGTCGCAATTTTCAACTGATCATGAAACTTCACTAAGTTGCAGAGGTATTTTCACTTGAGAAGACTATTGAATTTGAGGTCAAAGGTCATTTTGAGGTCAGATTTCTAAAATAATCTTTTTTCATCCAATTGACTTGAAAATTAAACAGCAATTGCCTAGTGCATTATTGAATTTGGAAACCAAATATTTTGAAATCAAAGGTTAAAGGTCAACTGAAGGTCAAACTTCGAAAATCATCAATTTTAAATTTAAAAAATCGTCAATTTACATCCTATTAACTTGAAAGTTGAACAATATTTGCATAGTCCATCTTCTCAACTCAAGGTCAAACTTCTAAAATCATCAATTGGAATCTGAAAAATAATCAATTTTCATTCGATCGACCTGAGCTTTGATTAAGATTGTCAATGTTAATCTTAATGAAATGAACAATTTGATATATCCATGGCAACATTTGGAGAGGGGGTCGATTTTGCAAGCATAACGTCTTTTTCTTGTTTGTTTGTCTGTGTTTTTTAAATGTTTATCACCCACAGGTCACAATTTTAAACCGATCTTCACCACATGATAGAATTTGTCATAAGGAAGAAGCCTATTGTTTTTGAGATCAAAAGGTCATTTAAATGCCAAAGGTCAGCTCATTTGTCAAGATTCTAAAATCCTCAATTTTCATCCGGTTGACTTAAAATTTGAAGAGGATTTGCAAATTTCGTATTTAGTTAAACAACCTATTATTGAGGCCAAATTTGATTTATGGATTTCGCAAGTATCGTGCCATGCGTGACATCTTTCTTGTTTGTTTGTTTGTATGCAGGATATCTCAAAAAGTTGTGGATGGATTTGGATGAAATTTGGTGGAGAGATTGGGTGTGCGACAAGGACGAACTGATTCGATTTTTGTTAAGATCTAGATCCAGGTCCGAGAATATTTTTTAATTTTTAAGTGATTCTTCACCATTGAGGAATTGGGCCCAAAAAACGATATATAGCACGATTTCTCAAAGAGTTGTGGGTGGATTCAGATGAAACTTGGTGGATAGGTTGTGTGTGTGACAAG
>CM068962.1:26215695-26228267 GCA_035128595.1 Eptatretus atami | reverse complement strand
GTGAAGATCTGAATTCAGATTCGGATACGATAATTTTTTAATTACTAAAGTGATTATTCACCATTGAGAGGTTGGGCCAAAAACGACATTTTGCATGATATTTCAAAAATGTGTTGGGCTTGATATGTTCTCGTGGATCAGGCATTGCATGGCAGAGGTATGTGCTCTACCAATTGCCCTTCTAGTTTGTTATTTGCAAAAATCTAAGATATTTAAAGTATATTGCTTGGTTGTGTGCGTTATTCTGTTTGTTTGTATGACAATCACCTACAGGTCATAATTTTAAACCAATCTTCATGAAACTTCACCACCTGGTAGAGTTCGTTATAAGCAAGAAGCCGATTGTTGAGGTCAAAAGGTCAACATCGACCAAAGATCAACAACTTTGTCAAGTTCCTAAAATCATCAATTTTCAACCGATTGACTAGATATTTGAACAGGATTTCCACATCAGGTCACTGATGACAACCACCAATTATTTTTGAGATTTGGACATAGGCCAAAAGGTCAACATAAGCCAAAGGTCAACAACTTCAGTGATGTTTCTAAAATCCTCAATTTTCATCCCATTCATGTGAAATTTGAAGAGGAATTGCATATTATGTCACAGAATTCAACGAACAAGTATTTTTTTGAGGTCAAAAGGTCAACATAGGCCAAAAAGTCGACAACATTGTCAAATTTACCCTGTGTACCCCACCCCATCCCTCTCCCTTCCACAGATCTCCTCATGTCTCTGTTCCACGCTGTTTTTTCCTTCCCTCTCCTGCCCCTCTTTTCTCCTGCTCCCCTTATTGTACGTTCTGTGTGTTAGCTCTCATACTAGCCTCAACAGTGAACAAATTTTTTTTTTGAAATCATCAATTTTCATCCAATTGACCTGAAATTTTAAGAGGATTTATATATCAGGTTAGCTCTCATGCAAGCTTCGACAGTGTATACAAAAAAAAGGCCACTGAATTCAACCAGCAATTTTTATTTGAGCTCAACATGGGCGAAAACGTCAACATGGGCCAAAAGGTCGACATAGGCCAAATTTCTGAAATTGTCAATTTTCATCTGATCGAGTTGAAATTTGAAGAGGATTTGCATATCTGGTTAATGAATTCAACCACCAATTATTTTTGAGGTCAACATAGGCCAAAATGTCAAAATAGGCCAAATGTCAACAATTTCAGGGAAGTTTCTAAAACCATTTTTCATCTAATTGACTTGAAATTTGAAGATGATTTGCATATCAGGTTACTGAATTCAACCACAAATTATTTTTTATGGTCAAATTTGTTTCAAGGTTTCGTGCTCTTCACGTCTTTGTCTGTTTGTTTGTGTGCAGGATATCTCAAAAAGTTGTGGATGGATTTGAATGAAACTTGGTGGATGGGTTGTGTGTGTGAAAGGATAAATCGAATCGACTTTGCTGAAGATCCAAATACGGATCCGGATACGAGAATTTTTAAGTTTTTCAAAGTGATTCTTCACAATTGTGAGTTGTGGCTACAAACGATATATAGCACGATATTCCAAAATGTGCTTTGATTATGTGTTTTGAAATTATGGATGTGTTTTGACAAAACTTGGTGGATGAGTTGGTTTGGTTACAAGAACAAGCCAATTCGATTTTGGTTCAAGTCCGGATCGAGATCCGGCCTATCAGTGGGATACAAAATATAAACTGTTCATTGTCCAGCCTGGTGGAAGTTTGCGCTCTACCGAGTGCTGTTATGGTTTATTAATTTAATTAATGAAATTACCTTGATGACTCTCAATTTTGCACCCCTACCAAAGCTATGCCTGGGAGTGGCCACACTCCTTAACCCTCCTTTGCTCTGCTAATATATAGTAAGTGTGTGACACCACATTGACAATTAGAGAGATCATAGAACACGATACACCACACAGTGTTCAGGTATATACAGTATTCCAATTTCACTAAAATATTGATTTTTAAAGATCGTTTTAAAAAATGCGGAAGTTTAGCATTATTGAAGCAGTCTTATACATCACCTTTTATTTTTAAATATGCTCTAGGCTCTTGGAAGAGCTATGACACAGAACCTCTCAGGACACAACACAACAAAGGGAACAGCATGAGAAAGGGGAAATGCCAGCAGCAGAGTGGAGGGAGAAAGTAGATGGGGATGGACAAACAAGGGATGCAGGTAACGATGAGGGGTAAGGGAGAACGCAAAGGGTGGACAATATGGATACATAAGCAAAATTTTGGAGAGGGGGGGGGGTGGTGGTTTAACTGGTTGAGAATTATCATGATTTTAAATGGGGGATTACTTGAGATGGTGGTAAACAGCTGTCTTGAAGACCTGTAGGGAAGAATGAGATTGAAGAGTGTGGAAGGCAGTTCCACAGGCAGGGAAAGAGGAATAAATGAGTGGAAGTGGGTAGTGGTTCTGGATTTAGGCAGTTTCACTCAGAGGGGGTTGCTGATGGACCGCATACGCCCTGCAGAGGGGGGTGGGGTGGGGAATGGAACAAAGCATGGAGAGGGGAGAGGGTGCAAGTCCAGAAATGAGGTGGAAGAAAACAGAGAGACCACCAACTTATTGGTGATGGAGAAGTGATAGGCCTACAGACTCACTTTAACCCGAGAGATTCCAATGATATCGAAAGCCTTTGTTTCAATTGCATCAAGTGTGCAAGATATGCGGCAGGGGAGCCAGCCCACAGGGGAGAGCAGTACTCCATCATGCAGCATATGAAAGCCTTTTAGGTTGATAGGAGCTCAAGTGTGCCAAGGAAGCACTTTGCACAATGGAGGATGCCCAGTCTGGCATTGGAAGCCAATTTTGAAATGTGGCTTGCCCAAGAGAGATCATGGCTGAGAGTGAGACCCAAGAGTTTGAGTGACTGAACCTCTTTGAGAGGGCTGATATAGAAAAGTAGATGGAAGGGTTTGCGGTACAGTCCGTTGCAAGAGAGAGAGAGAGAAAGAGGGAAAGAGAGAATTCTCAGTATTTAAAGACATATTCCAAGAGTTTGACCAATTTGTGATTTTGTCAAGGTCATGGAGGAGAGGGAATAGGCTGCTGCCTGTCTGTCAGAGGGATGTCACGGCAAAGAGTGGAGTCATCAGCAAAGAGATAAAGAGGATTTTCCAGAGAGTCAGTGAGATCATTAATGAAGATTAGGAATAAAATGGGGCCGAGAACACTGCCTTGGGGTACACCAGCCAAGACACGAAGAGGAGAAGAAAGGGTCTTACACACCACCTTATTTAACATGTCCAAGTACTGCAAAACTGGAGGTTCTTGAAAGTATTGAGAAGGTGATTTGTGGTCTGCAGTGTTCAAGTATATAATTCATTTTAAATAAAATAAAGATTGTAAAAGTCGTATGAATAAATAAATTCCAGGGTTTACCACCGTTTTATCCAGTGCCTTTCACATCACCTGATCTAACATGTTACATTGATTCTTCGTGCCTGTTGTTTGTACCCTTTATAACATCCATAAAAACAGTAAGTTTCCTGTTTGGAATAATTTTCAATTCTGTTTGACTGCCAGGCAGGCAGACAGAGTAAAAATATTATCTCACTCTTCTCTCCGCATGCCGATCTGGACGGATTCAGAGCGTAAGTACTAGTACTGTAAAACGGAAAATTTATCTTCTGATTTGTGTTCAAAATATAATGTTCAATTTAAATAAGTTGTTCCTCTATCATAATCTGATAAGATGTATGGATTGATGGACAGACACGAACCAATTGCTTAACCCCACTTATTGCTTCGCATGCACAGGGTAACTAACTTCATGAGAGTGTCGGAAAAATTGTTTCTCATGCCCAGTCCATGAGACTTCACAAATATGGAGCTGGATAACAAAGAGCAACTGGAAGAAATACCAACAACAGGATAAATGGTTTACAGGTAGATAATAGAACATATTTCAATGTAATTGAGTGCCACATAGAGCAGAGGACATCATATTTGCATTAATGTGTGGTGACCACATAGCAAAGCTGGCCTCCAAAGGTAGCTGCAGACTGGGCATCCTCGGTCAAAGTATTTCCTTGGAAAATCAGAGCTACAAAGTCTATAAGGCCTTTGGCTGTAGCTCGATGTAATACTGCTCTCCACTATGGGCTGGTGCCCCAGCATCACATCTTTTTTATACCATGTCGAGGCTCGTATGAGAGCTAACACACAACGCACAGCAAGGGGGCATGAGACAACGAAGGGCGCGGGAGTGAAGGGACAAAACGTGGGGAACAGACACATTAGGTGATCTGTGGAAGGGGAGGGATGGGGATGGGATGGGGAACATGGGGAAGAGAAGATGGACATTACAGGGACTTTCAGGAAGGAAAGCAGGGGAATTGAAGGAAGTGGGCTTGGGTGGATTATCGGGGGTAGAAAAGATCGAGGATTTGGATGGGGGATGATAAGAGGTGGTGGTGAACAGCTGTTTTGAAAGCCTGGAGGGAAGAATGGGAAAGAATAGAGTGAGGGAGTTTATTCCAAAGGCGGGAAAAAAGAGGAATGAAGGAGTGAAGGTGAGCAGTGGTTCGTGATTTTGGTAGTTTTACCAGAAGGGGGTTGTTGGCGGACCTTGAGCGCCCTGTGCAAATGTGGTGGGGACAAATGGCAGAGAGAGCAGGGGGGCAAGGCTGGAGAGGAGTCGGTAGAAGACAGAAAGACCACCGACCAACCTGCGGTGATTGAGTGAGAGGCCCAAAGACTCAGCTTCATTGCGGGAGATGCCGATGATCCTAAATGCCTGGTTTCGACAGCGTGAAGCCGAGAAAGGTGGAGGCAGGAGCACCAGCCAGAGGGGAGAGCAGTACTCATCAGGCTACGGACAAAAGCTTTTGTAAGTGGTCAGGAGCTCAAGAGGGCCGAGGAAGGACTTTGCACGACGGAGGATTCCAGTCGGCGACTGGCTTTTGAGGCGAGGTTGGAAATGTGACTTTCCCAGGAAAGGTCATGGCAGATAGTGAGACCCAGAAGCTTGAAAGAAAAGACTTCTTCCAGAGGATTGTTGAGAAAGTGGATGGGGGGTTTTCTAAACGGTCCTTTCGAAGAGACATAGTGAGAGTGTGAGATTTGTCTGGATTGAAAGACATGTTCCATGTGTTGGACCAGTTTGTGATTTTATCCAGATCTGCAGTGAGCGAAGAAGCTGCTGTTGCCGGTCTGAGGGATGACAGATGGTACGGCAGAGGGTGGAGTCATCGCAAAGAGATAGAGTATAGAGGATTTCCAGAGAGTCGGAGAGATCATTGATGAAACAGAAAAAGAACAGGGCCCAGAACGCTACCTTGAGGACTCCAGCCTGCACAGGAAGAGGGGATGAAAGAACTCCATTTAGGGCACACGTTGACTGCGACAGGAGAGGAAGTCTGCGAGCCATGAGTGGAGATGGCCTTGGATACCATGGGAAGAGAGTTTGGTGAGTAGTGCAGGGTGCCAGACTGTGTCAAAAGCACGTGATATGTCCAGGGATACGGCTCGGATTTCCTGTCTGGCATTGAGGACCTCCATCCATTGATGGAGAGCAGAAGCAGCATATCCAGGGTAGAGTGACCTGGTCTGAAACCAAATTGATGATCGGAACAAGCCATTGGAGAAGAGGAAGGATTTCATGTCTGAAGCGATGATGGATTCCATAACCTTGCTGATGATTGGGAGAAGGCTGATTGGTCTGTAGTTACAGGGATCTGTTTTTGCACCTTTTTTGGCAGGGCAGTGATGTTAGCAGATTTCCAAGCAGATGGCAGATGACCTTGAGCAAATGAGAGGGTGAATAGAACAGAGAGAGGGTGAGCAAGGGCAGAAGAGCAGGCTTTGAGGACACGTGGGCTGATGCCGTCTGGACCGGTTGCAGAATCTGAGTCGAGGTTTGAAAGCAAGCTCTCCACCTTGTTAGAAGAAAGGAGACAAGAGTCCAGGGACAGTTGGGTGCGACTGGGTAAGGTGGGTTGAGAAAGTGATGGGTTTAGGACACAAGATTTAGCTGCAAACACCGAGTTTAGACATTCAGCTTTATCCACGTGCGGTATCAGCAGTGCAGCCATTTGAGGTAAGGGAGGGGATGAGGGGAACATACACCAGAAACAGATTTGATTAAACGCCACCAGGATTTTGAGGAGGGAGAGAGGTTTGAGAGTTCAGACTTGAGATGAGAAAGATGTTTGTTTCTGGCTCTCCTGAGGGTAGATACACACTTGTTCCGAGCTTTGTGGAAGGACTGAGATTGCCCACAGTTGGGTTTGCTTTCCATGAGGCAAAGGCAAGTTGTTTCAGGACAACTGCCTCGCACAATTCAGTAAACCAAGGGCGGGAGGAAGGGTAGGACAACTGAAGACGAGAGGGGATAAATCTGTGCATGAGGTAGAGCAAGTTTCTTTGAAAGAATTCCCAGGATGAGTTGATGTTTGAGAAAGTAGTGATGGAGACCAGTCTATAAGTTTGAGGGCTGCTTGGAGACCCTGCCAGTCGGCTTGCGTGAAATGCCAGACTCGACGGCGGTGAGGTGGTTCTCTGATAACAGCCAGAGAGATGTCCACTTTGACAAGGACGTGGTCAGAAGAACCGATTGGAGCGGAGGAAGAGCAGCAGATATTGTCAGGGAAATTTGTCAAATCAGATCTAGAAGAGATGGAGTACCATTGGTTGAGATCCGGGTCGGGAAATTGACCGATTGAGTCAGTCCCAATGAGTCACAGAAGCTTTTGCTGAGGTACCATGACAGGTGAGAGAGGTACCCACACCTAGCCAACTGGCGTGATGATAATTGAAGTCCCACATAAGAGGAAGAGAGAGTTTGGATGAGAGGATAGAAGATGGTCCATGTTTTCGGATAGTGAGGTGTAGATGGAGTCATCAATGTTCGTGGACGGTACAGTAAAGAGTAATCTTTCTCTGCTGGATTCTGTAGAATCTAAAGGTCTCAAAATTATTGGAATCTCCCATGATTAAACCAAAGCTCAGAGTCTGTTTCTCTCACATTACAGGTAGGTCCATGGTCTCCCCGTTTTTAGAAGCGTCTCGCGTAGTGAACGCTGCTCTAAGAACGCTCGGCGTTGTTCTTCTTCTTCTTCTTATGAAGACAAAACCTTTATATTAGGACTCGGCTCTTTAATAACACGATCCGGATCTCCTTAAATACTAAGGCCACCTGTACACATCGTCGCATTGAGGGTGCCTTTTGAGAGCGTCTATCATGAACTTTTAAATATATTCGGACATTTGCTTTAAAGTTTCGAAAAGTTCACGTTACTATTTAAAGATTATTCCATTTAATGTATTGTACATTCGTAAATACATATTTTATTCGTAAATACACTATATTTCGTAAATACGTAAATACACTATGACGGGTCTCGCTATTGGCTTAATCAAGGCACGTGACGAAATATCGGAAGTTGTTGTTTGTTGTTTTTGTTTTTTTAGCCGACAAAACCAACAAATGTGCTCTTGGACACATTTGTCCTTGTTTATTGTATATTTTCCTATGTTGCACCCTCTACTCTCTCAGTCATCTGACCCTCCCTATCGACTTCATGATGCATGCATTCTTCCAGTAACCCTCTCCTGGTTCAGCTTTCGAAATTTAGGTTGATTGCACACTTTAACTTTTTTATTCTGCACTTCTCCCACCTATAGAACCACCTTCCAGAGGCTGTTCTGTCTCATTCTTCCCTCCAGTGCTTCAAGCAAGCAGTGCAACACCATCTCTTGTCATCCCCAATTCTGTCCCATGATATTTATTACCCCATTAACCTTTCATAACCCAAAATTTTCATGTTCGTTTCAGTGTTTCCTCCTGTTTCATCCTCAGATGTCAAGCAACATGTTTGATGTGCAACTGAACTATTCCATGGCATATGCACAAATCCCGTGTCGTGCCTTCAGAAAGTATTCACACCTCTCGACTTTTGTCACATTTTCTTGTGTTACAACCTGAATTTAAAATGAAGTAAATTTAATTTTTTTGTCACCTATCTACACTAAATACCTCATAATGACAAAGTGAAAACATGTTTTTAGGAATTTTTACAAATCAACGAAAAATGAAAAGCTGAAATGTTTTGCATCAATAAGTATTCAACCCCCTGAGGCAATACTTTGTAGAAGTGCCTTTGGCAGCGATTACAGCTTCGAGTCTTCTTGGGTATGTCTGTATCAGCTTTGCACATCTGGACTTGGGGATTTTCTCCCATTCTTCCTTGCAGATTTGCTCAAACTCTTAAGTTGGATGGGGAGCGTCGATGAACGGCAATCTTCAAGTCTTTTCACACATTCTCAATGGGATTCAAGTCTGGGCTTTGGCTGGTCCACTCAAGGACTTTCACCTTCTTGTTCTGAAGCCATTCCATTGTTGCTTTGGCTGTCTGCTTGGTGTCATTGTCTTGTTGGAATGTAAATCTTCTCCGCAGTCTCAAGTCTTTTGCATTCTGAAGCAGGTTCTCCTCAAGCATTTGCCTGTATTTGGCTTCATTCATTGTTCCCTTTGTCCTTACAAGTCTCCCAGTCCCTGCCACTGAAAATCATCCCCATAACCTGATGCTGCCACCACCATGCTTCACGGTAGGTATGGTGTTAGATGTGTGATGAGCCGTGCTCAGTTTCCACCAAACATAGTGCTTTGCATACAGGCCAAAGAGTTCAATGTTTGTCTCATCAGACCACATAATCTTTTGCCTCGTGCTCTCAGAGTCTTTCATGTGCCTTTTTGCAAACTCCAGGTGTGCTGTCACATGCCATTTTCTCAGGAGTGGATTCTGTCTGGCTTACCTCCCATAAAGCCAAGTTTGTGAGGTGCTGCAGAGACTGTTGTCCTTCCAGCAGGTTCTCCTATCTCAGCCAACAAACTCTGGAATCCTGTCAGAGTGGTCATTTGGTTCTTGGTCACCTTCCTGACCAAGGTCCTTCTTTCCAGGTTGTTCAGTTTGGTTGGACGGCCAGCTCGAGGAAGAGTCTGTGTAGTTCCATATTCTTTCCATTTCCTAATGATGGAGCTCACTGTGCTCTTGGGAACTTTCAATTCTATAAATTATTTTATACCCTTCCCCAGATCTATGCCTCTTCACAATTCTATCTCGAAGTTAAACGGACAGTTCCTTGGACTTCATGGTGGAGTTTCTGCTCTGACATGCAATGTCAACTGTGGGACCTTATATAGAAAGGTGTGTTTCTTTATAAATCATGTACAATCAATTGAATTGGCCACAGGTGGCCAAAAAATCAGGTTGTAGAGACATCTCAAGGATGATCAAAGGAAATTGGATGCACCTGAGCTGAGGATGCACCTGTAGTGTCATATCAAAGAGGTTGAATACTTATTGATGCAAACCATTTCAGCTTTTCATTTTTAATTAATTTGCAAAAAATTCTAAAAACCTGTTTTCACTTTGTCATTATGTGGTATTTTGTGTAGATCAGTGACAAAAAAAATTTCACTTTAATCCATTTTAAATTCAGGCTGAAACACAACAAAATGAGAAAAAGTCGAGGGGTGTGAATATTTTCTGAAGGAACTGCATTGAACCTTGGAACATTTACATTTGGACATTTCCAACACCAGCACAGTTAACGGTTACAGCTATTTGGAGTAATCATGGATAAAGGTGTGCGACATTAAAGTAATATCCCTGTCGAGCGTTTGTCAGTGAAAAATAAATCTCACCCACCAGGCTCCATCACATCTCAGTGATTAACTCAACAAGAACCCACACTGTCTGCAGAAACCTAAAGAGCCAAAAATTGAGTCATGGTGCAAATACTCGTATTTTCACAAATACATTTTCAAATCGGAAGCCATTTAAACTTTGGCTGTAGTACAAAGGAGTACTGCTCTCCCCTAGGGGCTAGCACCCCAGCCTCACATCTGTGGAATCTAAAGGCCTCAAAAATATTGGTTACTCCCACATGAGGTCAAAGCACAAGGTCTATTGCTTTCACATCGCAGGCAGGTCGGTCATTTCTACCGCCTCTCCACCATTCTAGCTCTCTCTCGTCTCTCAGCCGCCAATCCCTTCTCAGTAAATGCAGGAGGTATGCGTTCTTCCAGTAACTTCCTTCTGATTAAACTTCCAAAATTCAGGATGACTGCACACTTCAACGCCTCTTTTCCTCACTTCGCCCGTCCATGGAATCACCTTCCAGAGGATGATCTGTCCCATTGTTCACTCCAAGGTTTCAAGCAGGCACTGCACTACCATGTTATGTCATCCCTCATCCTTACCCAGAATATTTTCCATTTTTACCTAACCTACCTGTATTAACCCTACCTAATATAACCCTCTTAGTTGCAGGTTACTGTTTCCTCCCCTCTTTTCCTACTCGTTTATTACCATGCGCACTTGAAGCGAAAAGCGGGGGTTAAGCGGTTGGTTCACTTTGTTTGTCTGTCCTGTCCACAAACGTCGGTTTATGATCGAGAAACAATTTAATTTGAAATTGAATTTTATATTTTGAACACAAATGGGAACGTGAAGCAGAAAAGGAATCTGTAGTTTAGCTGGACTTTGGCTCTGAATTCGTCCTGATCACGCTTGCGCAGAGAGGAGTGAGAGAATGGTTCGATTCTGTCTGGCAGTCAAACAGAATGTAAAAATATTTTCAAACAGGAGACTTTAAAGAATGCCATAAAGGATACAAACAACAGGTACGAATAACTAATGTAACGTGTTAAATATGGTGGTGTAAAAGACGCTGCATCAACTGCAGTAAAGTTCCAATGTATATATATATATATATATATTTCTTTACAACCTTTAAAATCTTCATTTCATTACAATTGAATTATACACTTGAACACTGCAGAACACAAATCTCCTTTTTGGCACTTTTAAAAACCTTCCGTTTAGCAGTAATTGGATAAAATATTATGGCATTTTACGTCATCACGACCAATCAAAATTGCCGCTCGCAGATCCCGCCCATGTCCTTGTTTCTCAAGATTACACGGGGTAAGGTGTTCTATGAGCTCTCTAGTTCCCTTACCTATTCAGTTCAACTGTTGCCCCCACTGTCCATTCTTTGCCCTTTCACCCTCCGTCATCTCACTCTCCATAAATCTCGATATTGTAAAGAAAAAAAATAATAAAAGAAACCAAAAGGATTGTAAAGTTATGTCACAGTGTGGTCTGACGTGCAGTTATTTGGGTGAAAAGAAACTTGTTAATCTCGGTAAACTCACCTTTTGGGCCACATTTATAAGACTGCTTGTAGATATCAGTTGAGCCTGAGACCTGCAAGAAAGAACACAATGCACCCGTTCAGTTCACACATCATGGAATTTAGGTTTTTTTTTTTGTTACAAATAAATCACACAAAAAAAGGACAATTTATCCACAATAAGTCAGTGTCGTGATTGATTGCCTTACTCATCCTGTGAGTGTTTTATTTCGTCCGATATCAAATTGGGTCACAAATGGAAGGGAAATTACACCGGTGAAGCGAAATCAGTTTCATGAAAAGCAGACCAGTCAAGGGGATTGACATTGTAATGAAGGTGTGAGCGTTTTGGGAAGAAAGGAAATCCCACCTGCTGAGAGATGCATTCACCATGATGCACCGCTGGCTCTGCGATGCCAAAACATTTGCAGGTGAATAAAAGGGCTTCTGCATGCGCATGAGGGGCACGTGATTCCTGAACACACATCTCCATTTTGTCAGCAGTGTGCAAATCGAAGGAGCAAATTGTGTTGAATGTCACTGTTAAATTAGTCCTCGTTTTGTCAGCATTGCAAGTTAAATGAGTGAATTGTGTTGCAATATCACTGGTTAGTTCGGTCTCCATTTTGTTGGCAATGTGTGCTACAAGGAATTGCAAGGAACTTCAACGCAAAGGAGGTGGGGGGGGGGTGTTATTTGACTCCTCAAGCCTGTGCAGGGATAGCCTCTGAGCTGTTTAGCCTGGGTTTGAATCGAAACCCAGCTATAAACTGTCATTAGGTTGACTTATCAATGTGTGTGTGTGCTGTCTCGAGGTGTTGCAAGCCAACAAAAAGATTCTCGAACTTCTGACCACCCCACCCCCCAACCCTAATAAAATATTTAGCAGAGTGATACATGTAAAAACAAAATCGGCTAATCCTTCGTATTTCATATGCAGCACGAGGCTGCGGGGTAGCATCATTGGCTGAGAGCGTGATTGCACCGCTGATCGATGAGGTGCCCTCTGTAGGTCAGGGCAGGAAATTTTAATTTGTTCAGGGTGCCTTTGTGAAGGACACAGTTATAATAGGAGCTGTCTGTTGCTAGGGTGCTGGGAAATGGGCGTAGCATGTGAGAGGGGGAAGGATCATGGTGAGGAAATGGCTGCCTCCATGACTAGGTGAGATGCCGATTGACGCCATGTTCTATGGCGATCAACAAAGCCTCCATCTCTCAAACTGCGACTCAATGACGTCTTATTACATGGAGGCAGCGAAACGTAAACCTCTGAACCTGATTTAGCTCTGGCAAAGCGCACAATGCCAGACGGGCCCACGATGCCACACGTATATTGGCCCAGCGCCAACCTACGCCTTTCAATTATTCAGAAAGTGTACCCAGCTTGGTTTTCCATGAAAGACATGACAAACAAGATGACAAACAAATGGACCATGT
>CM068962.1:26169534-26192498 GCA_035128595.1 Eptatretus atami | reverse complement strand
AAGTAGTTACCTTCATCGTGGCCAAAGCCTTTCCCCCCTCACACACAGCGGCCATCTTCCAGCCGGGTATTGAGGACAGGGGATGGGCCAAGGCCTTCGGACCCCCCAACCCTTTGATAAATGAGGATAGAAAAAGCACGCCAGAGGTAACCACCTCCCCATGGGCGTCAGACCCCAAGATTGAGGGCGCTGGAAGGAGTAGTTGTGTGTTTAGGGGGACGTGGGTGGGGCTGAGTTGTTCTTTCATCCCAACCAGTACTGTTTGGTTCTCCTTGTTGATAACAACCCCTACGACGTGTTTCCACCGTTCCACACTTACAACTTTTATTTAGTCAAAGCTTCTGTCATTTTGCTCATCAAATGAGCAGAAAACCTCCACCAAATATGTGTGAAACCTGTGTCCAAGGTGATGCATTAACTCAGTGTATGTTTCTTTCTTGTGCAGAGTGTGATGAATAGAATCAAGAGTAATAAAGACAGGAATTTATTAATAAATTATGCAGATGTACACATTGCAAAACAGAATTTGGTTGGTGTAATAGTTGTGGCGTCTGCCCTGATTCTGGAGGTTCAGTGTTCACACCCGCTTATCATACAAAAATTATATTAAACGAGAGTTCATAGAAACTTTACATTGCGAGTTTAAGAAAAAAGATCATCGGCGCTGTCTGCGGCAACTACTTTATGGGTTTATATAGTAAATGTGAAATTTATGTCGCACTCTATGCGCCTAACTAAGTTTTGATAAGTGCAACATCAATTTGTTTATGTTATTCTAAGGTTATTCATTTCCGTTCATTCCATACGGTTCGAAGTATTAATTCATTGAAATGATCTAAGATGTAAACTGTAGAAAAAAAATTTTTTTTTTGGGGGATTTACGCCTTTATCACTCCTTCCATTCTTGTTAAATTGTTTTTCAGTGCTGTTTGTCCTTACCACCTTCCAAACAGTATGTTATTGTTTGGATGAATCTTCAATTTTGCATTGACTGCCGCGCAATAGACGAGATTATTATCTCATCCGCACACGCGCATTAGGCATTATCGAGCAATACTATAAATACCGTTTCTTTATCTGATTCCCATTGTTCAAAAATATACACATACGCAAATGCAATAGACATACGTGAGAGTCTTTTGTGCATTTTGTGTGTGGTTTCTTGACTTGGTTGCTACATGCCTTTTAACTCCATTTACTTGTGCCAAAATCTGTAATCCAGTCTTCAAACGTAATTATTGCATTTAGGAAAGGTTACACAGTTAAAAAATAGCCTCTTAGATTGTTGTGTTCCTGAATGCACATACTATGGAAAAAGACAGGAAATACGTACATATCTTCTCCCACGTTCCTTAGCCAATCCTAGGTCGCCATGGATATACACACCACAACAACACAACACCACACCACCACTTTACTCAATGCAAAATTAATTATATTATTCTTCATGGTCAAATCCAAACAAAATATATTTATAGAGTCCTCACCGCTCTTGCAACATCCCACTCTCCACACTGCAATATAAATATTCATTTAACTTACCCTGTACATCACAGCCACAAATGTGTCTCCATTGTCAGACACTAGTTCCTAGCATATCTCTTCATGACACATTTCTATACGGTATTTGCGTGATCACACCCCGCCACTAGGCCTTGCCTCGTCCCACTTGGTTGGAGTTTCTCTATACGAGCAGCCCTTGTCGCACTGAAAAAGTTTCAACCGTTCTTTCGTTTGGAAGACAGTCCCTTTCTCATTACTCTTACTTTCAAGTATTTTGACTTATCTAGACGTTAGGCCATATTGATAACTTACCTACACACTTATATTTACTAGCAGACTTGGATTCTTTATCGTGTTAATAGGTCTCAACCTAAATCTCAAAGAAACATGTTAAATACATCGTGATGTGATTCCAATTATCACAATGTGCTCCCGAAATGTTGTTTAATATGAACCCACCACCCCCCAACTCTTTCAACTGCTCACCCCCCCCATTCCAATCCTCGAGTCTCTCAACCCCCCATCCAATTCTCAAACCCCCCCCCCCAATTTCAACTCCCCCCCAATTTTTTATCTTTCGAAGAGAGGTTACCACGTTTAGGTAAGTAATAAAAAAAATAAAACCACGTTAATTACCAACCTTCTTGGTGCTCAACTTCCAGGTATTTTTATTTACTCACTACAAGTGTGAATACATGTTTCCTGCACATTTTATTTATATATCGTAAGGTGAGACTTCAATTATATATGAATATTCTCTTCCTAGCACATGTAAATCACCTTCTTTCATGTAGTATACATCAATACAAATCATACCTCATTGCATATGTACTAAGTTGTATTTAGTCAGTGATTTTTTACGACCGTTCCTTCTTTAATCTCTCCAAATACACATTGCATCTGCAATTACATCACTTCCTTGCATGAGTTGAATCAAACGTGTCTACACTTTATGATTAATATGCATTGTTCCATCTTCAGTACAAAGCGGGCTGAGTTTCAAGTGCAAACCAATGGGCATTATTTTTGAGTTAGAGTGTTGTCGTTCAAACAATGAAGCTCCACCTGGATGGAAATTCATTGCCGAACAGACAACACCAGCACATCGGGGAGAACTAATCCTCACTCAAATTCTAGACCCCGGTGATGTGGGTGTGATTTGTTGGTGAGGTCTTCGCACATCACACTACTATACCATTCGGGGCGAACATCACGACTCACACAGGTATCACATAGACCCAATTCATTTAGAGGGGGTGTTTTTAATCTTTCTTGTTGGTTGAGTGGTGTCGGTGGAGGAGAGCAAGGACGCATTTCTTATGTAAGTATTATTTATCTGTAGCACTTCCTCCATGGGAAATGTAATTCTCTCACCAGTACAGGGTGTTAGTTTCCTGCCCTGATTCCGACCTTTCCAGTTACAGAGAGTGTCTTGAATTATAAGCAGAGGGTACTGTTTTTGCTAATGCCGAACCGCGTTTTTTTATCTTTATGCCTCACGAGGTGTCTTGCCCCATACACCACTCAATTAAAGTTGCGTCAAGAAGACATGTGATCGGAACAACGTCATAGTCGTGGTATCTCTGCCAGTATTCATGTAATAACATCGACTCATTAACTAAGTTGAAAGTCGCTGCAGGAACCGAGTCCATCGCCCTTTGCTGCACAGTGCTGAGCATACAAGCACCTGCAACAAACATTATTCCCGATTCACCAAGATCCGGAGCATCAATGGAATTTGTCGGCACAATGATTTATACAAATTATATAACCTGTCACCTTTACATAGCCGTGCCTCCGCTGAGGCTTGTCTTTGAATAATGGCAACAATTATTTTTAGCCACACCAGTCCCGGACAGACACGACAAGGGACCAAAACTATCCCTTTGCTGTAATCACTTTATTATATATATATTTGTTATTAAATAAGTATAGGTATATACTGATTTTTATATACAATTTTATATCCGTATATCAACACATATGCACACATATCACCTACAATACTTAACTATACTATCTATACCATATCAATGAACTATACTATTACAACACATATATACACTTAACAACTATTACATATAAATATATTATACCATTAATATACTATATTATTGTTACGAGGTTTGAGGGCTGATAATGATCCTAAGTGGGGAAGTTTACGTGTCTCCCACCTAGACTCCGACTGACTAGCGTTCCATTACTCACGGATATGTGAGCTTGTGGCGCCTTAACGACCTGTGGCCCTATACCTCCACCCGTTAGCATTCCTTTTTGCGAGCCACTTACAATTACACCGCTCCAGTTCGTCGATCTCCGGAACCACCCTCGACGTTGCTCAACCGGTCAACTCTACACCATAGTAGGTTCAATACGAATCCAACTCCTTCGGCTTGCAGGGTTCTTACCGAATGTCCAACCGTGCGGCAGATAAGCAATTAAACGGAAACAAATACCGCTAAAACTCAATCAACCATCTGGACAATGAAGAATCGGACCATGAGACATTTTTACAATCTTTCTATTCACACAAGAAGACAACAGGAGAAAGACTTATCGATCGGATCATACAGAATCTTACATCATATCCGAAAACACTTTTGCGTTGTTATAGCAACGGCGCCACCACATCAGTGTAAATACTCACCCCAGCCCGTGCAAATTCAGGCAGCTCGCAAAGGTGAGAGAGTACGAAGCTGGTCGTTGCCCGCTGCTGGTACCCAGTTGAGGAGGGTGTGCTCGTGTGCTCACCTGCAAGGATGTGCAGCCGTCCCCAGTCACGCTCTCTCTGGAATGCTCGTAATCCCGTGAGATACCTGAGTGGCACGCAGCGTCTTATCTAGTGGGCGTTAGGAGGCTACGACAACCCGCTGAGAGACCCATGTCAGACCGGATCGGTGCCTCTCGTGATCGAATACAACCAAGAACGGATCGCTTCCACCAATGAAGAACGGCCATCCCCACCCACAGACTCGTGACAGACTCTCGTCTTCAATCCTCCTTTAATACCCCGAACTCAAAACTCCAGCAAAACATCCAACGAACTCACCCCAGCGAATTGCAATTGAACTGCAGCCTTTGATGAACTCCAACGACGCTCACTCTCAGAGGCGTCTTCTAGTCCATCGACCTCCTTCAGAGCTAACTTGTAAAATACGTAACGGTCCGCCCTCGATTGCCGCTCCCATGTTCCGCCTTTCTGTCAGGCCGGCCATCACGCACGTTGTCGGATAGTGAATATGGTGCCAGCCACTCGTACGTTTGGTATCCGAAAGGACTGGAACGACGGGGAGATTTTCTTACGGTGAAAAATGCAGCTCTGCAGACAGCGGACTTGTGTATGCTTCGGTGCAGTGACCAAGGCTTAACGCGGAGAGTACAGTTTCCATAAGAGGAAATTAAAAGATTTATAACACTAAAGAAACTCGCAACGCACCCTATTGATTCCACTACCACCGGGGGACTTCGTCTAATATATTACGCATACTACTTCGGGGCACTATATGTTTAAGCAAACGTTCCTAAGTACAATTTATTATTAATATAGTATATAATATATTATGTCTTTATACTATGTAATATCATATACATATATATATATGAACATTGGACACGACGTAAGAGTTTTAGAACACCCCCATTTTTCCAGTTTTTACTGAATTGAACAGTTTATGTTTCAATGTATTCTGAAATGAAGAGATAGAGACAAATAAACAATTACAGGAACAAAATAAATCATGTAGTTTTTAGGTGAAAAAAATTTAATAATAAATTATTGACTCCATCAAAGTGAGCCCTTTGCAAAAAACAGATACCGAACATACTATGCATTCTTCTGCAATGAAATCAAAATTTTCGAATTTCCCAACTGTGCCAACATTCCAACCAAAGCTTTCTTGCAACTTACGGTTGCTTTGCTCACCCTATCTCGTCACCTTATCCCACACCCGCGCAGATGGTAAGGTTGGAACTGTGCTGCCATTCCATGAATTTGAACACGTTCGCTCTTTTCTCTTAGGTATCTGTACATCCTTATGATCTTTTGGTGTCGTATCTGCTAGATGAACCCGCTATCAACGACAGACTATTGGCATGCGCCTCAAATACCTGTGGTACCTTGGCCTTCAGCTCCAGTCCTTCACTTTGCAATCGCAAGACTCTGATCCGCAAAGACGATCATCAAGGCTTCTCCTCCCATGGTTGCATTAGTTTCACACATATTAACTCCTTTTGCTTCTCAACGGCATACTAAAACCCTTAGAACAAATTTACAGTTTTATCTGTTCATCGTCCGATTAATTACATATCTATCAGTTTTCAGTAGTCCCTGTGACGTTCATGCTCCAGCACTTCTTTTCTTATTTCCATCAGCAATGGCGTTCTTACTACTCACTCACTGGGCAAACCTGACGCTCGAGTTCCTCTTCCAGTGAACTGAGATCTTCCTTCACTCTGTACAGTTTTAGCTGTGCTTGAAGTGCGTCCTTAGTCCCCTATCCGACTTAACTCTCAGAAACTTGTCTTTATTTGGTAGGTCTTTCTGGTCTGCAGAACTTCTTCTGTACAAAGTTTCTTCCGTTTCCAGTGCCTTTTGATGTGAAGGAAAACTGCTACTTCACTGACACTTAGTTTTTCATTTATCAAAGGAAGACCGAATTAAGTTATATATGCTTGTCTGTTCTTCTTTGTTATTGTCTTTTATCCATTAATGAAGAGTACCACTCCTTGCATGCAGTTTCACACTCTTACATGGGTGCGCAACACAGCTTGTTCAACACTGCTATACAGACAGAGTTTGTAACTAATCAACAATAGGACACTGCGATTGTTTGCATTCAACTCTCAAGGGTTAATTTACCACATTGCTGAAACAGGGGGCCAATCTGCGTTGTAACCATTACTAGTCTCCTGAAAGACTTTCATTAACAACCTGAAATTTACATAATTTTTCAGTTTTTGCACCTAAACCATTATTTTTTAAACCTCTGGAAGTTTTTACTGCTTGCTTGTTACAATTTCATGTTTATTGGACATACATCATATACTATAATATCACATTATCATACTTATTATATATATATATATATAATAAATATAGATATACCATACAATATATATATAACTATCCTACATTTATATATAAACATCATCCTGTTATATCGCGTTACGTTCCCAATCCCCCGATAAGTGAATCATCCCATGAATATGTGCTCCAAAAGATCGATCCTTCTGTCTGGTCGGCTTGCATATCGCTTGAGTACCGGAGATCACCTCTTCTGGCTTGTTGTTTTGCAGTGATCGGTGTTCGATTGGTCGAGTGACTTGCTGGTCTGCGTTTGGCAGTGTCACTCCAACTCTGAAACCTCTTTCCATTCCGAAGCCATCTATGCACCTAACCTTCTGTAATACTCTTTTGTGCGTGTGTGACACTTGCGCGAGCGCCACGCCTTTATATTATTGCTTAATATCATTTATATTCTACCTTTTCTTACCCGATACGGAATCGCAGAAAACATTATTTTTAGTTCCAGGAAATCCCATGCACTGTGTGTGCTGATGACGCTGTCGAACCGCGATCCTATTGCGAGGAACACTTGTACACATATACTGATATTTATTATACTAATATATATTATATACATCTAATAGAAATCATTACATTATACTATTATACTATGACATATATATTATACAATTAATATATATTTATATACACATATAATACATCATAATCTTAACAATAATATATATAAAAAATATATACTATATAATCATATTAATATACCAATAAAGAACATTACACTATTTATATACAATATTATATATACATATACTATGGAGCTGCAAAGATAGTGAACAGTAAAGCTATCCAGTATATCATTACTGATCACTATCTTTGCACCTCCTAGTGTTATTCATATATATATATATATTAAATATTATATAAAATATTAACTATATATATACAACATATAATATATCATATATACCTTATACAAAATATATATAAACTATTATATATTACAAATACATGTAATTATACATATACATAAATATATATACATTAATACTACTTACATAAACATATTAAATTTCTATACATACGAGATAAATATTCCAATTTGTTCCTTTCACTTCAATCAATATCGGTATCCTCCTGAAAATTCACCTATTTATTTACTATCGGAAGGTGTAGCAATACTTCTAAAAATAATCATCTATCTTGTGAATTGGGCTAAATTGGCAGACAGCACGCTGCTGTATATCTTTGTGATGCTCTGAGCAGCGTATAAAACCGTTCCTTTTATATATTACATTCTCGCAAAATCAGATGAATAAGCCTTGTATTGCTACTGAGATCAATCGGTATCAGACCGCACTTTACTAACTGGACGCTACTCCACATTCCACACGAAACTAGCCTTCACACATAGTACCCTGAATGCCTCAACAACAGAACTACCAATGCTCTATGAAAAGGACAGCATCGCTTATTCATCGTATGAATGAACGAAGCCAAAGCATTATTGTGGACATCAGATCTGATGACACACAGGGGGGCCGGTTATCTAGGAAGCGAATTCGAGGATGACCCTTCAGTATTTTGTTGAAATTCAAAATCTCCATTTGGTGGGCATCCCATCTGGTATGTATCTGATGGAGACTTCCGCCCAATACACCGCTAAAGCAGTATTAGAAACGTGCTACATTCGAATCATCGCATAATAGCGATCCCTTGTATAGGTCCTCGTTACAACCGTTACGATGCTGCACGACACACCCATCGATCACCACTCTACAAAAACCCCAGCGCTGCTACTAGATGCCGACCCTCTATTCATCAACATTTGCAGACCTGGTAACCTACATCTATTGTAAAATTAAATCCCCGACACCATCGCTTTACCAGAGGATCCAACAGCATGAGTCTCCATCCAAATTATGAGAAAAATCATATCTTCGCATTAATCGACTGCTCATCGCCAAACAACTGGTTTTTGAACGAGCTGATACTCGTCACCTTTCTAAACTGAAACGTTGGATGCTATCAACTCTACCTACATTTTGAACCGTGGTCCAGGAGAAGTCCAGATATATAATACATATCTAACACACCTCTAACTTGGAGGAAATGCGTGAATTTCCCCGGAATTTCTGATCCATTATCAGAATACCACCACACAAATTACTTAAGCACTGAAATGGAGCCTGCCTATGTTATTGTTCTACGTATCATTGGAATTTCCACCAAATTATCACTGCATGCCCCGCTGTACAGTCGCTTCTTCCTCAAATGAGCCAAAAGTGTATTGAAGTTATATTCCTATACATACTTTCTTTCTTTAGCAGAAAAAACAATGCATTAAGTCAAGATACCCTATATACATCCACAGTTGACTCCCATCCAGTTCCGTAAGATTACAATTTCCCTACGACCTGCTTGCCATGTCAAAAACACGCACGGACGAACGTTCAGCAATCCCGACTGGATCTGCGTTCGCTGTTTTTCTCACCCGATGTGTATGTTTTGCCGGCATAAGTTTGGATCACAGAATTACAAGTGCACATCCTATGCCCCAGCCAAGATAATAACCGGGAACGTTTTGTTTTTTAAAAATTCTGCTTGCCATTAAGACGAACCGTGAAGAAGAACTCCACCGTTCATAATCAAATTGACTCCACAAGAAACTGAGTAACTGACAAATGCTCTCTCAATTATGGAATTACCTCCCGTCTTAGCGGTGTGACCTTTGCATCAGCGTACTCTGCTTATACACTGATGACAACAAACACAGCTTTATATATATTATACAATTAATTATCATACTATTATCATGGAGCATGATCATATAAATATATGCATACAGTATGTATGTCATATATATGAGCATAATATGTATATATACCATGCGATATATATTTAAAGTAATATATATATCATACTATTGGATTGGAGTAGAATATAATTCATGTGTAGCAAGATGATATAGTATGGTATGAGTATATAATATATAATTATGTATGATAGTATATATTTATAAATGCATATGTTATACAACATATATAATATACATTATGCATAATATGTATATATATTTATAGATTAGCATTTATGATACCATAACATAATATGAATATACTAATACATATATAATGAATAGTATAACGAGATGTATAGCCTTAGATATACATATATTATATATAGAACGACATAATTACACTCACATACAAATTACAATTAAATTCATATACATCTATCTATAATAATTAGTAAGCTTTATATATATTTCATATGTATACATATATATATATATATATAAAATATTTCCAACTTACATATATTACACTACACTACATTAGACATGACCAATAAATCATACTTATTTTTTGATATATATAATATATATAGAATTATATCTATACATGTATTACAATACTATATAACAGATATATATCACATAATATTAATGACACAATGATATGATTACAAATACTTAACATGCCCTTATAGTTACTTTACACATGATTATTATTATATAGTTAACATACATACAATAGTAATTACATACAATTTCATAGTACATACATACCTATACCTCCTTCAATATATAGGACACTATACATATCGTAGGTACATAACATATGTTATCTATATACATATATACAGTTCATCCCTCGCTAAGCCTATCGCCCCGGTTCACCCTATCGCCAGCCCTCCGGTTAACTCGCGGTGTTTCCAATTGACCTAACTGGATTTTTTACGCGGGTCCCCCTGGAAGGTAATCATATATAAAATATAATTTTATTAAGAACTAATTATAACGCGTTGGCGCCTCGACCTATACACACAGACGCCGAGACACAAGTTTCGCTTGTAACTTCGAATATTTTCACGTTTTTTCTCCGAAAGCCCTACGATCCGCCCCCAAAGCCCTGCACCCTTCTAAGCTTCTGCCAGGAATCTGAACGCCAGATCAGAATGTCCTGCGCCTCCAAGAGAGAGCGTTAAGGTGTGCTCTAGATTAATAGCTTCTGAAGAAAAGTTTGCGCCGTTTCGCGATGCATGCTCTACCAGGCACCTCAAAACCGACCCAGACCAGACGAGTCCGATCTACCAGCACCTCAAACTCACAATCACTGGCAAACCGAGCCGACCAGACGAGTCCGAATTTCAGCACCTCACAACCCAATCCTGCCCAAGCGACCGACCAGAACGATTCCGATCTCCCGCACCTCGAACCCGCACTCACTGCCAACCGGACCAGAACCAGACGAGTCGATTCTTTCCTGGAGGCTTCCATTCAGCGATTTTCATTTAGCGCGGGGAGTTTGAACTACACCACGCAGATTAAACGGGATTACTTTACATGATATCTATACATCTATATTAATATTCATGGATCCCCTTTTTTTTCCACCATCAGATTTTGTTACTGATGAAATACAACACTTTTGACATATATGTTAATGACATGCTCCCTTCCTATAGAGCCTCTCAAAATTCATAGTTTTGATGTTATATGGTCGTAACCATTCAAAACGCCATTTAGCAAAATGGGAGGATTCTATTGCACAAAAAAGAATCATACTTTAATAATTTCCAGCACGCCCATTTTTTGTCCCACCTCAGATTTTTGTTACTGCATGAAATGAAACAAGCTTTTACATATATCTGTAATGTATTATTGTCTCTCACTTAAAGGCCCCCAATAGCCTATATCAATTTATTTCATCTACGCCCCATTTTTTGTATCCACCATCAATTTTGCTCTGCTGGAAATGAAACACCGCTTGGACTAATAGTCTATTGATTATCGTGTGTCTCTTAGACGCACCTCAAAATTCTTTTTAAGATTATAGGATGTTTAACAGTTCAAACTCCATTTGCAAAATGAGATAATTTGCACAAAAAAGAAATAATAAAAATGTTTCCATTTTTTAGAGGACCACTAATGGGTTCGCTCCATAGAATCCATCTCCATTTGGGAGAAACAGTTGAGTATCACTTGACGAGCATTTGCACTTCCATTGTGCCGTAGTTTCTTACACAAACCATACTTTCTGGAACTAAGATACAAAGAATTTCTTTGCTTTTTATTACATGGTTTGCCGTTTAGAAATTTTCAATATCGACCGATACCGCTGGCCAAGCCGGAACCATAACTGCCAACATAGTATTCGCCCCGGTCAAGTTACGGTTAACCCAAAATCTATGATCATCGTTTTGAAAGTGCTGAGAGACTAGTATGCAGTTACTTGAGTCCTTTTGCCGGCAGTTTGGAAGATGAGCACGTCAGCATAAAAATCTGCACCAACTTGGGACGTTTGAACACACAATGGCCGCGTTGATCTTGAGAAGTTGAACCGACAGAAATAGCCCTCTACGGCCTTCTGTGGCTTCATGAGCTTGGAGTCTATCCGCTCCGTAAGTCTTCTCGTCTCACAGTAAGAGTTCGATCATATGATGGCAGAGCAATAATACAACCAATATGAGACTCCTAGTCACTCCTCTGATGAAAATCTTTGCAGCATCCCCCATCAGCCCAATCTTGATCGTAACAGTGACTAGAAATGCTCATAAATCTAATGGACAAAATGATCATAATATATTTAAGAATACATTCATGCTATCTGTCTTTTCAACCCTATTTCCTCGTGACCGCCCTCCAGAACGGGCTACCTTAGTTGCTACATATCATTACAGTATGTCCTCCTCATCCATCGCGTAATGCGTTCCAGACCCCACCGACGCAATAGAGTTGATAAATCCGCGAAGTAGAAAACCACGCTATTAAATTTATCTATTTACATTAATAGTTAGACCATTTAACGCGTTTAAACCGATACCTATCACAGCATCCACCACTAGCTTATTAACTTCCCCACACACATTTATATCATTATTTAAAAAAAATTCAAAAAAATTTTCATCGTACAATGCAAACTTCATGGGCGCAAGCCTAAAACCAAAAATAATTTTAAACTAACTATACTATATATTGTTCTAACACAAATAAAAAAACGTATTATGAGGTACTGACCTATGAAGATATGCACGATGATGATAATAACTCCATACTGATAGACGATGAGATGACGATGATGAGATGATGTACTACTATCAGCACAGAAGAGCATTAAATCTCTTTACGTCATGCGCCGAAGCTTCTACTCTTTCTATTCTATTGAAAACCCGCGATGTAGTGGAAGCCGCAAAAGTGAACCCGCAGATTATAGCGAGGGAGCCACCTGTATATACCATTTCTTACATACTACACACTAGGTGAAGTCATTATATATATAACATCATACTATTATACATACAGTTAATTAATATACATAATATAACATTCTACAAATATACTACCATGTTATCGCTATATATACTCTAATTAATATTATACTATACATATATTTGATAATACTACCACAATCATACCACAACTATACCATATAATACGAACACATAATATATTAATATACATACTATAATACATCACATACATTTTATACTAAACATCATACTATCACTGTATGTTATATTAGTATATGATATATAAATACTTATTATATACAATATCATACTTATATATGTATATATGTGACTGATTTCACCAAGCCCTATCAATGCTTCGCGTGCTTTCCATTGTGCTGCCTTGCGTATTGAACAGAATAAGCCAAAATCCTTGATCGGCGGGCTCGGATTGATGTTGCACTGATATTAGACCACATAATCTTGTCTCAATGATCCGGCGAGGGCCTCTTTTTGATTGACACTTTAGTGAGTGTACTATGCTCCCCAATGGCTCGCACGGAGTGCTTGACACACTCCAAATGCTTTATATTTCACTACCGGATTAACATCAGCTTACCCTTTTGGTTTGGTGGGTCTGCATTGTGCAGAACATAGTGTCAGGGCAGACATATTGTCGTTCTGTGCGATTATGCAGTCTTAACATGTTGAGCACAGAAGCTGCGGGCCGAATATGCTCACGACATAGAATAGCAGGATGGCATTATTATATATATTACATTATATATAAATATATTATAAGTTAAGTTATAATACACCATCGATTACACTTATACATACATATCATTTTTAATATTACATTATATATATATAATGATATATACATTTATCATATATATGTACATACATAACATAATAATGACATATCATACATACATTTATATATGCACATATATGACACTAATTCATATATATACTATAGCGTTTAACTTAAACAATTGGGGAGAACAAGTATTTGATACTTACTGCCGATTTTTGCCGTTTTCCCACTTCACCAAACACGTTAGGGCCTGTAATTATTATCATAGTACACTTCAACTCAAAAAGCGATCATTGAGAGGAGAATCATAAAACAAAAAATTCTTGAAAAATCCATGTATGATTTTTTTTAATATAATTAATTTGATTTATTGCCATGAACTAAGTATTTGGACACTTCCCAACCCAGTAAGAATTCGGCTCTCTACAGACCCTGTTAGTTTGTCTTTAATACGAAAGCCCTCATTTCTCCACTCATTACCTGTATTACTCACTGTTTAATCGTTATTGCATAAAAAGCTGTCCATTCCAATCAATCAGACTCCCAACCTCATCCACAATGGCAAGACCAGAGACTGTTAGGACATCAGGCCAAAATTGGTAATTGCACAGCTTTGGGTTTGGCTACAGACACTAGGCACAGCTTAGGTAAGAGCAACAACTTTGGCACATTATTAGAAAATGGAGAAGTTTCAAGAACTAACGTCATTTCCTCGTCTGTCCCAGCTGAGATCTCACTCGTAGGGGCCTCAACATACATGAGGTTTTGATGACACTTACGATTTGACATGAAGATATACGAGATAGATCGCCCCAAACTACACGGCAGACCTGTCTAATGACACTGAAGGGAGAGCTTGGACCACAGCATCAAAGAAACCATATAGTAACACATACTACGCCGTCCAATGGATTACAAAAATCCGCGCTCATAGCAAGTCCCTCTGCTCAACCAGGCATGTCCAGCCCGTCTTGAAGTTTGCAAGCAAACATCTGGATAATCCAGAGGAGCCTAGGAATGGAGCAAGTCACTGTGGTCTTGTGAGACCAACAATAAGCTTTGGTTTACTCCACCTCCCGATGTTGGCAGGAAGAAGAAGATGAGTTCAACCCCAAAACACACATACCCACCATGAAGCATGGAGGTGGAACATCATTCTTTGGATGCTTTCTGCAAAGGGACAGGACGACTGCACGTATGAGAGGATAGATGGGGCCCCATGTATCCGAATCTTGGCCAACAACCTCAATTCCCATTCAACAAGACCATTATGAAATGGAGGATGGCTGTGTCTTCCAGTCATACAACTAACCGAACACACACGCAGCGGCAAATAACATGAGTGCTCCGTAAGAAGCATCTCAAGGTTGGAGTGGCCTAGCCAGCTCCATACCTTAAACCAATAAAATCTTTGAGGAGCTGAAAGCTTTGCCAGCAAACAGCCCCGAAACCTGAGGATCATCGAGAAGATCTGTATGAGGAGTGGCCAAAATCCCTGCTGCATCTGTGCCAAACCTGGTAACTATAGGAAAACTCTGATTTCTGTAATGCAAAACAAATTTCTGTACAAATAATAATTCTGTTTTGTCTGAATGTATTCAAATACTTATTTCCGGCAATAAAATACAATCATAATATAAAAATCATACAATTGTGATTTTCCAGGATTTTTTGTTTAATTCGTCTTTCACAGTTTGAAGTGTACCTATGCATAAAATTACAACCTCCACGTGCTTGGTTAAGTGGGAAACTGCAAAATCGGCAGTGTATCAATACTTGTTCTCTCCCCCACTGTACTTACATACTAGCATTAACACCATTATATACATACATATATATACATACCTGTATATATATATATAATATGTGACAGTAACTCCCCCATTTATCGCCGTGAGGTTACGTTCAACCTCCCCCGTGCTAAGTGAAAATCTGCGAATGAGATGCGTCACTCCCAAAAATCACTGTCTCTCTGGCGGTTTGGCATGTGATCGTGCCGAGCTGGAGCATCGACTGTCTGTCTGTCGTTGCGGACTGATCGGTTTGAGGCCTGAGATCGACTCAGTCTGTCTGTCGGTTGCAGTGTTGGGTTTAGTGTGACATCGACTCTCTGTTCTGGTCGTTGCAGTGATTGGTTGAGGTGCTGGAGATCACTCCGTCTGGTACTGTCGGCTTTCGGCAGTGAGTGAGTTTTCGAAGGTGCATAGAGATCGATCGTTCGGTCTGGTCGGAATTGGCAGTTGTTGGTTTTCGACGTGCGCGGATGACATCGTCTGTCTCGTGCAGTTTTGATGCTGCGTACGAGCAGAGCTGTCACGGCGCAAACCTTTCTCCCGAAAGCCATTCTGAGCACCTTTAACCTTTCCTGGGCGTCACGGACCTTCTTCTGGCCTCGTTCCTTGCCAGAACCTTAGCAAGTGCGGCTTACGTTTGGCGGCTCGTAGGCTTGGAGAAACAACGTTAGAAAATTCGAATTCACAATGCGAAAACTTTGTCTGTGCGATTGTGTGAAACTGGTCGGACGCGCCACCGCGTCTAATAATTTACTTGCTTAAAAATTTATTTATAATTATTACCGCAATAACCGGGGGGAATCCGCATAAAAATACTCTAGTTAAGTTCCAAAGGGAAAACCCGCGATGAACCGGGCGCGATTGGGAAACCCGCGATATACGCGGGTGAATGATATATATATATATACTATATACTAAAGCTGGGCCTTCTACTACTACTAAATATTATTTATATATATATCTGCATAACTCTATAGTATATACTATATAATTATTTACTATACAATATATATATACATATGTACACACACACACAAAGAGTAAATGTATATAGGGCTGCCAAAAAGTAGTAAACAAGTATGAAAGACATCAATAACTTGCCGCACAAAACGTTTCTTATTGATCTATCTATACAAACATATCAATAAATAATAATTACCAATATTAAACTATCAATAACTAAACAATATTAATAAACAATATCCCTCATTGAATGTTTCAAATTAAGTTATATATGTTTAGTATTTAATGTTGTTCATTGAATCATCAGCCACCATATTAATTTAATACTGCTAATACTGAATATAAATCCTTACTGGCTATACCTACTATTTTGCAAGCCGCCTGATTATATTACGAGTTGTGTTCAAAAATTACTCCAAACCTAATTTTTCAATGCTAAAACATGGAAGCTAGGGAGGCGTGGTTGGGCACGTATGTAGGCGATTCCATAAATCCGTATGCACGTGAAATTTTTCCCGCACTTGCAAAGTCTCGTCAGTCCGTCCGACAGACCGCCTCCATGATGAGGAAGTGTAAAATGCTGCAGCGACCGTTCGGATCTTCGTTTTGACAAAAGACGGAAAAAAAACTGAACACAGCCATACTGCATCAAATTTGTGCGTTAACATCTTTGGCGCATTCCCATGTATGGGAAAAACGCACTCCCGCAACATTCCAATAACAGGCCTTCGGAGAACAGAAGACAAATCGCACCCCACACAGATAAACAGATTGTACACCACTTTCAAAAGATGGTCGCACATTAGCGTGGCGAAGGGTGAGGCAGCACGTTCTGGTAGGCCCTTCAACATCTCCCAATATCGAGAATCGTCATATTGGACCAATGTGAGGACCCTGTGCATTGCAGGATCCATCAACCAGATTCAGAGAAACTTGCAGACGAGGCGCGGGCGTCAGCTTGATCGTTCCCAATTCCTTGTGACTGAGGATTATGGACTTAAGGAGAATCATCAGCGCACAGTTCTGCCAAGCCGCTAACATCGAGCACAAAGCACACTCCTGTTGTTGAGATCGCAAGACATGCTGGAGACTGTGAAACAGCGTACCAACTTCTTCAATCCACAGTGAATAACTGGCCGTATGAAACCACAAATGATCCCGTACATTGTCATAAAACGAAAATCCGACGCGGCTCATCTACACTTCCATCCACTCATTCGCGGCTGTCGCGCGACTACAGCATTCTGCCTGCGTAGGGAATATTCACGGCATAACGATTAGGATCGCCTACAGTACGTTTGCACCAAAACCACGGCTCACTCACCTAGCTTCATATGTTGCACTCACAAAAACATTAAGGTGTACTTTTTAGAACACACCTCTCGCTTTTGCTTATCATATATAATATCTTATACACACACGTTGTATGTAATATATATCATACACACACACACACACACACACACACATCAGTTATAATTTTAATATATTATTATAATTAATTATTATTATATGTATAAATATATAATTTTGTCCTTGAACCCTGCAGTTTCCTTGGGTTCTGCGCTAATAGTCCACCATTTCGTACAGTCTTCCCTATTGTAAATTTTAATTGTCTTCACTCATAAACTATCGTTTGTGATCAAGATCCAGACAACACAGAAACGTAATTGAAACTGCTAACCCCATTATGGCTTCATGAAGTTGGGGAAAAAATAGATACGTCTGCTTCCATGACTTGATGCTCAGGCTTTAAAAGATGACTACAGCCTAAACAATGCTGGAAAAGCAATGACAAACACCCAGTTCTACACCACTTGCAGAGAAGAACTTGCTTCAAGCAGCACCAATGCTGCATAAAATATGGTAATCAAATCAAATCAAAACGAAGATGTAAAAACCCTCAACGCACTCACAGACATTTATGACACCACAATATCCTCCACCCATATTAGTTACACCATTATACATACTATTGCACAAAAGTAAGATTTGAAATCCATCTCAGTCTCAGTATCACATATTTACCTGAGCAATACCTCTATGAATCCCAAAATCGAAATAGTCATCTTTGGACCATCATTTACGGATTAGATCAAAAAAGGTGAATTGGTCAAAATTCAGATCAACTGGGATCAACAATTAAGCACGAGGAAAAGAACTATTAAACCTCACATGACCTCACGTGACTTAAGACCTCTTCGACTCCCATGAACAAATTCATCTTTGCATATTCAATAGTTACTGACATTTTTTACTTCGTATCCACCTTCAGCCATTCCTTATAGTTAATGCCAAGTAACCGGAGAAACTGTTCATTACAGAAGGACAGAAAGCACAGAAGACGCAGAACGTCAATCCTCCCGGAGGATGGAACCAACAAGGCTGTCGCCATCTGGCAGGAGCCTAACGGACAGCGTGTCACGGACAAACTCTCAATGCAAGGACAACCCGAAAAAACATAGCCTCGGCAACTTCGTTTAGGATTAGAGCATAAAAATAGATTAAGGTAATAAATCATTCATTTAATGGAATAATAAATAGTCTTGATACATTGTGTTGTGCTCAACAACCCCCCAAAAATTATATTATGATCAATGTTTACAAAGACCGTCCCTCCCACTATTTACATCTTACGACGCAACAACGCTAGAAAGTGTGCAGGATCCATCATGGCAACAATAGAAGAAAGGGAGGAAACAAACGGCGTGGCCAAAAGGCACCATGAAAACGAAAAAGCAGGAGTCTGCCACAGCTCCTGTGATTCACTGGTAAATTTCAGGGCACACATCTAGATCGAGGAGATCTGATCACCATACATTATTTACCAATATCCCAAAACTCCTACACGGAGCATCTATGTTGTTTGTTACACGCTATAACACGAAGATGATCTGAGGAACAATCCCATGTGTCTCGTTACCGCAGTGTGAAACAACAAGTCGGGTGATGGAGCCATGGAAATCAGAGATTCACACATTTAGATGTGATTTGAACCACTGGCATTACGCACAGTGGGCATCATCAAAATTGTTGGTTCTCTGTTTGATGGGATCAACAGCAGGCCGAGGAGGAAGTCAATTTTGCGAACATTTCCTCATTGTGATTGTATACCGTATAGAGGGATGAGGTGGAACCAGACTATAAGGGACATTCCTAAATAATAATGAAACCAATCCAACTCCTCCTCACAAGGCTACATATGATGGCCTGTGATTTTCGCAATCTTTGACTTCCTTTCACTTTTTAAAGAAATATTTAACTGGAAGTAGAGGAAGAAACTTCCATATCTTGGCAAAGTAACATTTGATGCTGTATGGCCGTAGATATGGGACAGTTGTTGTACCCATCTGGCAGCAGGAAAGAGGAAGGGGTTCTTGCAGCAAGCCCGTGTTTTGATCTATCAGTAAGTCTGCAAGTCTTAGTGTGGCAATGGCCTATCAACTAATGATTAATCACACTGGTTTTGTCATCAATGATGTTGTCCCATTGTTTTCAAATTTTCAACTTGATTCCTCGCGCACACATAGAGGGCGTAAAGCGATCAGGTCAGACACCCTCACAACAGCTCCATTGTTATCCCAACCCACTATGATTGTCTGTACGATGCATTAACATCGCTTGGACAGTTCCCATGCCGGTCTTCACCTAATCAAAAGGGAGGATCTTCGCAGTTTCCAATTCGATTTAGAGGTCGAAAAATAGCCAGTTTCTGGTTTCAGGAGATCAGACACACACGCCACGTTCGCCAGGTGAAATCTATGCACAACCAGGAGCAAAACTCAAAAACGACTCTTCATAATTAATACAACTCAGTTCAACCACCGCCGATCACCGGCACATCTTGCTACATGAATGCCTTTCGGAATGCAACAGCACCGCGAAGAAGCGTTTTAAGTGCGGAAGTAGTGAGCACATTTCTCTAACGTTGACAAGCTTGGAAAAAAATATGTCTTTTATCTCCCGAGTGTATTATTAGTTCTTAAATCATATACCGAAGAGCCCAGTTTGTGCACTACTCAATTCACTTACCCACAGTTAGAGTGTACATAAAATATTTCTGAAATCTGACTTATGCTCTCTAATCTCGAAGATAAAAAAAAAACTGAGGACGGTAGCTACACCACACGCCCCAGTCGATGCAAGCTCTTGCCTTCAAACGTGTTAATCGGGATAATTTGCCTATGTTATTTTCTTAGACCGCTATTTGAGAAAGCAAATTACATTTTCTTGGGGGGGGGCACACCGATGGTAGACTATCCCTACTTAGTGGTCAATGTTTTTATGCCGATGATAACAACTTTCCGTACAAGACAGAGGCTGTGATGGAGTGTTGGTGTTATCAAGTTTCATCTACATCGATAATGTGTAGTTCCAAGAATAAGTTGCAAGAGTTTTGTGGAATGGATGAGGAGGCGACTCGACCGCCACCACTCACCAATGAGCTCCGCGGAGCACTTACGTTTCCAGAATGATGCTAATAACATCGAAATAAGGGGAACCAGGAGGTAAAACGGTTGTTCACACACAATGAGTGTTACTTTCATCTGAGGAGATTAACTACCTCTGAGATGCGAGTTGAGCAACTATTTAAGACTACCAGTGCTTGATCCTTATCCCTGCCCTCTTATTGATGAGACGACTACATAAATGCTCCTATTTTTACATCCGTACCGACGCTAAATGTCATAACCCTTTTCAACGCCGACAAACTCAAAAGTTCATGCGAATTGAATTTTCAAGCACCAGAGGACAGCACTGATAAGTCAGGAGTCCACATGTTTTGTTCTGATTTGAGTCTGCGCGCCGAGGCTTCAGGCCAAAAGTTGTTTGCATGGAAGGAATGACAAATGCCCACCAACGTTGCACCTTGGAATATTCCAGTACTCTTCAACTTAAAGCCTCAATTCCCACAAGAGTTAATCCAATATGCAAAGCGACCAATATAACTTCATGGCAAGTGTTTTGCACCCTTTATAAACCTTTGCGTTATTAAAAAATCGATCTCGTACATTGCGTTTGTAGAACCTTCACAGAAACAAAAATTAATTGGAAAGAAATGCAATCACTGATGATGTTGAAACTGTTTTATCTGATAATCTTTCAAACTTTCATGATATACGGGCCCTGAAACATATTTTGAGGTTTACGGAAAGGAGACAAATCCAGCATTCTCTTGATCCGTCGCCTGGTTTGTAGAGGCAAGCAATTTAACTTCCTTGGGCTGTTCCAGGCACTTCAAGCAACACAGAGGACCAATGGTGGGATAAACCGTTCCTTCTGTTTGGATTATCACAATAGAAGACTTATTTGATTACAAAAGTTTTTTCATGAAGTTATGAGATGAGCTGAACGGAAATATGCATGACGAAGGCTGCTCGAAGAAGGAGGCTTCCACACATTACAAGCACTTGTGAAGGTGTACTATCATGCAGCAAGTTGAAACACCAGGACAAATTACGACAATGTCTGGATGGCGTCAGTTCCCCATCATGCTGAGCACTTCATCATACACAAATTATTCAACCACAATGATCAGAGAAGAAGAAATGCGCAATGTTTTTCTTTAGTTATTTTTTAAATAATAGAAGGTTTAATGTGAGATAACTGTGTGTTGGTGATGTATATATGTTTTTTTTCATATTGCTTGTTTTTTTTATTGTATCCCCAGAGAGGCATGGGCTTGGTGAAAAAGAGACCATCACTAAACACACTAACTCTCCATTGCCCTGGATCCCCTCCGCCAAAATTGACGCATCTCCGGGGTATCATCCACAGGGTGCACACCCCAATAATCCCATACCCATCCAATAATTGTAAGCCTCCCTTAGCAATATCTTGCCCAACAATCATCCTCATACATCCTATCTCATAACCTTCCACCCCTGGTTATTCGTATGCGAATTCTCTTTAATACTTTAATCTTACTGTTTTCTCTAGGCGGATTTTACATTTGAAGAATAGACCATTTGTCGAGATGTTTAATACGGAGTAGTGTAGGATGACCATTCAGAGACCTATAAAAATGATAATTTTAAAATTGTCTATTGCAAGGTTTGTAAACTAAGCATTTCTAATGTATCCCATCCCACCTGTCAATGAACATGTGGAATCGGCCAGTTCCCGACGAATGTGTTCAAATTTAATAATGCTCACATAGCCCCTTCTTGTAGATTATGTATACTAGTGTAAATACCAAGCTTATACAGATATTAACATACTGCCGTACTCAGTTCCATATTTTTTGAGAATGAATCTCGTTCATAATAGACCACTTGTCACAAACGCGAAACAGTCGAGAAAAGTCAGCAGACGTCGAGTGCTTAAATAATTAATTCATTCTGTCGGAATCCTAGTGAAAGCCAGTCAACAGCGGGTTAATCTTCAAATGAATGCGATGTAAACGAGTTTTTTCCGACTACGGCGAATAAAATGCGGGCCGCGAATGGGTTGAAAATAATCTTGTTGAAGCCACGTTGTCATCCAATTCCAGCTTAGAAATTTAGTGCATCGTCTTCATCACATTAAAAAACCCCAGTACTGTATATGGGAAATGGGCACATTCCTGCCGGCGGTTTCGGAGAAGAAACGTCAAATTACGCGCAGACGTTAACAGAAATAATTTTTTTTT
>CM068962.1:26138482-26155148 GCA_035128595.1 Eptatretus atami | reverse complement strand
AGAGAGATTTAAGCCCGAATTTGTTACCTTCCGCTGAAGGAGAGAGTATTTGCATTTGGGTTTGTTTGTTATTTGGCAAATCTGAAGGTTTTTCAGCTATTTTGGTTCGTTCGATTTTTGTTATTCTGTCCGTCTGTCTGTCTGTTTGCGCCTACAGGTCACAATTTTAAACTGATTTCACGAAACTTCACCACATGTAGAGTTTCTCATAAGGAGGAAGGCCATTATTTTTGGGTCAAAAGGTCAAAAGGTCAACATGGCCAAAGGTTCAACAACTAAGGTGGTATTTCTAAAATCCTCAATTTTCATCAAGCCCCTGTCACACACGCCTTGATGATTTAGCCAGCGTATGGCAACGTATCAAAATTTATCTAAAACGCTGGCGTACGCTGAACTATTGATGTTTTTTTCAGTTTGGGCGGTATATTAACGAGTTGGAACGTGATGCATAACGTATTAGTAACATACACCGAACGTTTCGATAACTTATAGATAAACATACAACGAAGGCTTAGCGTGTTGTCGCGTTCACAACTTATTCCCAACGATAGCTAACTTATGCATAGCGCGCGCAGCGTATCGCCGACGATCACGTTGGCGTAGCCCTATTAAAAGCTGCCGCTCAGACGATTCAAATCAAAGTCATTGTATATCTGCGCATCTGATGCTGATCCAGTACCGCCGACATCTGCCCAAATGAATTTGTAGTCAGCATCCACAAGCCTCATCAAGAACAATGAGTAGAATCCTTTGTAGTTGAAGTATTGGGACCACTCTTTGGAGGACAGCGCAGGCCACGTGCTTCCCGTCAAGTGCCCCACATGTATGGGGAAAGTTCTCGTTGGAAGAACTTGTCAGCTAATGGCGTGCCAACCTCAGGAGTATTGGGGCAACCAGCAACCTCATCCACGTATTCGTCAATAATGGCTTGACAGACTTTTCTGACCACTCGGACTGGGTGTTGTGAGGGACCCTCCATCCGAACTTCATCGAGCATACTTGTTTCCAGAGACAAGGTGACGCAAAGTCAGTGCCAGCTTCATGCAGGCTCAAGCGGACCCTGTAGAAGGTGTACTGCTTGGTTATCCTTGGACCACTCTGGCTTAGCAGCTCGTCGAACATCGCTGGGGGCATTCGCAGGAAGTTGGTGAAGGATGCATGGTCCTCGTTACGGATTTCCACCATGAGCTGGGTCATACATGCCAAAATGCCGTCGCCTCCCGATCCATGGTCTCACCCAGTTCCTTCTCCTCCGTTCACCTCTTCTTCTCCTGGCTCTATTGGCATGCAACTGGTACAGTGTCAAATCGATGAAGGTCATGTTGATGTTGGAGGACAGCTAGTAGGTATTTCTCGTCTCAGCCTTGCCGGATCCTCCATCTCTCGGATGAACATGGCATCTACTCACCATGGATTGGGAACACTGACGGGTTCCTCCTGTGAACCCATTTTTTAATACCAATTCCCCCTAAACAATGCAATACGCCATTATAACGGTAGCTGTAAGTTAGAAACACGTTCAGTAAGTTCTGTGGTCGTCTGGAAGCGTCAAATACTGCTACACTACGTCAATATGCGTTGGAGATACGTTAACACATAGGTTCAAAGCACGTTACTCATAGGTTAGAAATAAGTTTCGGGTACGCTAGAATTACTCTCGACGTATTTCGACTTATGAGTAACTTACAAGTAACGTGTGTCGACGTGTGTCAACGATTCGCTATAACGTGCCTACAACTTATGGCCAAGCGTATGCGGAACGTGTGAGTCATACGCTGGCATACGTCGAAAATTTGAGCATGCACAAAATTTGTCGACGAGCTCGGCGTACTACGACGTATCCAGCGTACTACGACGTATGCCAGCGTGCTTCAGCGTGCTTCCGCGTGCTCTTAACGTATACAAAACTTACCCATAACGTATTCGACGTGTGCCAGCGTATTCGTAAAAAATTCATACGTCGGCATATCCGCTGGGCTAAAACGTCAAGGTGTGACAGCGGCTTCAGATTGACTGAAATTTGAAGAGGAGTTATATTTCAGGTCACTGCATGAAACCAGCCAATTATTTATGAGATCACATCGAACAAAAGGTCAACATAGGCCCAAGATCAACAACTAAGGTGGTGTTTCTAAAATCCTCAATTTTCATCTGATTCACATTGAAATTTGAAGAGGATTTATATTCAGGACATCTGAATTAAACCAGCCAATTATTTTGAGGTCAAACGTGTGACCAAAAGGTCAACATAAGGCCAAATATCAACAACTAAGGTGGTGTTTCTAAAATCCTCAAATTCATCCGATTCACTTGAATTTGAAGAGGATTTAATATTCAGGTCACTGAATGAAACCAGCCAATTATTTTTGAGATCAACATGGAACAAAAAGGTCAACATAGGCCCAAGATCAACAACTAAGGTGGATTTCTAAAAATCCTCAATTTTCATTCCGATTCACTTGAAAATTTGAAAGAGGATTGCAATTTGTTCATTGACTTCAACCACCATTGTTTTTTGAGGTCAAATTTTTTTTCTGGATTTTGAAGTATTTGCCTCTGCACGACATCTTATTGAGTCATTCCATTTGAAATCACCAAATTTAGAAATGTTCCCATTGACCCCTCAGATTTACTTTAAAACTTTCATAAAATAGTTCCCAGGTATCACAATGAAGCTGCGTAAAATTTTAGGTCCATAGATGGAGATATTGAGATATTGAGGGTTGAAATGGTGGTTGTGGCCCTATTTTATGGTCGTTGCGAGCATCACAAAATGAACGCTACATTTAAACTCCCACAACTTTTTTAATATTAATGCTAGAGCCTTGAAATTTTCAGAGAATTATTCTTCTATAAACTGCTCTGTAAGAAACAAAAACATAAAACTGAGTATAACTCTATTAAATTTTATGACCTGATCAAGTTGAAATCCAGAAAAAAATGTTGGTTTTTGTATGAAGACCAACTTTGAGACCTATAATATTTTTATTGACCATCCCAGAAGCTTGAAATTTTTTCATGTATATCACTGTATGTAGTAGTATTCAAATACACATTTACTTTTCTTAATCAGTCATATAAATACAAGCCGTAGGCGGACATGGGTAGTCGACTACCCAATAGAACCTGACGTGATGGGCCCGTTCGATGGGGAATGACCCTGAGGATTAAGCACAAGAAAATTCATGATTCTAGCTTCAAAGGTTAATGCTGCAAATTGTTTTTCGTTAAAAATACCCCACCATTAGAGGTTTTTCGGCCGTTGCTAGCAACGGAGGGGTCCATAGCAACGTTTCTTTCTCAACATAACTAGGACATACCATGAACCTACATATACCAGTTTCATGTATATCTGACTCATAGTCCTCTGAGATATAACGAACTTCGTTTTTTATTGTTTTCGACCAGGGTTCATTCAAAGTCTATCTTCTCCGACAGTTTTCATAGATCGCGGCTGGAAATTTTTGACAATATGGCTGAATGTACTGCCCACAGTCGCTCGTGGCCCGATTTTTTGATTTTCGAAAAATAATTTTTTATGATTTTTCAAATTTCAAAGTCCCGTTGCCTAGGCAACCAAAGGGCGTTGCAACCAGTACCTACGCGGACAACGTGGTCATAACTGGTCCTACCACCCAAATTTCAATCAAAATCGAACAACTGCAAGTGGTCAAACCCCGACAAACACACACACGGACAGACCGACACAATTTTTTTTTTCGAACTCGATCGACTACCAAAAAAAAATTTTTTTAATCGAAAAAAAAAAAATTCGAATTTGTTTTTTCGATCGATCGACTACCCAACAGACATGATCCCTCAATAAGTTGAAAATTTTCATTTTTCCAAATTCAGGTGAGGATTGCAAATTATATGACAAGGTATACCACTTCAAATTGTTCACCATTTGGAAAGAGCATATTCAAAGTTTACAAAAAGTGTCAAATATCAAAGCGGTATAATGTTTCTATCAATATATTTTAAATATTTGAATAAATGATGTTCGCCAGTGCTGTGCGCGTCGTGTGTGCTATTTAATGAACAGTCCTTTTACATGTAGTACATATGTGTAGTACATGTATATACATGTACATACATATCATCTGCTATTAGGATACCATGAACACAATACTTTGAAATTGAATTTGTAATTCTTTGTTTCTCATTTGTAAATAGCCAAGAGCTTAACTCATCTGGCTGGGGCTAAAAATGAACTCAGGAATAGTGGCTGATCTGCTGATGTCAGCAGTGTATATAGTTACACTTCAAGGGAGGACATTTGTTGGGTTCCTTTGGTCCTATGTGATGAAAGTTATTGATGCTCCCCTAACGTCAACTGGGAGGCAAGTACAGCTCGCACGCTGACTTGGAAAGAAGATCAAGTACCTATTCAAATCATTTACGTGAAATGTTTTTTACAATTGTTATTGCAGTATGGTGATATATTTTTGCATTATTAATTTGAAATCATAGAACTAATCATTCCATGATACCATGGTGCCCACACCATGCACACACTTCATGTATTCACGACTGTGTTACCAACAGTTTTTTAAAAAATAGAAAATATATTTTAAAAAAAATATACCACTTTGATATTTGACACTTTTGTAAACTTGATATGCTCTTCCAATGGTGAACATTTGAAGTGGTATACCTGTCTATATATTTGCAATCCCAACCTTGAATTCGGGGAAAAATGAAAAATTTTCAATTTTTGAGGGATCATGACTGTAATTATATATGACTGATTAAGAAAAAGTAAACGTGTATTTGAATACTACTACCATAACAGTTATACATGAAAAAATTTCAAGCTTCTGGATGGCTCAATAAAAAATATATGGGGTCTCAAAAGTGGGTCTTCATACAAAACCAACATTTTTTTTTCTGGATTTCAACTGATCAGGTCATAAAATTTAATAGAGGTATATCTCAGTTTTATGTTTGTTTCTTACAGGAGCAGTTATAGAAGAAATAATCTCTGAAAATTTCAAGGCCTCTAGCATTAATATTAAAAAAGTTGTGGGAGTTTAAAAGTAGCCATTCATTTTGTGTGATGCTCGCAACGACCATAAAAATAGGGCCACAACCACATTTTCAACCCTCAATATCTCGGAGTTGACCGATCTATGGACCTAAAATTTTATGCAGCTTCATTTTGATACCTGGGAACTATTTTATGATTATGAAAGTTTAAAGTAAATCTGAGGGGGTCAACTGGGAGGCCTCCGGTGATATGAGGTGGAATGACTGTATTGCTATTCTGTCTGTCCGTCTGTTTGTTTTCTACAGGTCACAATTCCAAACCAATTGTCATGAAACTTTACCAAGTTGTAGAGGTTGTCTCAACTGAGAAGCCTATTGATTTTGAGGTCAAAGGCCAAAGGTCATCTTGAGGTCAAATTTCTGAAATCGTCATTTTTCATCCGATTGATTTGAAATTTGAACAAGATTAGCATATTGCGTCACTGAATTGGGAAACCAACAATTTTTGAGGTCAAAAGGTGAAAGGTCAACTCAAGGTCAAACTTTGTAAATCATCAAATTTTATTTGAAAAATTGCCAATTTTCATCCTATTGACTTGAGAATTAAACAGCAATTGCATGGTACATTACTGAATTGGGAAACCAACTATTTTTGAGATCAAAAGGTCAGAGGTCAACTCAAGGTCAAACTTCAAAATTCAACAATTTTCAACTGAAAAATTGTCAATATACATCCGATTAACTTGACAGTTGAACAGGATATACAAAGCCCATGACTGAATTGGGAAAGCAACTATTTTTGAGGTCAAAAGGTCTAAGGTCAACTCAAGGTCAAACTTACAAAATCATCAAATTTCATCTGAAAAATCGTCAATTTTCATCTGATTAACCTGGAAATTAAGCAGCAATTGCATATTGCATCACTTAATTTGTAAACCAACTATATTTGAGATCAAAAAGTCAAAGGTCAACTCAAGGTCAAACTTCTGAAATCATTCATTTCAATCTGAAAAATAATCAATTTTCATCCGATTGACCTGAACTTTGATTAAGATTGTGAATTTTAATCTTAATGAAATAGACAATTTTATGTATCCATGGCAACCTTTGGAGATGGGGGTGGATTTTGCAAGTATCGTTCTCTGCACGGCATATTTTTCTTGTTTGTTACTTACGAAATCTTTAGATTTCGTAAGTATATTGATGACTTCTGTCATCTGTTTGTGTGTGTGTTTGTTTTGTTTGTAGGGCACGATAACTCGAGAACGGAAGAAGCTACCAATGTCAAATTACCCCACGTGATTAGGGGGTGATGCTAGTGCTGATTAGATTTTTGTCAAAATCGGTCAAAGGTCAAGGTCCACAGTGAGGTCAAACATCCAAAAAATGATAACTCGAGAACGGAAGAAGCTACCAATGTCAAATTACACCACGTGATTCAGGAGGGTGATGGCTAGTGCGATTAGATTTTGGTCAAAATCGGTCAAAGGTCAAGGTCACAGTGAGGTCAAACATTCGATTTTTGATGGTTTGGTACAGAATCATCGTAGAAACTTCTGGTTTGTGTCGCTACCTTCTCTAGAGACAGCTTTTATTAGACAAGGTCAGAGTCAAGTTGACGATTTCGTAAGTACCAGTCTATTGCCATGCCTTGTCTTGTTTGTTTGTCTGTCTGTTTGTTTGTTTGTCCACACATAACTTTCATGTTTTTCTCCGCAACCGATTGTCGGATTGAGATGAAATTTTCACCATTGGTGCACCTACTCATGTGGAATGTTATAATGATAATTATGACATCATAGGTTACGTGGTGTGGCAGCCATGTTGGAAAAACTTTGGACCTATACACATATGGCGAAACTTTACACATATGACCGCCTATCCATGAGGAACAAAAGGTTCACATATGACGTCATAGGTCACATGGTTTGGCAGCCATATTGGATTTACCCTCAAACACATAATCCTCTTCTCTTGAACGGCTGGACAGATTGAGGGGAACTTCACCTAAATGTTCCCCAAGGCATGCGTGTACAAGCTTGTTAAGGAATAATTGATGTCACATGGCTTGGCAGCCATATTAGATTTAAGAAAAACATTAATGTTTTCTCTGGAACCACTCAATAAATCGATGTGAAACTTCACAAATGTAATCTAGTCGTGATGGGGAATACATGTTTAAAATTTCAACTTGATTGGACACATGGTCTGCTGGCCAGAATGATTTTTTGATCTGGGTTTTTTTTTTGTAATAAGGCTCACTTGGCTGTGCCTGGATGTGTATGAGGGTAGAGGAGTAGCAGCTGAAATGCGAATCATATCCAGGTTCCTCTTGTGATGACTTCATCTTTTATTTTGGCTTGTTTGGGTTCCTTCTGATTACTCCAATGCAGGACTGTTCCTATTTGGTCTTCCATTTGATTTGAATTTAATTAATTTTAATGCTATCCTGAATTTAATTGAATAATAATGAATGCCATGGGTCAGGGTGAGGTGCCCGATGAAAGCTGGGTTGCATCAAAGTGGGACGTCTTGGTACCCGGTCATCATTGCCAGCAGTTATAAAGTGGCAATTCGAGTTATGTCGCTTATTAATTACATAACACACCAGTGCACAAATGCTCATGGAAGATCAAGAGCAAAATGGAAGGGAACAAAAATGGAAAACGGGAAACAGCAACAGCAAGAGTAGAAGTGAGTGAGATTAAGGGGAAGGGGAGAAGGACACTTGGGGGTTAACAAATTGCACAACACAAACTGAAAGAAACACATCAAGAAGAGGAAGGGGTAAGTGGGGATGAAACAGAAAGGAAACAAACCAACCAACCAACAACTAACAAACGAAAAGTGGTGGGGGAGAGGGGGGGGATGACAATAACGTGGAAAAGGGGAGTGCTTGGGAATGGGTCATTTGGGGTAGAATAGATATTACCAGGTCCAGAAGGAAGGCATTGTATTCTTTCCAATGTATTGTTGGCACGAGACACTTTAATTCCAGTCGTTGGCATGGTTGCGACGGATAACACATTGGCTGATGATGAATTATCATGTTAGGTGCAAATCGAACTATATAATTATGTTCAGTTACTGAAATTGTTTTCAGGTTTAATTTAATTTGTTGTTACTCAGAAAAGAGCAAGTGTGTTATCTCCCTTGGCATGGCTCTGAAATCCACCTGTGACAGTAAAACAATATACAGTAGTAGCTCAAGGTGTTGTGATATATCTCAAAATTAACATAATTACCTCTGCCACTAAAGGTGGATGGAGGTTATGTTTTCACCTGTCTGTGCACAGCATATTTCAAAAAGTTATGAACGGATTCAGACGAAACTTAGTGGACAAGTTGGTTGTCTGCCAAGGACGAATTGATTCGATTTTGGTGAAGATCTGGATCTTTTTAATTATTTAGGTGATTTTTCATCATTTAGAGATCGGACCAATAACGATATATAGCATGATACTTTGAAAAGGTGTGGACGGATTATGACAAAACTAGGTGGATGAGTCGAGTAGGTGACAAGAACAAGCCGATTAGATTCTGGTTTCAGGTCCGGATGCAGATCCGGCCCATCAGTGCGACACAAAACGTAAACTGTTCAGCCTGGTGGAGGTATGCGCTCTATCGAGTGCCATTCGAGTTAACCTCCGCCATCGAAGATGGACGGAGGTTAAGCTGTTGTAACCCCCTGTCTGTTTGTTTGTTTGTGAACAGTATTACGGAAAAACTCCTCGACGGATTTCGACGAAACTTGGTGGGGGGATTAGGTATGGTCCAAGGATCATGCCATTAGATTTTGGACCTGGTCCAAAGTCCAATATGGCCGCTATGGCGGCCATTTTGAAAAAATATTGAATTTTTGTTTTTGCATTTCTACTTGTTTTAAATGATTTCCAACCCCCCCACCCCCCCCCCCCCCAAAAAAAAAACTTAGAAAATTTTGCAACTTTTTTTTCAACAAAATTTCGATTTTTTTTGCATTTCTCTACTTGTTATATGTAGTGATTTCCAACAAAAAACATGCCAAAATTATAATTGCGGCTGATTTTGGAACTTCAGGTGGATATATACCCACGTAAAATCAATTTCTGTCTCAAGGAATCTAGTTATGACGAATGAATTGAGTATGTAAAAGTTAAAAGTAAAAGAGAAAGTTGCAAACTATAACTCTGTGAGCACTGTTTGACGTCAAATTGAATGAATAGGATATCAGGTTCAGCTTGAAGTGACCCAGCAGTATTGGCGGCGGAGGTTTTGCACTCTACCGAGTGCTCCCCCTCTAGTTGGTAATGTTTTTACTCTTGCAAAACTCTTGTTTTTACTTACTGTTTGTGAGATATATCGCCAGATACAGTAATGTAAACATTTACCTATGTATTAGGGAACCTGCTGAAGAAAACAGAACTCCGTTTCATTGTAATAGTATAAACCTTGTGTTTACTACGCAATGATGTCAGATGCAATGGAATACGACAGAACCATTTGTATTGTCCTCACAGGAAAACTCACATCATATGAAAGACCCCTTCTGTAGAAGCTCAATGAAAGATTGATCTGATTATCCTACAGTGTACATATTGCAGGTGTTCACTCGGCAAATCGTGATTAATTTATAGGTGATTAAATTCACAGTCACTCAACCTTTGGGGTCCAAAGAGCATGGAATGACTGGGGCAGAGGTTGAGCGTATGAGCACATCAACTCCTATAAAGTACCCCTTATGGTCAGCATCTCAAATAGCCTGATCGAGACCAATCCATATTTATCCATCTCTCTCTCTCTCTCTCTCTCTCTCTCTCTCTCTCTCTCTCTCTCTCTCTCTCTCTCTCTCTCTCTTTCTCTCTCTCTGTTCTCTCTCTCTCTCTCTCTCTTTCTCCTCTCTCTGTCTCTCTCTTTCTGCTCTGTCTCTCTCTCTGTCTGTCTGTCCCCGAAAGGATAATCTGACAACACATCCTATTCTACCTTCTTAACAATTCTCTTGATGAAGTTCAGTGTTTCAAACTCCTGGTCTCATTATCAGCCAAACAACATTTCAATGTTGGCCTCCAAAGCCAGTCACTGAATGGGCACCCTCTGTTGTGCAAAGCCCTTCCTTGGCACACCTAAACTTCTATCCACCTACAAGCCTTCATCTAAAGCTTGGAGTACTGCGCTCTTCTTTGGGCTGGCACCACTGCCTACACGTTGCTCTGCAGAGATCAGTGGAAACCAAGGCCTTCAAGATTATTGGAATCTCTCAAGACTAAGCTGAGTGTATAGGCCTATTACTTTGCCATCACAGACAGGTCAATGGTCTGTCTTTTATCATCTACTTTCTGGTCTTGCACCCTTTGCCTTTCCCATGCCCTATCTCTATCCCTCATCCTGCCCCCCTCGCAGGTGTCTGCAAGAAACACATGGTCCACAATCAACCCCCTTCTGGTGAAACTACCTAAATCCAGGATCACTGCTCACCTCCACTCTTTGTTCCTCTTTTCCCCACCTGTGGAACCAACTTCCTCATCCTCTTCAGTCTCGTTCTTCCCTCCAGATGTTCAAGACAGCTGTTCACCATCTCATATTCATCCCCAATCCAAAACCATTATCTTTTCTACCCTTGTTAACCCCCCCCCCCACCCAAACTCCCCCAACCCACCTCTTACCAAATTTCGAGCTTTTCCTCCTGAGAGTTTGCTTCTGTATCCATATTGTCCACCCTGTGCATCCCCCTCATTTCTCACCACATCCCATATTTCCCAAGTCCCTCTATTTTGTCCCTCAACCCTGCTGTTAGTACCCCCACCCTCTCTTTGTACTGTTCCTTTTGTTCTGTTGCCTCTTGATGCATTGTGTTGTAGCTTCTCCACGAGCCTCGACCTTGTATACAAAGTCCTCATACCGACACTGTTTCAACAAACGGTAGAGGTGTGTAGGTGAGTCTCTGACCCCCCCCCTCAAAAAGAGACACCTCCTGAGGGCATGCCTCGATGGCTGTGGTAAAGCCGACCTCCTAGGAAGGAAAATGAAAACGGAATTAAAACCAATAGTAATAGGCTTCGCGTTTAGCAGCCAACCTGAGTTAATACCACTGCTCACCCAAAAGGGACTTGAAATGGCATCGACATTTTCAGTCATCTGGTGTGGAGATAGGGGGGCAGGGTGGGTGGGGCAGTGTTTTTCTGGTTATGTCCATTCCTCCACCTGCCATCCATCAAATAAATGATGAACAACTGTTACAATGCTTAAATTATCAAAAATAATAATTTCACGCTCGAGGAACACAGTGCACGTTTTAACCAAATTGTTAAAAAAAATAATAATAACTGAACCAACATGTTCTTGCATTGGTGGAATGCATCAGAATTAATATATTTTTAAATTCCTTCGAAGGCATTTAAAATATCAGAATCTAATAAATAAAATTTGTCTGTCTGCACGCGTTTTTTGCAAAGACGGCTGGGCCGACAACTACCACATTTGGCACGCAGACCAAGTCTGATCCGGGATTGTCTTAAGGGTGTTTTCATTCACCACCTTAGCCTTTAAAGACCCTAAAGACCCCTAAAATGCTTTAAGACCATGAAGATTCTTTAAACCCTAAAGACCCAGAAGACCCTGCTTTGAAGTTGTGCACTTGATATTTGATTAGTGCCCTTGACATTACTTTTTTCAGATTGTGACATCATTACCAAAAAACACCTTTTTGATTATAACTTGAATAATTTTCCTCGCATTCGCTGTCCACTCCATAACACGTCGCTGCGTCCACTCCAGGGGCCTCCGTCTGGCCATTCCCCCAGGCAGATGCCTGGCCCATCCCCATCTCCTTGAGATGGCGATGAACCTGCTGCAACCACGAGTTTTCAGATTGCGACCTGATTTACAAAACCAGCATGAGTGTTAACTTTTCCCTCCGATTCCCATGGTGTTGAGTTTTATGGATAGATTGTGGATGGGGACACATTTTCTTAATTTACACTTTATCCCTAAATGTTGTCTGGTGTTGATTTAATGGTTAGGGTGGTGGGCTTGGGATCCTAGGGTTCTGAGTTCAAATCCCGCTCAGCTGTTGAATTAATACCAGGTGGGGTTAACTCGACCTGTCATCCTTCCGAGGTCGGCAAAATGAGTGCCAGTATGCTGGTATACTGTGTCGGAGTGGCGACCCATCCAGGATTGTGCCCAATAGCCAAGGAGACTGCTTAAGCAGCACCAACGCTCTGCACAGAGTATGGTCCCAATCTCCTCCTCCTCCTAAATGTTGAAGGTCAAGGTCATATAGCGGTCCGAAAAAAAATATTTGGTCTTGGGCAGCTTATTCTTGGTGATTGCTTTGTGAATGCAGATATCTAGTTATTGTAATGTTTATTGAGGTGGGAAGTTATTTCTAAAAGATGAGTGGAGTAAAAAGTTAACAAGAATTACTATTCTAGTTAAATTTCAAGCTGTATGGATGGATTGGGTGAGAGTTCAGGAAATTTCTAGTTACTTCCGGATGATGTATTAACCATCTTGTATTAACGATCAATTCCTAGCGGCATCTGGTTATAGGATCATCCAGTATAATTATGATTAGCTTGTAGAGAGGGGCTTCAGCAAATGTTCTTGGACTGATTATGACCTACTATAAATTTGCAATTGGTCACTGGCTTTGACACCAGTACAATTTCTTATTACGGAGCCTTGGCATCAAAAAGCTAATTATATTGAACAAACAGTTTCAAATGGAGCACCTCGCCACCATTAGAGCATTTAAATTGCATCAGATGTGGCAATACATGCAAATTGTTGCTCCCAGCTTGCAGGCTCGATGACAGAAGACGCCATTTGCATTTTTGTCCGTCTCCATCCCTACCCCATTTAAAACCCCGTGCGGGCACGGGCAACTTGCGAGTCGACAATAAAAAGGGACACATCATTTGTTTTATCTCTTGTAGGAGCTGATATTCAGTGGATTGAAATGTCAACAAGAGTAAATTGCCAAATCCTCGAGCAGGGTTGTTTATTGTAACAAGATTCGATCTTGAAGTGACATTATATCATCAATGTACAGTACAAAGGAAGTTGCACCCGCGCTCATGTTGAGATGCAATTTTTAGTGCCGTCACTATCAGATTTACAAGCTTGACATGCAATGCAGCTTTATACACAGACAAATTGTCTCACCCTGTTCATCTTTATTGCAATCTGCTCATTCGGCTTAATCGTGACACCGAGTAATGAAAACGTAACAGGTTGACTTAGCGGAGGCGGCACAATCTCAACTCAGAATGTACCTGGGGTGGGGCTCAAAAGCAAGCCGAATACAGAATCACAAAGATACGCAGGCAGAAACACTAGCAATTGTACATTTAATACGGATGGTTTTATATTGACACACCTTTACCTCTGAACCGTACATCGAATTGCTCCTTGCGTTGACAGCACCATCTGTGTATATAATCACGAGGACAGAAACAGTGAACTCACCAAGCATCGAGCATCATTAACTGCACCTGGACAACGTAAGGCCGGCCAGATGAACGGGTGTTTTCAATCTCCTACCCAATTGTAACGGCCTCGAAAAGGAATCACCTGGAAAGCACGAAGAGGTAAATGCTGAAAGCAGGCCAGAAACTTGGTGTCGCCGTGGTGCTCCAATCTGAGGATGTAGCTCAAGACATTGGGGTGCTGGGTGACATTCCCACATACTGTGTCGATTTCCCCATCATCAACTCATATCCAGCACGTTGATGTCTCTAAGTGTCTATTTCCTTAATGGAAGTATTTACAAGCTCCTCGAGGAGCCTCAGATCTTTGTGGAAGAAATGCAACGGACACAGCCCAGTAGCCTTAAATCGTTGTGATTTACGGTTCACTTCAGCGTGTTCAGTATTTCAAATGCCCTGCCATCACCTCATGCACAATTTAGCTTCTCAACAATAGGTGAAATAAATTCCTGTCCACAGAACCATCCACCAACCAATAAAACCTCTCGATTATCTTCTATTCCACCGACTCTCTTCAACACTTCCACTGTTGGCATTTGAAATTGATGACGCAGTTCTTTCTCAAAGGACAAAGCCATGAACAAGGCATGGTGTCAACTTAATAGAGCGTTTTATAATGACACCACTATGTAAAGTAAAAACAATTTTTGTTTGACAAGTTTTCTTTCTGCTTTCACAATCTTTCATCGTAAGAGTTTTATGGACCATTTTCTTCCTGCAAAAGGTCAGAAAACAAGTTGCAAAATGAAAGCATAAGAGATGATGCAAGTTGGAAGTAGAAATAGATCCGGTGTCACATCTTCAGAAAGCAAAGAAATAATAATAAAAATATTCAATATTTTCTGCATTCACGTATAGCAAGTCAGAGCATCAGCGAAGGGTCCTTGCAGGGAAGGTCCGAGGAGGCAGCGAATCCAAACGTGGTAGGAGGTGCCAGGGTGTATGTTTTCAACAAACGTATGATTAAGAGCAGAAAGGATGTAAGGAGAGTAAGTGTTTTCACCCTCTTCTTGGATCCACACCTCATACTGCACCTTTCAGAGCAGGGAACAACCATCGAGTCCAGGGGATTGAAGGGAGGGAGTGGTTTGGGATGGAGGGAAGTGAGGCAGGATAGGTAAGTGAAGAAGAGAGGGCAGAGTGTTAACAAGGAACCTTTTTAGGATGATGTACGAGTTTATTTGCTGGCCTCTCTTCCTGTACACTCCCTCCTAACTCTCATTCCCTGCACCATGTTCCCAGGCCCATGATCACCCATTGCAAGATATCACGCATAGTTTTTGATAACCCTCGTCTTCACCTGAGGATTACAGGTGGAGATTTTTCTCACACAGTTCTCGTGAAATCACAAGTGGCTGTCACGCCATTTGGGATTATGTGCCCCTCCTCAGACGTGTAAATTACAGGCCTGCCATTATCACTTTTGGCTGAGAGCACAAGAAACGGTATTAAGGGACATCCAAGGCAAAATTGCTAGCATCTGAAATTGAGCGATTGGCCTGTTTATCTGAATTCATATTTTAAGTCACTCGTGCTGAAGCGAACCACTACATTGAAAATGTGACCACAGTCGTATCAGTCAATTTTCTTCTCCACCCACTCAAAAATATTTTCATTCTAAATTCAACAGATCAGGAATATTGATTGTAGTTAAGCAGACAGACAAAGGAAAATTGCTATTATGTAACAGTCTAAGCTCTCTCTACTATTACCTTCAACTTAACATAACATGGTTAAGTGAAAAATACATTCTTCCCTTCCACTTCACATCTGGTTAGGTGAAAAATAGATGCTTACCTTAAATTTTATATCAATCACATGGTTAGGTGAACATATTGTTATGTGGAAGGAAGGGGGGATCCATCGATAGATTGTGTTAAGACAGTATGGACCGTTAGTTCAAGTCGGTTATATTTACTCCTGTAAATTAGGGATATGGTATAAATATGGTATAATTGCTTTTTAATTCGTTTTAGAAATACAAATTTGACAATACCGTACTTTGTAATTATGCCATTACATTGAATCAAAGTATGAGGATGGTTAAAGTTCGACTAGGCAGAGTAATGTATATCGATTACGAAAAAAAATTGAGATAATTTGTTTTTATAATGCTAATTAATAACAAAACATAATCATGTGGTTCCTGCTTTAATGCAGTGCTCTAAATTAAGATGGCGGCAGATGACGTAACAAATAGGTTAAAGATACGACAAGTAATAAAATTTACAGTCAGCGGGAATTTGCAAACTACTGGCTGCACATTACGTTGATAATTACCTATCAATGACATCTGCATAAAAGAGGACATTGAGGGCAAGAGGGTTTTGATAATCGAGGCATTAGGAATGACATCCTGCTCTGGCTACGTATGCATCACAAAAACTAGATGGTATTCATAGAATGCATACCCTGCGCAGTCTTGAGAAGGACTTGGTGTGAGGCAACTCTTGTTTTTTAACTTCTTTTTTTTCTCTTTGATCCAATATGGCTGCCAGACCATGTGACCAATAACATCATATTATCAAACTATATATCCCATGGGTAGTTGATCAATTAGTTAAATTTTGCAGTTTCCCTCCAATCAATTGAAGCAGTTTCGTCTACGAAGACTTTCAAAGATTTTCCCTTCGATCCAATATGGCTGCCAGACCACGTGACACATAATGGTCATTTTTTTATGAAAATCCTGTTCAACTTTAATATCAATCGGATGAAAATTGACAATTTTAGAAATCTCTGCCTATGTTGACCTCAAAAATAGCTGGTGGTTGAATTTAGTGACTTGATATGTAAATCCTGTTCAAATTTCAAGTCAATCTGATGAAAATTGACAATTTTAGACGTTTGGCCTATGTTGATATTTTCGCATCTGTTGACCTTTTGGCCGATGTTGACCTCAAAAATAATTGGTGGTTGAATTACTTGAGCTGATATGAAAATCTGAAATTTATTTTTGGAACAAACTCCCTCACTCTGTTCAATCCCATTCTTCATTCCAGGCCTTCAAAACAGCTGTTCATCACCACCTCTTATCTTCCCCAATCGAAAACCACGATTTTTTACTACTCTCATTAATCCACCCCAAACCCAACTCCTCCAAATTCCCTGCTTTCCTTCCTGAAAGTCCCTGTAATGTCCATCTTGTTTACTCTGTGTTCGCCGCCCCATCCCTCTCCCTTCCACAGATATCCTAATGTCTCTGTTCC
>CM068962.1:26114133-26124551 GCA_035128595.1 Eptatretus atami | reverse complement strand
TTTTTGGAGGGAAGGAGGGGTGGTCAGGTTTTTAAAGAGAGACAGAGGAAAATTGAATGGAGGGGGCAAGTTCGCTACACAACATACTACAAAATAACTATACTAGGGTTTCTTTATGTACTCTGGCATGCACTACCCCAGGGGCCTCGGAAATCCGTTACATTATTAATCTCACAGGCGATGTTATTTTATTAATTATATGTTAATGTTCTGATTTTTATTTTTTATATTTTTTTAACAAGCTCTTGCTTCATTCCTAAAGTACAAAACAAAATCCACTACAATTTGAAGAAGTATCAACATAAAGCATTCGTTCATCATATAAACCGTTTGCTCATGCACAACACCTAAAAGACAAAGGAACTTAATAACTTGCTTTCAAAATGTAATTTGCAAGTCGTAATGGTTTTATTCCCACTTTGGTATCCATTTGTGAAAACAACAAGACAATGTGCATTACCTGCTTTCTTTAATCTATTCCCAGTTTGCAGACCATAGTCAGGTATTCAGAAAGCCAGACGCTGCAAATTATTCAATATAATTTTGCCAGTAAGACCTAAAAAGTCTGGGGTAGGTAACAGAATAGCTTGGTGGAGAGCCGTTGTACTTTTAATCATGTTATAGAACATCCTGTAATACTGGCAACTCCTAAAAACCATGGGCCATAATTTTTGAAAAGCATAAATGATTTAAACAAACACTAACCTCCTGAGGTGGCAGGAAGTCTAGGTTCCATGGAGGCTGCCATGTGACCATGATGTGCGCATCTGCGGATTTAGGGTCGACGACAGACTTGCAGCGAGGAACCCTGACTCGGCTTGGAAACACAGGTGTCACGGGTACTGGTGTGGGAGCAGTGAGCTTGTCAGGTATTACCTGGCGCATGGTGGCTAAGAACGAAGTGATATCCACTCTTGTGTCCTGCGGATGGAAGCAGCAGAAGGCAGTAGCATGTTTCAAAGATTGCTGAATCACACCTGTCTGATTTCACCAATTTACAAATTGTTGCATTAACCACCAAGCTCAGCACATCCATGTGGAGAAAGTTTTCCAACTTTATCTCAGTGTAGCACAAATTATGGATCAGAAAAAAAAACAACAAAACTTCATCATTAATGAGCCCTATTAAAAGTGCAATGTCATTAGGTGCTTAATTGTTGCATCTTATTAAGCAGAAAAAAGCTGTCACTCACTGAGCTCTCACTGGCTTATTGGCTTGCATCAGCCATTTATATGGTGAGAGGCTGACAAAGAATGTTCTTTCGCATAGTCGATGCAGAAACTTCCCCTTTGGAAGAAGCAGTGCATGTTCCAGAAAGTACGCATTGTTCTACAGCGAATAGAGTGGGAGAACTTTGTTTGAAATCACCACCCACTGTGTTGCTCGGATAAAACTTTCGTTCACCAATACAAGAGCAATTTTCTTGGTGGGTCAAGTCTTTGATGCCAATAACGAGAAGCATGCATCCGTGGATGTTCTATCATGTCAGGATGTGTTGTGATCGTTATTCTGGTTTCAGAAAGGGCATTGGATGGGTGAAGTAGAATGACTGTTACGACATCACTGGCGATGGCATTGTAGAACAATTCAAATAGGCAAATGATCGTTGGAATCAGAATAACAGGGAATCGGCATTGAAAATGTAAGCTTGCAGCTTATACAATCATACAGAGAAGATTAGCAAACTATTGATGGCATCCAAAATGCATAAACAACAGCTGCATCCTCAGGGGTTGAAGCTTTATATTACCTCCCAAGTGAAAGTTAATGCACTGTTGGAACATAACTTTCTCTTGATTACAGTCTCGTTGGACGCTCTGTGAGCCCCAACCAGTGAGGTTAATAGCATGTGTGACTTACATAGAAAAGCATTTCATTCAGAGAAAACTTATCATTTTAATGTAGAAATTTAATAGAAATATGATTTTTGTTTTAATCTCCCATTGTATTGTGAGCAAGGCAGATGTATCAGCGGTTTACAAATAAACAAGAATCATCCATGACAAATTCTGAAACATTCTCGAGGGTTAAACACAGGTAGAGAGAAAACAGTTCAGGCAAAACAACAGAGTGACTTGACATACCTGTGTACCTGACATAGAGATTGATGATAGACCTTATTACTTGTGCGTGCTTCCAGCTTGTTATGGTTAATGATATAATAGTATATGTTCCCTTACAAGGGATTTCAAAGGACATTAGGCCCATCGGAGGTTGTGCTAGTGTTGCCACATTGTGGTTGTTGGCATGTGGGTCATACAAGTTAGATTTCTGTAATGATTATTTATCAATACTGCTTGCCACTGAAGTGTTCTGTGTTAAATTTAATATCTTTTACATGTTTTTATTATACAGTGTTGAGGCTCGTGGAGGAGCTAGAACACAGAATGGATGAGCATGTGACAAAAAAAAAAGAATCGTAGAAAGAGGGGGAGGGGAAACACACCGAACAGCAGGGTTGAGGGACAAAATAGAAGAGAAGTTTTGGAGAAAAAGGGACGTGAGGAAGAATGAGAGCAAGGGGAGGACACACAGGATGGACGATATAGATACGGAAGCAAACTGTCAATCACGGAAGTGTAAGGAAAAACTGAAAACCTGGAAAGAGGTGGGCTTGGGGAGGGTTAATTGATGTGAAAAAGATCATGGTTTTGGTTGTGGGGGGGGGGTGATCTGAGATGGTGGTAAACAGCTGTCTTGAAGCACTGGAGAGAGGAATGAGATATACGAGACTGAGGAAGTTGATTCCACAGTGGGGGGGGGGGGGAAGAGGAACACATGAGTGGAGGTGGAGTATTGTAGTGTCTAGATTTTGATTGTTTCACAGAGAAGGGGTTACTGGCAAACCACCTGGGTGTGGGGGGGGGGCAAAGCATAGAAAGAGCAGAGGGTGAAAGACCATAAAAGGAGGCAGTAGAAGACAGAGACCACTGACCTGTTTGCGATGTGAAAGTGAGACTCAGAGACTCAGCTTCATCATGGGAGTTATAATGATTTTCAATGGGAGTTTTTTTCATTCATTATAACTCATGGGAGTTATAATGACAAAAGTGGTGGCTCTGTGGTATGAGACTAAATCATATGTACACACCCGCCGGAGGTTCTGTCGAGAATATGACCTCAGAACATGTGATGGACCCACAAATTGTGCCATTCAACGTATTGTGAAACATTTTGAGCACAAGGGTACAGTGCACAACCAGAGCAAGGGCAACAGTGGCAGGTCAGCACCAGTAACCAAGAGCCAAGCCAACATCGACGTCGTGCGGGATTCTGCAGTGGACAGGCTCACGAAGTCCCTCTCCTGGGACAGGCTCTCCTGGGAGCTAGGCATCAAACCAACATCAGTTTGGTGTATCCTCACTAAGGAATTGAAGCTTTTCCCATACATCATCTTTATTAGGCATACACTGAGTTAAGATGACATGAGAAGGAGACTTGATATGTGCAATTGGTCAGTGGTAGGATGGAGCGGTACTGAAACTGGATCAACCTGATCTGGTTATGCCTGGTGTTGGCTTAATGGTTTGGGCGGTGGGCTTTGGATCCTAGGGTCCTGAGTTCAAATCCCACTCAGCTGTTGAATGAATACTAGGTGGGATTAACTCAGCCTGTCATCCTTCCGAGGTCGGCAAAATGAGTACCAGCTTGCTGGTGTACTGTGTTGGAGTGGCGACCCATCCAGGATTGTGCCCAATAACCAAGGAGACTGCTTCGGTAGCATCAACGCTCTACACAGAGTATGGTCCCAATCTCCTTCTCCTCCTGATCTGATTCAGTGATGAAGCCCATTTCCACTTGAATGGTGCCATCAACAACCACAACAACATTTTCTGGGGGTCTTATTGGTTTGAAAATGACAACGGCACGACGGTGATGATCAACGGTGAGTGCTACTGGGCCGTGCTCCAGAAGTTCCATAATGATCGAGCCCAAAAGGTCACCCCAAACTGTGCTCGAGCCACATGCCATTCACATCAATTCCATGTACACAATGTGTGCACTTTCCCTGTGCAATAAGTATATGCATTTTAGTTTGTTGCTTTGTGCTTCAGTTCCACGCTGTGTGTGCACCACCTGATTGCATTACAAGCATGACTGATACTTCCTCTGTTGAGCATTGTGTTGTGCGCTCGTCTTATAAGATCAACTCCTTTGCCAGTTCAAACGTGCGATGAATAATTGTGCACACTTCTCATCTTAGATGATCTCACACTTGAGTTACTTCCTATTTTACGAATGATGCAATACCACAGGTACAACTTTATCACCATGAAACATGTCCAAAAATGTCACACCGTGCCCTTGAAAACCACCCAAATGCTCAGCACTCGTTTGTATATTTTGTCGCATTTCTCCTCACCACTTGGCTCTTCAAACGTTAAGTAAACACAGCAAAATAATTATTCGTTTAAAAGCCTGGAGGTGTTTTAGCAGTCACACAGGCACTCACATATGTTGCAGAGTTGTCTCTTGCCTGATTACTAGTAAATCAACCCTGCGTTTTGTCACAGAGCAGTTCCATGAGCTACACTACGTGTTAATAATAAAGATCAGCAAAGCGGAAAGAAAATCAACGCACTGTTTAAATGGAGCCGTAAAGAGGTCACAGAATAAGGGATTATTACAGGTTTCAGTGCAAAACCTTCTGTCAAAAGAAATACATTAGTCTGTCAGATTTGAACCAAAGACTGACAGCACAGGTTGCAAAGAAACATGAGAAAATGAGCAATACATGACACTAATAATTTTGTGATTTCTGCATCGAGCGAGATTATTATTCTCAGCAACATGAAATTGAGAGGCAGCTTTGTAAAGAAAGTGGAAAAAAAAATACACATCTCTATAATATTGGATACGAATGGCCCCGCATCATTCGTCTTGTGATTCAACTGGACGGGATCCTGTCAGGGAATCCAGCGATAAAAGAAAACTGCAAATCAAATGCCTGAGCTTCCTGCAAGAAGCATGGCCAAAACAAACAGTATAGTAGGAGCATACAGAAATTTCTGGGTTTTGTCAAGTGGAGCTTTTTGTCTTCCAAAACGTAATAAAGCTCATCTTTTTCCAGAAAACTCCTTTTTCCTAAAACAACAGGCCAAAAATAAAAAAAACACACAAATTATCAAGAGAGTTTGGCAATAAGGTCTGTCCTATCCCTAAGCATTCATATCGAGCCAGCTGTCCCAACGACGCAAGGAGATTAAACGTCACAGAATGCAGTCTCTCCTTCCTGGGAATGGTCCCTGCACCATGGCCAAATTAGCTGCTGCCAAGATGACTCGTTTGAACTGGCAATAAAATCCAAATGCTGTGTGCCCCATCAGTTTAATGACTGTGGATACCAAATGGGCTATCTCAATGCCAATATTAAGGACCCCATTGTGGAGAAGTAAAACATGTTCGATCTAAGAAAGCTCCAACAAAAAATTGCTTTGAAACCTGACATACAAATAGTGAAACTAAAAGAATGAATCTAAGGCACGGGCATATTAAAATGAAAGGATTACATGAGACATAAATTTTAAAGGTCAAAGAGGCTGGACAAAATGTAAAGTCATTAACATTAAGAAACAGATCTGCAACAATATAATATATATATATATATTATAATATATATTATTGTTACGGATTTTAGAATCCGGTCTGATGAATGCATCCACACATCCAGGTCCTCAGACAGTTATTCTTAAATGCATGTTCAGATTAGCCCCACCCCATGTCTAATGGGTTCTTAATGTGATGCATTGAGAAGGGTAAAGGATAGATCCCCTCTCTTATGGGAAGCTTTTTTTCTTTACGAGACACATTCACACACATTTCTTTCACAAGCTCTGAAGCCCGCCCTCATTTTTCCTCAGCAGCATTCTTTCGCGAGCCGATAGTCGGGAAGGACACGGCAATTAGGATTCCAGCTCGTCACTGGAGCCCGGGTCCGAAACAACTTAAGGACACACGAGGTGGAGAGGTTCGAGATAGGCTCTGGGTTTCAGCTCAACCTGTCCTCCGAGCTGGAAGCTCGTTATTAAAGGCCTCTGCCACCCATTTCTTGGTGTGTGTGTGTTCGTTACGTCCGTGGACTTCTGTTAAGTGTACATAAGTAAGTAGACGGTTGTAGTTTTTTGTCGTGCTTTTGTTGCTTGTATAATTGCATACGTGTTTTGCTTGTTTTAATTGCATACGTGCTTTATTATAATAAATGTCTTTTTGGAATGTTAAAACCTGTTCGTTGCGTCCATTGCCTCATTGAACGCCCCATCTTGCTCTCGGAATAAGTTGGTTTTTTAAATAACCGATAAATAGAATCGGGTCGGCGAGGTCTGCAATAATACCCGCTCGGTTATCCCAGAACGGAACGGACCGCTTAAGCGGTTCGTGACAGCCTTCGGCGGTACGGTCCCTCGGTAGGTTACCCGCGGGACTTTAGTTCGTATGTCGATGATTTGACCCTATTTCGCGTGGTAGAATACGGCTCGTGGTGGGATTGAAAATCCACCGTGACTGGTTTCTGGCGTTGTTTCCAGAAAGGCACGACTGGATTGTCCGTTCGGTGGGCGAAGCGACCGCTATTGGTTAGACGCGGTGTGTTCGCACGCGACGAGCGGGAAATCTACAACAATATATTACAAGCGTGGTGTGCTTACACGTTGTGTAAGCACACAAACTGTCCTCCATTGTCTCGGGCTTACCTACATTATTTTCATTAATACCCCTCCGTGTATGTCCTAAGGGTTTTTAAAAAAATTAATTTTTTGTTTATTCATATTTTTATTATTTGAAAATCTTCAAACTTCAGTTGCTTATAAAATGTAATACATCATGAATGTTACAAATAGATTTCTAAAATATATATTTTTAATTATGCGTGGTGTAAATGATGACAACATGGCAACTACGTACTTGATCTTCATAAAACGAGCCCTCTCTTTAGCGACCATGTGGTGATGTATTTTTTGAATGCACAGCGGGAGTTGTTTTGAATTACATGGAGTGTAGGTGCTTTTTAATAACATGGTGTTATTGTGGCAGTAAGGTGTTTTTAATAATGTGGCAGTTACTGGTGTGAGGTTTTATTTAATGTGGCGGTGAGGTGTGTTCAATAATGTTGCGGTGAGATGTTTTGAATGACGTTGCGTGAGGTGTTTTTAACATGTGGCAGTGTTTGTCCACATGTAGCAATGTTGTGGTAAGGCGAGCGTAGCGAGCCGATCCATACTAGTATATACAGCATATACTAGCAGGGTACCCCTCACTGACGGGTCATCGACGTCTCACTTCAAATGAGTGTGTATAGATAGAAACTGGAATTCAGTGTAAATATTCAGTGTGCAGATATCGCAATAGGTGAGTGGGTAACCTTGGCAACCTCCACTCACCAGCGAAGATTTCCAATGCATGCTTGTTGTATCTCCGAAGTACTGCTTCGGAGTGAGGATGATGTTATGAAAGCGTGGCTAGGAAACGAATTTAGGCATGTTTTTGTCTATCACCTCCCAGAAGATCACCGAAGTTTGTTTCCATGCCAACCGAACACTTACATTAACTTATCCCTTTCCACATCGCTTCTTCAGTCCCCAAACCACCACCTCTCTCTACACTCTCCTAGCTTTGCTTTCAGCAATTTACCATTCAGTATTTCTCACAGCAATATATATTGTTGAGGATTCCGGGGTGGGGGATTCGGACGAGGCGTCAATACTGTCCGTAACAGTTTTGGTTTTTGCCCCTTCTTCTGACAGCAAATGTCACAGATTCGGCGCCACCCTAACACCGCCGTCTCCGGGGTTATAACGCCGGCGCGTTCGGCACAATTCTCGGGTTACGCTCTCGAATCACGATACCAAATACACCTGTACCTTGCAGCTGGGGGAATAACCCCGGTTACAGACTGGTTTTGTCAGAGACCGAGCGGAGTCTCCAGTCTGTAACCATTTTCGTTTTTATATCCAAATCGAGCGGATCGTTCCTCGGCGCGGCAAGAATTAATTCAAGCGGCCAACTTCATACGAATCAGCCAGATTTATTGGGGACATCAGGGAACACGACACAAGCAACGCATTCACGACAATGTTATAATTATCTATAACCGTTCTTAACTAGGGAGCTACGGGTTTCGAAGGGACCCTAATGAGATAAGCCTTAAACAACATGCAGACAAGACATAGACAGCATGCAGACAAGGCACAGAGTACTTGGTGATGTTTCATGACGAGAGGAAAGTGTCAAGCACGAATGTGGCTCGTGACAAGCCGATGTCCACGGATTCGAGCGCCCAAGCTCGACACGCCGTGTGGCAAAATGGCGCGTCCTTTTGTCGCACCACCCACGCACGCGCGCCTCCGCGCGTTCTGACCCCACGTAAGGTCGACGGACAAGACCGTCAGATCGATTGGTGGTTTTCAGCTGGTTTCGCACAAGGTCCAGCATACAAGTCCAGGCCTGGCCGTTACCAGACCAGGCCAAATCGAGGTGTTGGGCTCGGCAGGCGGATCGACAAACGTGTCGAGGACCTTCTCATGAAGTCGATCGCCGACTCGACATGCACGCAGCCTCTAGCCGTTTCTCCTGCTCCTTCACGAAGCAGATCGCAGACAAACACAGCAGATCACGACTCCCCAGTCGTTTTCTTCAGGTTCCACCTTTTCTTTCTCGGCGATGGCAGACTCGACCCTCAGGTTCAGTTTCTCTCCCAGCCGATCACCACTGCCTTTCCTTTTCTCGCTCGCTCGAAAACCGACTGGCTCTCCCTTCAGTTTCACTTCCTTCTCTAGGCCACTCCCCCTCTCAGCGCTGGGCGGGACTATATGTCCGAGAGAGGAAGAAGAAGAAGAACCTCTCGGTCCACCACCAATGTACGAACAATAAACAACCTCTTACACCTCCCGACACACATGTGCGTCCATTTACCGAACAACCTGGCTAAACATGCATTTAATGGGGGATCTGGGCTAATCCTATATTTAATACCCACTAAGGGCCATTTCCCCCTATTACCGAGCCACCAGCTGTTGTCACTCGGGATTAATCCCGTTGTTCCTCGGTAGAGCCGGACCTGGGGCCACAGCTCACAATTAACGTTATGGTACGGTGGGTTGTTTAAAACCACGAATGCCACCAGTCAACCACGAGTTTCCAGTGTCTGCCGTCTAATTATTTCTGTTTAACTAGAGTCACGTGGATTACCTGAGGGTGAGCGCGCCCTCGGCAAAGCACCAATGTTATCTGATTAGATTGTAATTACGGGCGCCGAGCGTTTTAACCGCTGATAATTGCGACGAGATTTTTGGTCAAATCTGTGGTAATTACCTCCCGTCTATCTCGGTTTCGAACAATGCTAGATCAATGAAGGAAGGACAAACACGGACAGGTTTGGAAATCGACAAATATATAATTAATAATAAATAAATAAATAAAAAGAACTTTTTATTTGCTGGGGTAAATAAAGAATTTCAAAGAAAAAACAATCAAAATGCCAAGAAAGAGATTAAAGAGCAGAAGCTTTAACGGGGTTGACTTACTTACACTCAAACATAGACAACGGTACCCAGCAGATCATTCAGGGGAGGGGAGGGGAGAAAATCGTTCTGCGCTCACCAGAAAGTCGTCCATGAAGCAAACACGTTCTGAAAATGCGTGTGTCGTGTCACATCCATCGCGAGCACCCAGCCTTTGTCGTACAGCTCTCGCGGGGCAGCCTTGAACGCCAGTCCACACGCTCGCTTGCCGAAGCTCTTGGGCAGGACGAACCGTCTCGCTGTTGGCGCTGGCTAGACACCCACATGCGTGCTTCCTTATCCTTTTTTGCGTGCCTACACCTGCTTCTTGCTCGCTTCTCTCTCGTACCTCGTTTCGTTCACGCTTTTTTATTATCTCAGAACGTATTCTCTTTCTCTTCAGAACGTATCTCTTTCTCTTCAGAATCGTATCGCTTTCGCTTTTTCCCTCCACCAAACGTATCTCCTCACAGAACGTCTCTCTCACTCAGAACGTCCTCTTTCGCCTTTTCCTCTCTGAACGTCTCTCCTCACAGAATGTTCTTTTTAGCCGCGTCGCGTTGCGAACGCTGGCTCTAAGAGAGCTCGCGTTGTTCTTCTTCTTCTTCTTCTTGTTCTTCTTCTTCTTCTGGTGAAGGACAAAACCTTTTATGACGCGGCTCTTGGACACATTTGGCCTTGTATATCTTCGGGGGCACTCTACGGGGTGCCGTCCGCCCCAAGCTCACCCCACCCCACTGGGGCACGGTTACCATGACGACCCGTTGCGCTCTCAAAAAGAGGCGGCGTCGGAGCTTGGAAAATGTGCTGAGGAAAAACGAGCGGCCCTCTCTCGAGGTGCCGTCTGCCCCAAGCTCACCCCATCCCACTTGGGGCACGGTTACTCAGACGACCGTTTCGCTCTCAAAAAAGGTGGCATCGAC
>CM068962.1:26079457-26104105 GCA_035128595.1 Eptatretus atami | reverse complement strand
GAACGCGCGGAGGCCGCGTGCGTGGGTGGTGCGACAAAAGGACGGCGCCATTTTTGCCACACGGCGTGTTCGAGCTTGGGCGCTCGAATCCGTGGACATCGGCTTGTCACGAGCCACATTCGTGCTTTGACACTTTCCTCTCGTCCATGAAACATCACCAAGTACTCTGTGTCTTGTCTGCATGCTGTCTATGTCTTGTCTGCATGTTGTTTAAGGCTTATCTCATTAGGGTCCCCTTCGAAACCCGTAGCTCCCTAGTTAAGAACGGGTTATAGATTAATTATAACATTGTCGTGAATGCGTTGCTTGTGTCGTGTTCCCTGATGTCCCCAATAAATCTGGCTGATTCGTATGAAGTTGCCGCTTTGAATTAATTCTTGCCGCGCCGAGGAACGATCCGCTCGATTTGGATATAAAAACGAAAATGGTTACAGACTGGTAGACTCCGCTCGGTCTCTGACAAAACCAGTCTGTAACCGGGGTCTATTCCCCCAGCTGGCAAGGTACAGGTGTATTTTGGTATCGTGATTCGAGACGCGTAACCCGAGAATTGTGCCGAACCGGCCGGCGTTATAACCCCGGAGACGGCGGTGGTTAGGGTGGCGCCGAATCTGTGACATTTGGCTGTCGAGAGAAGGGTGCAAAAACCAAAACTGGTTACGGACAGTGATTGACGCGCTCGTCCGAATCCCCCCCACCCCGGAATCCTCAACAATATATATTGCTGTGAGAAATACTGAATGTAAATTGCTGAAAGCAAAGCTATGGAGAGTGTAGAGAGAGGTGGTGGTTTGGGGACTGAAGAAGCGATGTGGAAAGGGATAAGTTCATGTAAGTGTTCGGTTGGCATGGAACAAACTTCGGTGATCTTCTGTGAGGTGATAGACCAAAAACATGCCTAAATTCGTTTCCTAGCCACGCTTTCATAACATCATCCTCACTCCCAAGCAGTACTTCGGAGATACAACAAGCATGCATTGGAAATCTTCGCTGGTGGAGTGGAGGTTGCCAAGGTTACCCACTCCACCTATTGCGATATCTGCACACTGAATATTTACACTGAATTCCAGTTTCTATCTATACACACTCATTTGAAGTGAGACGTCGATGAACCCGTCAGTGAGGGGTACCCTGCTAGTATATGCTGTATATACTAGTATGGATCGGCTCGCTACGCTCGCCTTACCACACATTGCTACAGTGGGACAAACACTGCCACATGTTAAAAACACCTCACCGCAACGTCATTCAAAACATCTCACCGCAACATTATTGAACACACCTCACCGCCACATTAATTAAAACCTCACCACCATGTAACTGCCACATTATTAAAAACACCTTACTGCCACATAACCACCATGTTATTAAAAGCACCTCACCTCCATGTAATTCAAAACAACTCCCGCTGTGCAATTCAAAAAATACATCACCACATGTCGCTATAGAGACGGGCTCGTTTTAATGAAGATCAAGTACGTGAGTTGCCATGTTGTCATCATTTACACCACGCATAATTAAAAATATATATTTTAGAAATCTATTTGTAACATTCATGATGTATTACATTTTTATAAGCAACTGAAGTTGAAGATTTAAATAATAAAAAAAAATTTTCAAAAAAATAAAAATATGAATAAACAGAAAAAATTAATTTTTTTTAAAAAAAATACCCTTAGGACATACACAAGGGAGGGGTATTAATGAAATAAATGTAGGTAAGACCCGAGACAATGGGGAAGCACAGTTTGTGTGCTTACACAACGTGTAAGCACACCACGCTTGTAATATATTGTTGTAGATTTCCCGCTCGTCGGCGTGCGAACAACCGCGTCTAACCAATAGCGGTCGCTTCGCCCACCGAACGGACAATCCAGTCGTGACTTTCTGGAACAACGCCAGAAACCAGTCACGGGTGGATTTTCAATCCCACCACGGCCCAGTCCGTATTCTACCCACGCGAAATAGGGTCAATCGCCGAATATCGACATACCTAAGTACCCGCGCGGGTAACCTACCGAGGGACCGTACCTCGGCGAAGGCTGCCTTGGACACGAACCGCTTAAGCGGTCCGTTCCGTTCTGGATAACCGAGCGGGTATTATGCCAGACCTCGCCGGACCCGATTCTATTTATCGGTTATTTAAAAACCAACTATATTCCGAGAGCAAGATGGGGCAGTTCAATGAGGCAATGGACGCAACGAACAGGTTTACATTCACACAGGACATTTATTATAATAAAGCACGTATGCAATTAAACAAGGCAAAACACGTATGCAATTATACAAGCAACAAAAGCACGACAAAAGAACTACAACCGTCTACTTATTATGTACAGTCACTTGCACTTAACAGCAGTTCCTACTTATTAGACGGGCCCACGGACACACGTACGCACACACACACCCAAGAAATGGTGGCAGAGGCCTTTAATAACGAGCTCCAGCTCGGAGGACAGGTGAGCTGAAACCCAGAGCCTACTCGAACCTCTCCACCTCGTGTGGTCTTCAAGTTGTTCGGACCCGGGCTCCAGTGAGAGCGAGCTGGATCCAATGCCGTGATCCTTCCCGAGCTCCCGCGAATCCTCCCGCGCTTCTCAACACATGCTGGTGAGACGAGGCGCGATCCTTCCCGTCGATGCGTCGCTTCCCCGAGAACCACTCCCGCAAAGAGGTCGATGAGTCGCACCAAGCCAGGAACCAAAATGGAGAACAAAGAGCTCCACGAACCAAGAAGAGAAGGCACCACTCACAGCTCAAGCCGAGCGACCGGCTTAACTTCCTTCCAAACAGGGCAGCTTGAAGCAAAAAGCTCTCCCGAGCCAAGCAGAAGCCGAAGCTCACGGAACCATCAAAGCAAAAAGCCTCCAAAAAGCCTCCTCCCGAGCCAGGCCTCAGCCGAAGCTCACTGAGCCAGCCGAAGCAAAAAGCTTCCGAAGGCCTCGACCCTAACCCAGCCAAACAGGACCCGAAGGTCTCCTGAACGGCTACTCTCTCAACTCCTTCTCCAACTCTGCCCTTCCAACTGTCCCACGAAAAAAGAAAAATTCCTCTTACCTTCCACCCCCCCCCCTCCCCCTCTCCACGCCCGGCGTGACTCATGCCCTCGTGATCCACCCCCCCCCCCGCTCAACCACGGGTGGGAGGGAATTGTTGACATCATGAGTCACGGTCCGGCAGGGTTCTTCCTCTTCGCAGAAGAGGGGAGGGAGGTCTCCATTGTTCGTTCCCTAACAATATCGATCGCAGCGCATCTAATCGATTTCTGAATTTAAACAATGAAAGGTGAGCTATCTAGGGAACAAGCACTTATCGACATAGCTGACGAAAGGAACCTGTATGTTGTGTGCAATCGAATTCCAAATTCGTAACAATATCTATATATATATATATATATATATATATATATATATATATATATATATATATATATATATATATATTATTTGAAGTTGTGGTTACGATGTGTAAATAAAGGTGGAAAAAATTTTGATTTAATGCAATTTAATTCCATGCTATAAGGCAACAAATGCTGAAAATTTTTAAAGGGGGTGTAGACTTTCTAGACTTTCTGGGACACTGTTTCTATAGTTGTGGAAATTGCTTCTCGAGACTAAAAATGTCTAGATAGAATAGTTGTTTGCATTACTTCATGTTTTATTGCAAGAGTGGGGTAAAACGAAGTGTAATAGGAATATGCATGATTATAATCATAAAAATCCATTATAATACAGAAAGAAGCCCCCCCCCATCCCCCCCATCCCCCCTTTCGAATGTACGTGTAGAAAACCACTTCTCTCTTAACCGCTTATTAGCGTTTTATCCTCTGTAAATCTCTCCCTCATTTTTTTGTTCTTTTAAAGAAAGTGGCCTTTCGGGCCGAGCAAGGCGGTACTTTATGCGTGCTCAGATGAAGCCTCGAGCATTCGGGACAGGCCGAGAACGTTCAGGGCGAGGCTTCAGCTTGAGCGAAGTCTGAATAGAAGTGATGTGCCAGGCAATGGCGATGTTTTGCAAAATATTCTCCGAGTTTTTTGGAAGTATAGCCTGATTTGCTATTTTTATTTAAAAAAATCTTTTTGAGTGATTTCGCCAACCAAATGCAATGTGAACGATCACCATAGTACATCAATCCAATGAGCAGTTTGAATTGTTAGATTTAATTGTCATTCTTTACAAGCTCAATCGACTCGATAGAGCAATGGATTCTCATCACTATCACAATTTAATTTCCGTTTTCTCAGTTCTTTTTCTTCCTAGTTCGGAATCCAAGGTTCGTCAGCACGTTAAAAGGTAAGTAAAGTGAGAAAATTGGGAAAATGAAGAAATTACGTCATGTAGATCCATAATTAGGACAATGGATTAAAGGTCAATTCGGGTCATAAATAGGTCTGCAATCTAATTTTTTTTTTAAATACCTCTCAGAGATCTAAAGGTGGATCATCACCGAAATATGAACAATAGTCCTTGCAGTGACCTAATTTTAAAATAGCCTTCTTCAGGTAACCCATTCTGACTCGCTTGCATAATGTCATGTTCAATGAACGTAAGGTTTTCCCTGAAACACGTCAACAAGAAAAAAGGGTGAATTGAAGGTCAAGGTCAAACATGTTTCAGCAGGTGCACGACTTCAGGTGAGTATCTATCTTTGTGCAAAGTAAGATGTTTGTAGTCTCAGCCGTTTAGGAGCTATTGAACCAACAAAAATCTGTGAGAATTAACAACAACAATAATAATAAAAATAGCTGGAAGAATAACAATTTGTCTTCCAGTCAGAAATGGAAGGTCATAATTAAAAGGGTTGCTGTCATATCGAGGGAGGTGGGGTGAAGGGAATACCTAATCCATGGTAAGTGGCTGCAAACACAAAATAATCCTCTAATGAGGCTGACAACATGTATTCACACAAAGGACATTCACCAATGTGATAATATTGAGCACAATTACAAAAAAGGGGGGTTCCTATATACTCCTCGCCATCCACGTGACAGTAAATACGAGAATTCATAATAATGGAGGTACATACTCTGAACAGAGATTTAGGGTCTTCAAAACGATCTTACACAGATCACCACTCCATCGGGGGATATTCATTTAGAATTTGGTCAGGGCGCCAGCGATTACTCGTCTCCTTTTCGTGGAACACAATGGGATTTGTAACATCCACCAACAACCACTACTGGCAGATGAGTCCTCCTGTTTAAAGCTGGGGCCTTCATGTGGACACTCCACACATAGATGCATCCATCACCCTGCATGCGAAGCACCTGGGTGACGAGAGAGAGGACAGAGAGAGAGAGAGAGAGAGAGAGAGAGAGAGACTCCAAGGCAACTGGAACTCTTGAGTTATCCTGAGAGCCCCTCATGTATAGTCATAAAGAAAAATATTTTCTTACCTGTTACATATATTGTAATGTGCCTGTATAGGTCTCTAGGTGGACAACGGTAGTGCTATATGTAACTACTGCCAAATCACCAAGCGATCTGATAGGTCCATTTCAAAACTGTTGGTGGGAAGATGGTCTTTGTGCCTAAAAAGCTGCAGCTTAGTTAAGCAATGATTAATATATCATGATAAATCAGGATGCATAGTTCTGTAAATAATAAATATGAGCAACACAAACAACACGAGGTATGAATCAGACAGGCCTCACGGTAAGACACATGCAACACGTACTAATTGCATTATCGAAAAAAAATATCCCCAGCTATGACCATAGATCGTTACACCACAAACGGTCAGGATGCAAAATAAAAGGGAAGCAACCGGTGAGCTGGGGCAAATGATAATTCAGAGATAACATGGATGAAAAAAACAAAAAAAACATCGTGCTTGGCAAAGCTGACATTGCGCATGCACAACATGGATGAGCAAGAGGTGGTAACTGGGTGCATTCTCTCACCCTGAAGCACAGGTGGAGCAGGCTCGTTCCACGACACTCAGCTTGCTTCGGCCCGGTGTTGGAATTGACGAATTGGCAGCTGAACTTTGCCCCAAGCTCTCCCTGACTCCGACACTTTTCTCCCAGCTCCACATTCAAAGACACCCTGAAGCTCTCCTCTGTCTTGAGCCTGCATCTGTCCTTTCCAAAGAGCTCCTCAAATTTGAGCTCATGCCTCCCCCCACCCTCACCCCCCTTTTAGCGGCTCAACCAAATCACATCTAGCTTGGCCGAATGTACCTCCACATTTAAAATGCTGCATGCCCCCTGGAGTAGGGGTATTGGCTGCCAGGGCGACACTGAACTGCAGGGCTTAATAATAAAACGTTAATAAAGAGGGAGGTAGCTTGAAGGGCAGACTGGAACTGTGGAATGTGTGGCCCTGAAGCTAAATTAATCCCGTTGGTTTCATGACTTCTCCATGTATGCATTCACAAAATACCTCTGCAATTGTGTTGTTATATACAGGAAGGAACACGGATACAGTGGAAGGGGGTGTGGGTGTGGGTGGTTGGGCCCACTCCTTTCCATTCGTACTTCAATATTGATGGATAAAAATAATGAAAATGGCAATTCTTAGATGATTAAATCTCATCCTGAGAATGTTTTTTTTTTAACCCCTTCACCCCAAGTATTTATTTGGATTAAATGTTTTTCTTCTTCTGATAATTGGGAAGATATCACTTTTTTATTAAGCCCCATTATGCAGCTATTGTAATAAAACAAGTTTCAGTGGTTGTCAAAATTAACTGGACATCTACAACAACTGAGGACACCTCTTCTGGCGAATGCATGTTGGACCACGATTCAATTACGAACTCGGCATGTTGGTTGCATCATCTCTAAAGTGCAGTCATGCTGCGAATGAAGTGCCATTAAGTAGAGTCGTTGCACATTAGGACAATAATGTGGAAAATGGACACGGTGCTGGCACACAATGGTATTCTTAAAAGCCACCTCAAGATCTTTAATATCCACCATCAAGGCCAATAGAAGTGGTTCTGTCTCTTCAACCTCTAAGCTTCACTATCAGCAATGACCATTTCTGGACTGACAGCATAGTTGAGCTGGCCTCCGATGCCAATCAGAGAATGGGCAAACTCTGTTCTTCAAAGTCATTCCTGGAAAATTCAGAACTACTCAGCCTATGAGGGCTTTGTACATAGCTCAATGTAGTATTGCTCTCTCTCTCCTCTGGGTTGGGACTCCAGCATTACATCCACCTCTCCTAGAATCTGCGTAATACTAGAACGGCAATCGTCGACATCGCGACATCGACCAATATGCCTCCACCCATTTTATTACATCATTATAATACTTGTACCAAGTTTGACTTACTGTAAATCCCTTCAGCTGTTCTCAAGTATCGCATGTCTACCTGACATGACCTCTGATCTTTGATTCCAAAATCTAATCAGTTCATCTTTGCATCATAATTTATACTTGTACCAAGTTTGGTCAAAATCCCATCACTAGTTCACAAGCTAGCGCAGTAACATTATCGGACCTCTGACCTTTCACCCCATAATCTAATCAATTAATCTTTACATCATTACACATACCTGTACCAAGTTTGACTTTGATCCCTTCAGCCATTCTTAAGTTATCACGAAAAAGAAAACCTATGACGGACGGATGGAAGCGTGGATGACGGCCAACCCAATAACATTATGCCTCCGGTGACTTCGGTGATGGAGGCATTAAAAAAACCAGAACTTTGAACATTATTAGCATCTCCTGTGATGTGGTTGAAGCAGTGCGCCTCTCGCTTTCACATCTCAAATTGTTTGATTGCTATCTGTCTTTTTGTCACCTCCATTCTCGCTCCCTCTTCTATCAGTCCTCCAACCCTCCCCAACTCTGCAATGAAGCAAGTGTTCTTCCAAGCACCTGCTTCTGGTTAAATTCCTAAAATCCGAGATTTACACCCACCTGCATTCCTTTGTTCCTCCTTTCTCTCGTTTGTAGAACTGCCTTCTGTTCAATCGCACTCTTCCCTCCAGGGCTTCAAGCAGGTGATGCATCCCTACCCTACCTAACTTTACCCTGTTACTTGTGGGTTACTAAATTTACCTCTCTCAAGTGTTTTGTTGCTTTAAAAACAAGGTAAAACACATTGCCTACACTTGTATCATGATGAAATGCATGAGATATACAAATTATGTGCCACACCAATATTTTAGACACACTATAACTATCCTGTAATGTGATGTCACCTTCAAATGATTTCAAGAAGTGCTTTTCAGCAAGACATGAAAAGGTGTCAAAGTGACTGACTGACGAGCATCGACATATGCGCTAATATGTGAGAATTATCTCAGGAAGTGGAGGTTTGAGGATTAAAGGTTCATCATCGAAATGCCATTATGATGCACAGTGCGTTGCCGAAATGATGTGCAAAACCTCTGGAGAATATATTTCCACTTGGGTGCTGGGCAGTGCGAGTGCATGTGTTAAGGTTATTGCAATCTGGTGCTAATATTTGCTGTATATGTATACAACGCTTCAAATATTTGCGAAAAACACGTCTTTTTTGACAGGATAATTCCCACAAAATTGGGCTATTTACTATGGTTTGTAATATCCCCCCTCCCCCCCACCACACACATCCCAACGGGGAGCCACACTATGCTACATACTTACATAGATAGAATTGGGGTCCACTCTCCATCCTCAACCCCCAAGGACTATGGTTTACCACTTAAAAGCTTTCCCTTCACACCCTGAGTGCAACCACTACTTTTCAACTCATTCCATCTAGTGGTTCAGGAGTGCATAGAAGGTGTCACACACACACACACACACACACACACACACACACACACTACACTCTCCCACTCATTCGGGAACAGGCATTTGTCTGTTTAGTAGTTTGTCTCCAATTGTCATGTGCTAGTTTTACAGTCCCACGCTCAGGGACGAGCTACAAATGGGAAGGTAGAAATAAAATTTGATTCAATGAAATGAAACAATGAGCTGATACTCTGGGTCCCCGACCTTTTTGGTGGTATGAGGAATAGATCTGTATAATATGAAAACTAAATCTTGAACGGTTTTTCAAATATCGCGTACACAAGTCAAGTTACCGAGATGGTTGCCATGGCAACGTAATTCAGCCAATCACTGCCGTAATTTAATCAGGTTTAGATAATGTCATGAGGAATACATATCTGTAACATAAAAGCAAAATGTTCAACGCTTTTTGAAATATTGCGCACACAAAAGTACATGGACAGAGGTCGGTTGGAGTTAGCGCATTTTAATGTCCCCCCCCCCCCCCCCATCTCCTACCTTGTCAGAGTGGCAGGAGACAAGAGGAATCTCGAGCACTCAGTAACGTGTGAGTAGCTATCCGAATGAAAAATGAGCTTGTGAAAAAGAAAAATCTTGTAAAATGACGTCACAAAAGAAAGCAAAGGTAGACATTGGTATAGGACCATTTTCAAAAAGAGAGAATTAACATCGCAACGATTATCGAATTTTTCACTTTGTATCCTTGTCTGAAAAAAGAAATGGACTGAAAAAGCAAATACAAATTCCTGAATTTCCCAGTTATTGCTGCAGCCACGTCTTGCCTACGTGGGTGCACAATGGGATGAGAAATGTAAAATGCTTTGAACAGTCAGTCAGGAGTCTGAAAAAACACCGAACTGAGCTCGGGGGCTTTCCTTGGAAAGTGTTATACCAGTCAACATGATACCGAGCTGACGTGCGATACTGTCAGCCTGCCAGTTGTCTGAAGATGTGCCAGCTTTGCTTGAGAGATTGTGGTCTGGAAATTGGGTTGATAAGGGGCCATCTATTTAATACAGGTGTATATTCATGGGAAAAGGAGATGGAAGTCGAAATTCCTCATCTTTGCGTGCACGGAAAATATATACGTACTCCAAGAGGAGCAATAAGGCTGAAGAGGGTGTACGAGCTGTTCCCATGCACTCGTAAAGAGGAAAGGGGATCGAGGGAGAAAAAAAAGAAGATAAAACTGCAGAGAGAGATAATCGTGAAATTGAGGTACAGCGATGGTGTTTTAACAGTCGAGGAATGCATCTCAGAACCCAACTGAAGGGGTAAGGCCAATGGAATGAAACCCTGTGCACAATATAGAATCCAGCAAAAACACTGACAAGCGACCGTAGAGACATGAAACCACCTGGGGTACAATAGTTCGAAACATTCTTTCACAATACAAACAACTACAACAACAATCACAACAATAAACGTTTTAAGACTATTTCCCATTTTTTCAGAGGGGTGGTCAAATAATGGCATTCCTCCATATGGATCTATCCGTTGCCCCGGTTTTGTGCAAACCCAAACATTCTGTATCTCTCTTGACATTTTCAATCCATATCTTTTGAGGACGTCCTCTTGACTATCTTCATTGCTTTCTGTGCAGCTTCATATTCTGACCTTTGTTACACGTGACCATAACAACCGAGTCTTCTCTTTCTAAGTTCTTCTTCATGAGAATTGATTTTTAATCTCTTCCTCATTTCTGACTGTTTTCAGTTCATCTTTTTTCATTCAAGGATACAAAAGTCTTTGTTTCAGAGACAGCCCGTTCATTCATCTCTGTTCTTTCAAAATTATTTTTACATCTTTGATCCGCAAAGCCCACATTTTGCTTCCATACATCAATTCCAGTCCGATGCAGGCTTTATAACCTAACTTTTACTGATAATGGAATGTTTCTGTGCTTCATGATACCACCTACTTCATGATACCACTTCATGACTTTTTCCAAGCTGAATTTGTTCTTGATCCAATGGCTAATTCTGCTCCTCCTGATGCCTCTCTCATATCTCCAAGGTAACAGAATCTTTTGACCTTTTTAAAATTAAATTCTGAGCTCAGGAGCATTTATTTTTGTTCTTCATCGTTTTCTTTCAATGATTTTAAACCTCATATCTTTTATGTCAGAAAATGCCATGTATAGTAATGTGTTCTCCTTTTTTATTTCAGTGTTTGGTTTAATTAGGAGTGTTCTGTAGGGTGGTTTAGTGGTATGCACACCCACCTCTAAGCTGTCGAGCCTGGATTTGAATCTCGACCCAGCTATAAATTGTCATCCCGGTGTTTCACGGGCAGGGTGATTCATCAACGTGTGTGCCGTCCCTCGGATGGATGTTAAACATGGATGGACGTTACACCTATGTTATAATGAGCTTTATATGTATTAAATAAAAGGCGAATGCTGTCTGTCTGTCTGTCTGTCCCACCCTGAAACATGGAAATGCTCTTTGGAGAGAAAAATATATGAAATAAAGGTTGCTTTAAATTAATCCAAACCTATGGGAAAATTATAACTTTTTCAATCAGACAAAAACCAAAATTGAACCCAGGCAGTGTATAGGCAACATAGTGTAGTAGATAGTAGAAAAATCGTGCAAATTATGATACAACATCAAATTTGGCATTTCTGTTCTGCAGGGCTTTCTGATCAAATCTGCACGATTGGCCATTTGAAAATCCAAATTTGAAAAATTTGAAAAAAAAAAAAAAAACTTCAAAAAAATTTGTAGTCACAGCTGGCTGAAATTCTTGAAGTGCAAGTGAACATCCCAGACAGAGAAGCAAGGGGAGATGCAGTCATCATTGATGGCTCAGCACTTATCAATGCCCTACCTCCACGCACTTCAAAGATATTTGATGACTATGCTAAAGAAGACATCATCCCAAAGGTGGAATCCTATGGTGCAGGTACGAGAGGGTGGACGTAGTGTTTGATGTGTACAAGAAGTCAAGTCTAAAGTCCGAGGAAAGGTCGAAAAGGGGGCAAGGAATCAGAAGAAGAGTGACAGGAACCAGTAAGACCCCAAGTAACTGGAGAGCTTTCTTCGAGATGACAGCAACAAGACTGAGCTGTTTCACTTCCTTGCGGAAAAGATGTGAGAAGCACAGACGACAAGCACAGTCATTGTCACAAAAGGAGAAGATGCCATTAGCAACACAAGGAAGTCACTGGATGCTGTGTCTGCATGTTGTCATGAAAGAGCTGACACTCGAATATTTGTACACGCCAGGGATGCAACGACGGATGGTAGCAAGTCCATTATCATTAAGGCTAATGACACGGACGTACTAGTCATAGCAATATCTGTACTGCCATCCTTACAGGAACTAGGTCTTGAGAACATGTGGATTGCCTTTGGCCAAGGAGCCAAGGTGCGATGGATTCCAGTCCATGAGGTAGTTTCTGCAATAGGGCCTGAAGAAGCTCGAGGGATCCCATACTTCCATGCATTCACTGGATGTGACGTCGTGTCTGCCTTCCGCGGTAAAGGGAAGAAAACTGCATGACAGACTTGGAACGTCTTTGATGATGTTTCTGAAACATTCACCAATCTCAGCCAGCATCCAACATTGATTCGTGATCTTGACTTTTTTGAAGTTTTTTTTTTTTTTCAAATTTTTCAAAATTTGGATTTTCAAATGGCCAATCAGGCAGATTTGATTAGAATCCCCTGGAGAACAAATTGTGCCATTTGATGCTTGTATCATCATTTGCACGATTCCTCTCAAAAATTGCTGTTATCTGCCCCACTAACAGACTGCTCCCTTAATTGCTCCTGAAAAAATTTTTTTTTTCTTTGCTCTTAAGAAAAATATAACCTTCCATTTTTGAGATCAGTCAACCAGCGCAAGAATAAAAGGCTTCCTCTTTTTTAATATCGCAGTATTTTTACCACGGGCTCTGCTAGTTCTGCATAATGGAGGAATGAAATTACCAGATTGCTCTGATTGAAGGAGAACAAAGATTTTAAGTCGCTCTTTCTAAACCCAAATCTGATCGATCGAAAACACAAATAAACTTTCATTAAAGTGTTGCAAAAAAAAAAAATTGCACAATAAAGACTAATATTTTGCAACTTTTTAGCAAAATTAGTCTGAATTTATTTTTGCTACATTGTGACACCGTGCTCTTTACTGTGTGATGCATGACATATTTGATTCCCTACTTATTTCCTGATTGCTTCCCGACATTCTTTCCTTACATTTCCAATTTTTCATAAAAACACATTCAATGCAAGGCATTTTGGTTCATAAATAAATGAATGAATGAATGAATGAGGCACAATGCCAACTGTACCTGGTAAATGCGGTACAACCACTCAGGGTGCCGGCAGCACAAATGCAGTGGAACTTCCACACTGCGCTCAATGCGGTCTTGTACAGCCGCTGACAGGTGAGTTATGCCACCCTCATCCCATGGCCGATCAGGATGTGTGACAGTGTCCTCTATCCGTTCATTTCGCCAAGCAATGTATGACAGCGCCATGCCTGGCAGAGAGGCAAGCGTCCGATAAGGAGTATAGTGTGTTGGGTTGACAGCATAAGGGAAGATCTCCACAACGGCAGCTCCAGGAGGAAGAAAAACCGCAAGAGCAAGCTGAGAGCCGTGCATGCTCACGAGTGCTGCAGCACCACTCACGATGCGTACTATCTCACTGAAAGGGTGTGAGTCTAAAGAGATGGCGAGTAAGCGAGCATCAAACTCTTGTGCAATTGCCAGGATAAGCTCAGCCTCATTTAGGATAAGCCGGTTCAAGGTGCGACGAATGAGCACAATATATGGTTCCGATGTGCCTCCATTAACAGAGTACGTGTGAGGTTCCGATACGTTGAGCTGTGCACGTATAAATGTGGCAAAGTGACGAATTTCGTTCCCAGATACCAAAAGGTTGGGTTTGGGTCCTTGCGGCTGAGTGAAACCATACTGATACCACGTAGGCAGCTTATTTAGGCCCACATAAGCACGAGGATAGCATAAAAGATCACCCAGAGAAGACAGTTCTCCACGTAATAATGGCTGTCGACCTGTTAAGAGCCTATAGAGCTCAAAATGTGGTCCTTCAGACCAACCTTCAGTCAGCACAAGTCGTGTATAATTCCATGAAAGTTCACCAAACTGTTTCAAAGTGTAGAAGGCTGGCAAGAGGTCATCATGGAGAACATGCATCAAATTCTCAGGGTTGAAGCGGTTGAAAATGAGTGCCGTATCAGAAAGAAAGGCGGGCCGTGGAAGGCGATCCAGAGATGACACTGGCAAGTCAACAACGTTGAAATACTGGGTATTGTGATCATCCACTGTTGAGAGGTCGAGAAGAGCTGGCTGGAAACGGCGAGCTCCTAGGCTTGGTAGGGCTACAGATCCAGGCCCATGGAAGAAAAGGAATTCATCTGCGGGTGCCCAGTAGCAGAGATGTTGAAACCTACAGAGACGATCAGTATGTACCTTCCCGGTGCACACTGCAGTAGTGCCATCGGCATGGAGTTCTCGAATTGCTGCATCATAGTCGGCCGGAGCAAGCAAGGGGCTCTCACGGGCCCGTTGAGCTTCAGCCTCAGCACTTTCGGCACGCCGGCGAAGGTGGCCATACTGCCATAAAACAGCGGCAAGGGCTGGTAGCAGGACCCCATTGAGTACAGTTGAGAGCTGCATTGTAGAATCAAATGGACTGTGACTTTTCCTTCAGATTACAAAATATATATGCCACGGTGAGCAATCAAAGCACATGAGCAATAATGGACTCGGCAAATGTGCGTGTTGTTGTAATAATTAGTTGGCAATGAAAAGAAAAAGAATGTTGCAGGTACAATGATGCTGAACAACAATAAGAGCTGGGATGGTTTGGTTTAAAATGAGTGATTAGAGCAAGTTCTCTTGTAAAACAGGTAATGAATCAGATTACAGAGTACTGTCACATCGCATGGTCAGGTGGCAAAGTGGTGGGGTTAGAATGGCATCAAAGACAGTCTGTACATGACACATTGCACAGTGAACAATCGATACATGTGCCATGCACCAAACCAGGCCAGGCATCTGTCATTTCAAAGTCTGATTGAAATAGCGACCAAAAGACCTCCACGATTCTGAAATGCCTTGTTTGCGATTTTTCATGAGCTACAACCAGTTGTATATTGAAGCATCTGCTCTATTTGCCTCATTTTGAGGTAACAAGCATCACGTTTTCTGCTTTATCAAACTATGCGGTTTCCGTTGCAAAGTGCGCATCGCGAGAACTTGGCATTCCACCTGCAAACCGACGAATGCACAACACGCAAGGCATTCGGTTTGATCATCGCATCGGAATCAAACTCTCCTGAAGCATGTGCATTATAATAGCCGCATCATAAAGTACATTTCTTGTGTAGAAGTTATAAAATGTTGAATGAAGAAATGAAGAAACCCTGTCTTCTTGACTTTCTTAATCCACAGATGATAAGAAGAGCAGACCGCATCAGTCGTGGGAACCTATGTGAAAGAGATCAAGGTGTATGATTAGTTTCATTTTGCTTTTTCAATTTTTTCTGCAACATTTCAAATGAGGACATTTAAACATTCAACATCATGAGACAGCAGTGAACTGCCATTGTTATCCCTTATAAAGGATGTTTTTCAATATTTGATGCAGAAAGGTTGTAACTGCCATTACATCTTAGCAGCCTCAATGAACACCCAATTTAGCACCCTGGTTCAAGAACGACTGATAAAATGCTAACCAGGCATACTCGATGGAATCGAAAAATAAATTCACAGCCAGAACTCTCATATGTCGATTCCAAAGATTCATCCTCAAAGGTCACCGGCCTGTTGAGTCATCGTGGCCAAATAATTCACATGCATAATAAATTCATGAGATTATGAACCGCGTCTTGCTCCTGGTCGCATCTCCTTATTGTCAGGATCAGGACATTACAAGCAATGCAGTTGAAAAACAAAATCATGGCAGGATCTACAGCTGTTAATATTGGCATTCTCCACCAGCACAGCAATTCTAGGAGAAATCGCAAATGAGCCCCACACCTGTTTTGGGTCGAAAAATATTTTGGTTACTTTTACGAGGCAGATTCTGCATTGATAAGCATCGTGCCATGAGTTGGATCACTTTTTCCCATGAATATCCTCCAAAAGAAAGGCATCAAATTTGTTACGGGAGTGTCAACAACACCTCAAGATCAACAGAGGCTGTTAATTCACCAGTCTCAATCTATTGTTCAACGAGGAGTGGTCTTTCATCTGCATTAAAAATGTTAATCTTGTAAATAAGTGAATAGGAGAAATGTATGATGGCAGATCCTTGTGCAAGAGCACCATATTCATGACCCAGGGGTGGAGATTGCTGGAAAGCCCCGGGGTGGAGATGCTGGAAAGTCCCATGGTGGAGATTGCTGGAAAGCCCTTGGGTGGAGATTGCTGGAAAGCCCCGGGGTGGAGATTTCTGGAAAGCCCTGGGGTGGAGATTTCTGGAAATCCCAGGGGTGGAGATTATTGGAAAGCCCTGGGGCGGAGATTGCTGGAAAGCCCCGGGGTTGAGATTGCTGGAAAGCCCCGGGGTTGAGATTGCTGGAAAAGCCCCGGGGTGGAGATTGCTGGAAAGCCCTGGGGTGGAGATTGCTGGAAAGCCCCTGGGTGGAGATTGCTGGAAAGCCCTGGGGGAGATTGCTGGAAAGCGGTCTGGACCACCTGGGTGGAGATTGCTGGAAAGCCCCGGGGTGGAGATTGCTGGAAAGCCCCGGGGTGGAGATTGCTGGAAAGCCCCTGGGTGGAGATTGCTGGAGAGCCTCGGAGTGGAGTTTGCTGGAAAGCCCCGGAGTGGAGATTGCTGGAAATCCCAGGGGTGGGGATTGTTGGAAAGCCCTGAGGCAGAGATTGCTGGAAAGCCCCGGTGGCGGACATTGATTGAAAGCCTCGGGCAGACATTGGTTGAAAGCCCTGGGGCAGACATTGATTGAAAGCTCTGGGGCAGACATTGGTTGAAATCCCTGGAGCGGACAATGGTTGAAAGCTCTGGGATGGACATTGGTGGAAAGCCCCAGGGCAGACGTTGGTAGAAAGGCCCATGGCAGTGATTGCTGGAAAGTCCCAGGGTGGAGATTGATGGAATGAGTTTGGGCAGAGATTGGTGGAAAGCTTCGGGGAAGAAATGGTAGAAAGGCTTGCTCCATGATTAGCTGGAGGTGTTGGAGGCCGGGGCGGGGAGGGAGGAATGAGGGGACAGAAAAATAAATGGAAGTGAAGAGGGAGCAAGGCCAGACAAAGGTGGCTACTGTATAAGGTTCTGTTCGGTTACCTTGCCTTCACTCTCCAACTACCATGTCTCCTAGAGCTGCTATGTTCCCCAGTAACCTGCAGCATGTTCTGCCATTCTATATCAGGCCTGGAGGCACATCCCTGAACCACTGTCTCTATATTATGCGTGTACATGTTTGGTGCCGAGGGGAAAATGGTGCCATTTATTGTTTTAGTATTGTGTGACTTGTTTTAAATGTGTCATTTTGTGTCATAATTTAATCAAGTATTTCTTGAGGAACGACATATGCCTCATATTTGCTGCCATTTAGTGACCAAGCAATCAAGATAATTCAAGTCCCTGGAGGGTTAAAATTCTGGTAACTTTGTTTCATAAATGGCACAGTGGCGACCCGTCCTGTGTCGGAGTGTATCCTGCGACGTTGTGGCGACCTGTCCAGGATTGTGCCCAATAGCCCAGGAGATTGCTTCAGCAGCACCGACGCTCTGCACAGAGTATGGTCCCAATGGATGGATGGATGTTTTCTTACTGATGATACCACCAAGGTAGAAATAAAATCCAATTTTTGCATGACCAAGCATTTTGGTCTTCAGAGTATGGTGGATGTGTTTATTGCATTAACATGGATTTTGGATCAAATCTATTTACATTGCTTTGATAAGGTTGGCTTGACCCTGTATTTTTATTTCCAAACTAAAGTGCGTGTGTTCAGATTTGTCACAATGATTCTTTTCCCCTTTTTGCTTTTATATATTGAAACGGGTTTCACAAAAGAGTGGTTACTTGTATGACCATGCATGTCAGCCTTAGAACCAAGGTACATGAGTACTGCTTTGACAAGCCTTCCAAAATTGGAGTAACCAGAGATTTGTCTATCCATGGACCAAAGATGGTTCATTCTGGTCCCTAAATCAGACATGATGGAGTGACGGTTAGAGCAGCCACTCTATGTCTGGGCGGTTAGCGGTTCGATTCCAATCCTGGTTGAGTCATACCAAAGATTTTAAAAATGATACGTGCTGCTTCCTTGTTTGACGTTCAGCATTTAAAGAATAACGGACAAACCCCCTGGGTTAGCATCCATAGGGAGAAGGAAATTTCTACTTAATTGGCTCGCTCGTGTGAAGAGAAAAGCAATGTCATAAAAGATGGCCTAACTGGTACCCAGAGTGGTCTGGTAAGTGAAGATTCCTTCTCCCAAGTTCACTTGTTGTATTTGTCTGAAGTTATGTCCGGTAGATTTTCCGCGAGAATGTGGGAATAAGTGTGGTGAACAAGAGGAAGAGGTTGCTGACGACGGTGGTGTGAGCTATCTTCCAAGCAAATGGAAGAAGTCCTCGGGAAATGAAAAGGTGAATAGAGCAGAATGTTTGTGAAGTACAACATGCTGTCCTTTGATTCAGTCCGTCAGCAAAACGACGGGTAAAAATGCTTCGTCAAGTATAAAATAATGGGATGGGAATCAGACTCCTCTCATTATAGGAGTAAACAGAGGATAGTAAAGAAAATAACTCTGCAGGCCAAAAAGGAATATGAGAAGGATATGGCCAAGAATATTAGACATAACATGAAGGCATTCTTTAAGTACAAAAGAGGTAAAGAACAGGTTAAGCCAAGTGTGGACCCATTGAGGAATAACAGAGGGAGGTTGGTTAGTGATGAAAGTGAAATGGCAGGCTTACTTAACTTATTTTGTTTCAACATCTGACACAAAAACAGTCAGGGGCATTGTTAATAGCTGAGAGAATCTATCCAAGGGGCGAGGAAGGGCTTTTGGAAGAGTTCCATGTTGGAGTGGAGGAAGTTAAGGAGCAGCTCGAAAAGCTAAGCCAAGATAAAGCTCCAGGGCCCGATAATATGTATCCAAGAGTATTGCGGGAGGTGGCGGAGCAGATAAGCAGGGTGTTAGCCGACATCTTTAACAGCTCGTTGGAGTCAGGCAAGGCACCAGACGATTGGTGAGTAACAAATGTAACACCATTATTTATGAAATAATCCAGAGAAGAATTGGGGAACTATAGATCTGTTAGTTTAACTTCAGTTGTGGGGAAGGTGTTGGAGATGTTAATTAGGGATTGCATGGCAAACCATTTACATAAATATAAACTAATTAAACACAGTGAGCATGGATTTATAAAAGGGAGGTCATGCTTAACAAATTCATTGAAGTCCTATCAATCAGTTTCTGACTGGGTGAATGAGGGAAGTGCAGTGGATGTGGTGTATCTGGAATTTCAGAAGGCATTTCATAAAGTACCATAAAGAAAGCTGTTAACCAAGGTTCGGGCTTGTGGAGTAGCTCGTAGAGTAGCTAACTGAATTAAAAATTGGATTAGTGCTAGGAAGCAAAGAGTGGCTGCGAATGGGCGGATGTTGGGGGAGGTTGTAAGTACTGGGTTACCGAAGCGATTCGTACTGGGACCATTATTATTCATTATTTACATCAATTATTTGGATAGTGGGATTAAAAGTCGGCTTTCCAAATTTGCAGACAATACAATGCTTGGAGGTAAGGTCGATAGCAGAAAGGGATGTGATCGTATTCAGCAAAGTCTAGATACTTTCATCAATTGGGCTAAAGATTGACAGATGCAGATTAACGTAAAGAAATGTAAGATGCTGTGAATGGGTAGGAATAATGAAAATTGGGACTATATAATGCAACGTACAGTCTTGGATCATGTGACACAAGAGAAGGATCTGGGGGTGGTAATAAATACGTGGGGCAAGGACACAGCAGAATGCCAGGCAACTATCGGTAAATCTAATTGGGTTTTCGGTTGTATTCATTGGGGGACAAATTAGAAATCAAAAGAGATAATGTTAACACTGTACATGAATCGAGTGAGGCCTCATCTGGAATATTGTGTGCAGTTTTGGTGACCACAACTGAAGAAGGAGATAGCTGCCATAAAGGGTTCAGTGCAGAGAGACTAGATCGATTCTGGGCCAAGCTAAACTAAGCTTCGAGGAGTAGCTGAAGGAGACAGGACTTTTTACATTAGAAAGGAAGCCACGGCACGGTGATCTGATAGAGATGTTTATGATAATGAAGAGTATTGACAAAATAAGTCTAGAAGGGTTTTATTTTTTTTAAACAGAATGGACGATCACAGGACAATGGGCCACAGTTTAAGAGTAAAGAGGAGAGTTAGGATGGTAGTAAGGCAGGGATTTTAAACTTGTGGTAAATGCATCGAATGGTCTCCCTGGAAAGGTAGAAGCAGAAAAAACAGCAGATAGGTTCAAATTTAAATTAGATGGGTACCTGGAAGCATTGGCGATAGAGTACGTAGACATCTTAAATTTTTGTGACACACACACAGACACACAGACACAGACACACACCATCGTGGTTGTGGCTTTTATGAGGTAAAAGAGTCAATCTATAGTATACCAATAGTTATTTCACAGTATCTGTATAGTTAAGTGCGATGTAATACATGTGGATAAATATGTGTTGCGAATGCATGAAATAGATGGTTGGGTGTGTTCATTTTCCATCGATATAACTTCTTGTCTTTATCTCTCCCCATCTCTCTCACTTCTACAGCGGAGAAGGCTTTCACATATTTCCTATCTCTTGTTTCCTCAATCTCCCAAACCAGTTTGAACCAGGGTGAGTCACCCATTGCCACCTCTAACGCCAACGAGACACCTCCGACTGGAAGCACGACGGGCCAGTAAGTCCCTTAAAACCGGTTGAAACTGGATAAAAGTCACCAAGCCATGACAGGGACAAAATACAGATTGAAAAGGCTACACGACCCATTGCAGCTAGACCAATCCACGTTAGGGGTCGGCTGGAGCCACCGCCCAGGGACAATCGTGGAAGGGGACCGCCGATAGGGACTTTGAAGCATCATCCAATGAGGTCGAGGAGCCGCGCGGGGGAGGGGGGGGGCAGGCGACTATAAAACGTCGGGCACATGAACGTTATAGAGACTTGACACTTGAGATTTTAAACTTTAGCAGGTGTCTCTTGAGCTAGTGCCTTGACTTTTGCTTGCCTTTCGAGTCTCGGAACTTTTCGTCCATATTTTAGGACACATGCCGCACTTTGACATCCTGCACTTCGAACGTGCTGCACTCGGAGTCAAACTGAACGGGACCGGCACTGTGCACCAGAGGGGGATAGTGGGGCAGATAACAGCAATTTTTGAGAGGAATCGTGCAAATGATGATACAAGCATCAAATTTTGACACATTTGTTCTCCAGGGGATTCTAATCAAATCTGCCTGATTGGCCATTTTAAAATCCAAATTTTGAAAAATTTGAAAAAAAAAAAAAAACTTCAAAAAAGTCAAGATCACGATTCAATGTTGGATGCTGGCTGAGATTGGTGAATGTTTCAGAAACATCATCAAAGACGTTCCAAGTCTGCCATGCAGTTTTCTTCCCTTACCACGGAAGGCAGACACGACGTCACATCCAGTGAACGCATGGAAGTATGGGATCCCTGTAGCTTTCTCAGGCCCTATTGCAGAAACTACCTCATGGACTGGAATCCATCGCACCTTGGCTCCTTGGCCAAAGGCAATCCACATGTTCTCAAGACCTAGTTCCTGTAAGGATGGCAGTACTATGACTAGTACGTCCGTGTCATTAGCCTTAATGATAATGGACTTGCTACCATCCGTCGTTGCATCCCTGGCGTGTACAAATATTCGAGTGTCAGCTTCTTCATGACAACATGGAGACACAGCATCCAGTGACTTCCTAGTGTTGCTAATGGCATCTTCTCCTTTTGTGACAATGACTGTGCTTGTCGTCTGTGCTTCACACATCTTTTCCGCAGAAAGTGAAACAGCTCAGTCTTGTTGCTGTCATCTCGAAGAAAGCTTCTCCAGTTACTTGGGGTCTTACTGGTTCCTGTCACTCTTCTTCTGATTCCTTGCCCCCTTTTCGACCTTGCCTCGGACTTCAGACTTGACTTCTTGTACACATCAAACACTACGTCCACCCTCTCGTACCTGGCACCATAGGATTCCACTTTTGGGATGATGTCTTCTTTAGCATAGTCATCAAATATCTTTGAAGTGCGTGGAGGTAGGGCATTGATAAGTGCTGAGCCATCAATAATGACTGCATCTCCCCTTGGTTCTCTGTCTGGGATGTTCACTTGCACTTCAAGAATTTCAGCCAGCTGTGACTTCAAATGTTTTTGAAGTTTTTTTTTTTTCAAATTTTTCAAAATTTGGATTTTCAAATGGCCAATCGGGCAGATTTGATCAGAAAAGTCCCTGAGAAAGAAATGCCAAATTTGATGCTTGTATCATAATTTGCACGATTTTTCTACTACCTACTACACTATCTGACACTGGGTTGAACATTGCGCTCCAAAATGCCTTGTTAATCTCCTGATTTCATGATGCAATGCACACATTCAAGGCACCCAGTGCCAGAGGCAGCACAGCAACCCCAAAAACATCACTGAACCTTCTCCATGTTTGCCTGTAGGTAAGGTGTTTTTTTCTTTGAAGGCTTCATTTTGTTTTCTGTTAACATCGAGATGATGTGCTTTCCTACAAATCTCTAATTTGGTCTCATCTGTCCACAGGATATTCTTCCAGAAGGATTGTTCAGGTGTGTTTTGGCAAACTCCAAACTCCAGTCGGGCTTTCTTTTGTCTCTCTCTCACCAGTGGGGTCGTCCTGGGTCTCCTACCATAGAACCCCCTTTTATTGAGTTGGTGACGGATGGTGCGAGTTGAAACTGTCGTACCTTGTGTCTGAAGGTCAGCTTGAATCTGTTTGGCAGTTGATCAAGGTGCTTTCTCCACCATTTGCACAATCCTTCACTGCAATCTTCGATCAAGTTTTCCCTTGTGGTCACGTCCAGGGAGGTTGGCTCCAGTGCCATGGGTCTGAAACTTCCTGATAACATTGCATATGGTGGACACAGGAACATCAAGGTCTCTGAAGATGGCCAATCTAGTGTCTGACCTCCTCAGACAATTCTCTGGTTTCTTTTGTTTTCTCCATGCTCATTGTGGTACACACAGTGACACAAAACAGCAGAATGACTCCTTCTCTCAATTCAAACTGGTCGAATGAGTGATTTTCATATTTTAGGCACCTGTAACTCACCACAGGTGAGTTCAGTTTCAAAGTAAAGAAGAATCACCTGCCTGAAATCTAATTATTTATAACAACTTTGAAAAGTTGCCAATAATATTGTCCAGGTCATTTTAGGTTTTCTGTGTGAAACAAGTTAAGATTTCGTAATTTTTCAGCTTTTTTTGTTTTGTTCCACTGCAAAGCAAAGAAATACATATGTGGATACCAAAAGATCTTTTAATTTTAACAATTTTCTGGAATAAATGGTGCATTATTTGAAAAAAGTGCAAGGGTGCCAATATTTTTGCCCACGACTGTATGTGCATAACGTTAATTAATGTATAAAATGCACTCATCTCCTGACTTCATGCTTATTGCAGCAGTGGTATATGGCAGCTGAGTGATCGGATGATTGAGAAAGATTGGGCTCATAGATAACATCACAGCACGTGACTTGGTTCTGCTTGGCCAATCAATAAGAACGGTTATGTGACTGCTGGCATGATACCTGGTCGGACTGGAAACTGCGCTTGTGACGGTGACACGACTCTGGACGTGGGAGCTGGCAAGAGGTTTCCGGGATGATTGGCAATAGTGGTCGCTTAGTGACTCGGCGTACTCGTATGGAGTTATCCGGACTCAGTGACCATAAATATATCTATGTAACCATGTAGGCATAGCTCCATTGTTTATTCTATTCCAAAATAAATGCAAGTTGCACGATTGTTTATGAATGGGTCAATGTCGTAACCACTAACTGAACTAGAAGGGCACTTGGTAAAGCGCATACCTCCACCACATAATGCCTGATCCATGAGAACATATGGGGCCCAATACATTTTTGAAATATCATGCTATACAGTACTGTATCGTTTTGGCCCCATCTCTCAATGGTGAAGAATCACTTTAAAAATTAAATAATTTTCGTATCCAGATCCAGATTCAGATCTTCACCAAAATTGAACCAATTTGTCCTTACCCCACACCCAACCGGTCCACTATGTTTTGTCTGAATCTGTCCACAACATTTAGAGATATCGCGTTATATATTAGTTTAGCCCCATCTCTCAATGGTGAAGAATCACTTAAAAAATTATCAGATCCAGATCCAGAATTGGATCTTCACCAAAATTGAGTCAATTCGTCCTTGTCACACACCCAACAGGTCCACCAAGTTTCATCCAAATCCGTCCCCGACTTTTTGAGATATCGTGCTATATATTAGTTTCGCCCTATCTCTCAATGGTTAAGAATCACTTAAGAAATTCTAGTAGTAGGATACAGATCTGGTTCTTCACCAAAATGTAATCAGTTTGTCCTTGTCGCACACCCAACCTGTCAACAAAATTTCATCCGGATCTGTCAATAACTTTTTGAGATATCCTGCACACAAACAATCAAACAAACAAGAAGAAGACGTCATGCAGAGCACGATTCTTGCAAAATACAGAATACAAATTTGACCTCAAAAATAATTGGTGGTTGAATTTAATGACCTAATATGCAACTCCTCTTCAAATTTGAAGTGAATCAGAGGAAAATTGTCAATTTTTAGAAATTCGGCCTATGTTGACCTTTTGGCCTATGTGGACCTCCAAAATAATTGGTGG
>CM068962.1:26060519-26073921 GCA_035128595.1 Eptatretus atami | reverse complement strand
TAAAAACCTTCCGGCCTTCCCGCCCCGCCCGCTCCACGTGCCCGAGCGACCACACGCCCCTCGATCCCCTCTCCGTGGATGCTCAAAACCGGGGTATTGCCGACCCCGCCGGGGCAGCGCCTCCACAGCCCGTGTGAGGAATGACAAATTGTGCGTTTCGAGTCTTTCCCTGTTTTTCTCTTCTTCTTCCTCCTCGGCCCGTGAAGAGGGGTACGGATCAGAATGGGGTTGAACAGCTTCGTGCACACGGCTTTACTAATTATTTCGCTTAAAATTGATCGACGCGGCGCACAAAACGTTCATGACTATTCATTCTGACTGGAAAGGTCAAAAGGCACCGGATGAAGGGCACTGGGGGGTTCGCGAGGGACGCAAACACATGTACACTCAAACAAAACAAAAGGATCCCGATTGAAGATTTGTGTTTTCAGCTCCGTTCCCCGTCCTCACTCAGGCAGACATTTGGAATCCGTGAAATCGCTTTAAATCACAACACAACTCGTCGAAATACAAGTCCCTGAGTCACGTCAGGTTCCCTCTTTTAGCGAGCTGCGTCACCATCTGCTGCTCGATGGAGCAACAGCACGAACTTTCAGATGGACATCAACATAGCACGTTCCACGATGTGGGGCTTTATCTCAAGGGGGGGGGGGGGAAATCGTCGTCGTCGTCGTCGTCGTCGTCGTCGTCGTCGTCGTCGTCGTCGTCGTCGTCGTCGTCGTCGTCGTCGTCGTCGTCGTCGTCGTCGTCGTCCCATTTTTTCCACATGCCACCTCTTTTTGATACCCTCACCCCCAACACAACCACTGCCTAATTCCATTTACTTTCCTTTGCGTACGTAATATGTGAATGACCTCATACACTGCTGAAGGGTCGGATGATAGTTAATGTGGCGCCCTTTTTTGGAAGAGCATTTCTTTTTAAAATTGGTGTCCAGGGACTGACTTTACAGGATATCAACAGAAGCCGTTAGGACCTACAGAGTTCATACAACAGCTGCTCACCTCGCGCAGTCTTGAGAAAAAGGGCATGGGAAAGGGTCTCCCTCCCTCCTCCCGCCCCTTTCTCATTTCATCTCACCACTCCTCACTCTGATCTCTTCTCTCTCTCTCTACTCTCTCTCTCTCTCTCCTTCTCTCTCTCTGCTCTCTCTTCTCTCTCTCTCTCTCTCTCTCCTCTCTCTATCTCTCTCTATATCTCTCTATATCTCTCTATATCTCTCTATATCTCTCTATATCTCTCTATCTCTCTATCTCTCTATCTCCTCTATCTCTCTATCTCTCTATCTCTCTATCTCTCTATCTCTCTATCTATCTCTCTATCTATCTCTATCTCTCTATCTCTCTATCTCTCTATCTCTCTACTCTATCTCTCTATCTCTCTCTCTCTCTCTCTCTCTCTCTCTCTCCTCTCTCTCTCTCTCTCTCTCTCTCTCTCTCTCTCTCCTCTCTCTCTCTCTCTCTCTCTCTCTCTATCTCTCATCTCTCTATCTCTCATCTCTCCACCTCTTTCTCTCTCTCCACCTCTTTCTCTCTCTTCTCTCTCTCTCTCTCTCCTCTCTCTCTCCTCTCTCTCTCTCTATCTCTCTATCTCTCTATCTCTCTATCTCTCTATCTCTCTATCTCTCTATCTCTCTCTCTCTCTTCTCTCTCTCTCTCTCTCTCTCTCTCTCTCTCTCTCTCTCTCTCTCTCTCTCCTCTCTCTCTATCTTCTATCTCTCCACCTCTTCTCTCTCTCCCCCCTCTCTCTCTCTCTCCTCTCTCTCTCTCTCTCTCTCTCTCTCTCTCTTCTCCACCTCTCTCTCTCTCTCTCTCTCTCTCTCTCTCTCTCTTCTCTCTCTCTCTCTCTCTCTCTCTCTCTCTCTTCTCTCTATCTCTCTATCTCTCTATCTCTCTATCTCTATCTCCTCCCACCCCTTGCCCCTCCACCCTTCTTTAAAGGGTATGAGGGTCTTCGAGGTTTTAAAGGGTCTTTGGAGTCTTTAAGTGTAAGAAAGTGTGAACCTGACAAAAAGAGCCTGACAATAAATGCACCGAGGAACGGTGGTTTCATTGTGTTAAAATAACCAAGGTACCAATGTGAACCGAGGATCGGTACTTTCATCTATCTACAATTCCAGCATCTGTGTGTGTGTGTGTGTGTGTGTGTGTGTGTGTGTGTGTGTGTGTGTGTGTGTTTGTGTGTGTGTGTGTGTCTGTGACCGCTGTTTCTCGACAACCGCTGGTCCGATCTAATTGAAACTTGCCAGGTATATTGCTGGGGACCTGAGGATGTGCCTTTCAAGGTTTGATATTAATCGGACAAGTGCTTCCCAAGTTATGGCCATTTATTTACCAAACCAATGAAAGACACGTTGTTGCGTGGGCGTGGCCGATGGGGAAGGGAAGCTCAGCGCGTTCGCCATTACGGGTTACAACGTACGGGCTTCCGGATAATGATGACTTCGTGTATTTAATAATTTCTCGATTTCTTATGCGCATTATAGATAAACACAATGCCCCAAGTTATGATCGTTTTCATATGAGACGGTGCATAATTTCGGTAACATCAGAGAGCTGGTATGCTCCGAACCAGGAAGTAATTTTTTTTCTCTCTTCTCTTCTCTTTTTGTTTTTCCTTGCGATGACATTGCGAAAAGGCAAAATACGTTGGCGCTAATTGAATAATTGGCCATTAAAACCTAAATTGCGAATCATCGTAACTGTGATATGCGAACTTCCCGCGCACGCACGTATGGGCACGCCGAGAGCGAAGAAACGACCTGTGTGGGTGTTTTGTTGCTCGCGGTTGGAATATGTATTTATTTTTTTTTTTTTTTTTTTTTACGGGCACGTACTAGTTGTGTAAAATGATCCGAGGACCAACATGAACCTAGGATCAGAACTTTCATTGTGTAAAATGAACCAAGGTTCCAATATTAACTGAGGATCGGTACTTTCATTGTGTAAATGATCCGAGGGACCAACATGAACCTAGATCAGAACTTTCAGTGTAAAATGAACCTAGGTACACATGAACCTAGGATCAGAACTTTCATTGTGTTAAAATGAACCTAGGTACCAACATAAACCTAGGATCAGAACTTTCATTGTGTAAAATGAACCGAGGTACCAACATGAACCGAGGGATCGGAACTTTCATTGTGTAAAATGAACTAAGGTTCCAATATTAACCGAGGATCGGTACTTTCATTGTGTAAAAAACCTAGGTACCAACATGAACTAGGATCAGAACTTTCATTGTGTAAAATGAACCTAGGTACCAACATGAACCGAGGATCGGAACTTTCATTGTGTAAAATGAACTAAGGTTCCAATATTAACCGAGGATCGGTACTTTCATTGTGTAAAATGAACTAAGGTTCCAATATTAACCGAGGATCGTACTTTCATTGTGTATAAACTAGTATGTGGCCGTACGTGCAAAAAAAAAAAAAAATTTTCAAACAACCACACAGGCCGTTCCTTCGCTCTCGTAAAGACGACTGGATTGGGCATTGTGTTTATCTATAAATGCGCAGAAGAAATCGAGAAATTATTAGATACAGTAAGTCAACACCATCCGGAAGTCCGTACGTTGTAACCCGTAATGGGGAACGTGCTCTAACTTGGCCATAACTTGGGAACCACTTGTCCGATTAATTTCCAACCTTGAAAAGGCAAAAAAACAAAGATTAGATACTGTGGGTGCAAAACGCCAAGCAACGTGTCCTGTCATTGGTAACTAAGGCGCCCTTTCCCCATCGGCCACGCCTACGCAGCAACGTGTCCTGTCATTGGTTTGTAAATAAATGGCCATAACTTGGGAACCACTTGTGCGATTAATATCAAAACTTGAAAGGCACATCCTCAGATCCCCAGCAATATACCTGGCAAGTTTTCAATTAGATCGCGACCAGGGGCTGTCGAGAAACAGCGCGTCACAGACACACACACCACACACAAAACACACACTCACACACACACACACACACCACACACACAACAACACACACACACAGACAGACACACACAGACACACACACACAGACAGACACACACATACACACACATACAGACAGACACACACACACAAAACACACACACACACACACAGACACACACACACAGCACACACACACACACACACACACAGACAGACACACACACACACAGACACACACACACACAGACACACACACACACACACACACACACACACACAGACACACACACACACACACACACACACACACACACAGCAACACACACACACACACAGAACACACACACACACACACACACACACACACACACACACACACACACACACACACACACACACACACACACACACACACACACACACACACTCTGCTGGAATTATAGATAGATGAACCGATGATGTGTTGCGATATCTTTAGTGTGGGAATATATATCTGTATCTGTATCTGATATATATATATATATATATATATATATATATATATATATATATATATATATATATATAAATATAATGTATATTTGTTGAACTCTTTAAATCAGGACAATCGTAAGAGGATTCTATTTTTTCCTTTTTTATTTTTCTATCGCGGTATTTTTCGACGAGCTTCCAGCTGGTAACAATATAAACCGTTATTGGGTTATATCTCGGTGAATATTAAGTGATACCGGTTACATCCATTGTCGTTATTTTCGCAATATCTTTTTTTTTCATTTCGAACTCTCATATGAAGAATATTGTAAACAAACAAAAAAAACTACCCGTAATATTCATTCGGAAATGAAATTATTCTAACGACTATTTTTTTTTATACAAGAAACATTTAAACACGTGTATAAAATCGGTTGGCGTGAATTGGTACCGGAAGTAGTTTGTGACGTAGCGTTGTGCTCGCGCTGTTACCGTGTTTTGTTGAACTGTGCAGGATTAGCGAGGAAAGTCGAACTTTCTCGCTTCGCGACATGGCGAGGGAGGACGATGTGGAAGTTCTTGTCCGCCGGATCTTCAAGGACATCAGCAGCGCTTTCCGCCGAAACCCCGACATGTGAATAACACACGGGGAGGGGAACATTTAGTATTATTATTATCATTATTTTTGTACAAACTATATTATATCGTCATACTTCATCGATTCTGCGCAATGGTTCTGATCGTTGAACTGTACGTACACATAACGGAAGCTCCTGACCCGTCTTCCATAACCGGTGGGATGCAATATGCACCTTTTGGCGGGAGTCACTTTGGAATGTGTTGTGACCCATTTCACATGGAGCCATCTATTTATTTCGTCCGCAAATATGGCGGGTCTTTGTTTTTTATGAACTGCCCACTCTTCCTTTCCATTCCCCACCCACAACCCTCCACCCCACCCCACAACCCTCCATTCCCCACCCCACAACCCTCCATTCCCCCACCCCACAACCCTCCATTTCCCCACCCCACGACCCTCCATTCCCCCACCCCACAAACCTCCATTCCCCCACCCCACAACCTCCATTTCCCACCCCACAACCCCCCATTTCCCACCCCACGACCCTCCATTCCCCACCCACGACCCTCCATTCCCCCACCCCACGACCCTCCATTCCCCCACCCCACGACCCTCCATTCCCCCACCCCACGACCCTCCATTCCCCACCCTCAACCCTCCATTCCCCCACCCCACAACCCTCCATTCCCCCACCCCACAACCCTCCATTCCCCCACCCCACAACCCTCCATCCCCACCCCACAACCCCATTCCCCACCCCACGACCCTCCATTCCCCACCCCACGACCCTCCATTCCCCACCCCACGACCCTCCATTCCCCACCACACGACCCTCCATTCCCCCACCCCACGACCCTCCATCCCCACCCCACCCTCCATTCCCCCACCCCACGAACCTCCATTCCCCCACCCCACGACCCTCCATTCCCCCACCCCACGACCCTCCATTCCCCACCCCACGACCCTCCATTCCCCACCCCACGACCCTCCATTCCCCCACCCACAACCCTCCATTCCCCCACCCCACAACCCTCCATTCCCCCACCCACAACCCTCCATTCCCCCACCCCACAAACCCTCCATTCCCCCACCCCACAACCCTCCATTCCCACCCACAACCCTCCATTCCCCACCCCCAACCCTCCATTCCCCCACCCCCAACCCTCCATTCCCCACCCCACAACCCTCCATTTCCCCACCCACAACCTCCATTCCCCACCCACAACCCTCCATTCCCCACCCCACAACCCTCCATTCCCCCACCCCACAACCCTCCATTCCCCCACCCACCAACCCTCCACACACCTGCATGCTTCTTTTTTTTTCCTGAAATTTGTTACCTGCACCACTGAAGGTGGGCGGAACTAATGTTGTCACACCTGTCTGTCTGTGAGTATGATATTTGAAAAAGTTGTGGACAAGCTATGACAAAACTTTCTGGATGAGTTGGTCAGGTGACAATAACAAGCTTCTCATTCGATTTTGGTTCAGGCCCGGTCAGCAAATCAGGTCTATCAGGATACAAAAAGGTGAACTGCTCATCCTGGTGGAGCTATGTGCTCTACCCTATCCCAACCAGAAGGGTGTAATCAAAATTATTGAAGTGCAGTATCAGGAATGCTTGTGGGTGTACATCGCCACCTGCTCGAGGAGGACGCTGGCTGGGAGAAGGTTTGATTCGTGTTGTTGCCCTGATCGGTGCAGTGACGAGATTGGTGTCATCGCCTGCCCTGAAGCCCGTTATAACCGCAGCCCCGTGGTGGCCGTGGGACCCAAGCTGGGCCTCGAGAGTTGGTGCCTCAAACTACTTGCGCCGCATCTTCACAGCCGCCTCGTGCAGCACCGTCGGGGAAAGATCTGGCTTGACCCTGATGGTAGGTGATGTTTTGGCTTTAATTTGCATGCTTGTCTGTCTGTGCTTAGTCTTTCATTTTTAGCTCACCTGGAACGTAGCTCCGGGGAGCTTATGGGATGGCACGTTGTCCGTCCGTCCACAAATAATTGCAGCTTCTCTTAAACTCCACATATGATTTCGATGAAACTTTTACCACAAGGTTCAACACCCTGTATGTACCAAAGTGTGTTCATGGCATTAAAAAAAAAATCTGGCCCTAATGGGGTCTATGGGGGTTGTCCCCCCCAAATAGGTATTTGCTTTCTTCTCAGAAACTACACGAACAATTCCGATGAAACTTGACGACAACCTTCATCACCCATGATATACCAAAGTTTGTTCACACCATTAAAAAAAAAAATCGGTGTTTCAGGGGGTCTACTGGAGGAGTTGCCCCCCAAAAGAGGTATTTGCTTTCTTCTCAGAAACCACACACACACAATTCCGATGACACTTGAACACAACCTTTATCACTCGTCATGTACCAAAGTTTGTTCTCGGCATTGGAAAAAAAAATCCACAGGTATTTACTTTCTTCTTCGTTACGTATTTTGTTGGTCATCCATGCCTACCAGTGGTTCCCTGGTTATCTATTTCAGGTGGGCACCCAGGGGTATTGCCCCTATGCTTAATGACCCCCCTCAGAGTATAAAACTACTACTTAGGGGGGTTTTTTTTCCTTTCCTAATTTACGAGATGTATCTCGGATCCGGCTGGGACTTTCGGAAAGGAATTTTATACCAATAAAGGGAAGAATTATTTTTCAATTTTTATCTTGACCTAATTTTCAACCTAATTGTAGAAAAATTTCGTTTTTACCACAACTCGACTAAAATTTGGCCGATCGTAACAATTTCCCTCTCTAGAGCCAATCTGCGTTCGCCGAGACCCTCGAGCAATCCACATTTCCACTTAATTTACATCATACCCCTCCGAGGTAAAGGTCAAATGGCGGTCGAACCCCCCCCCCCCCCCCCAAAAAAAAAAACCCGGCGTTTTTTGTTTTTTGTCATCGCTCAATTTTGCCACGATGGTATCTCAAAGACCGCTTGGCCTTCCAAGATGTTCTTGCATCATACTAGTGTACCTGCACTGACGTTGTGCATCTGATATTTGATTCGTGTCCTTCAACTACTCTTGGATTGTGACCTAATGACCTAAAAAAACAAAACAAAAAAAAAACACCTTTTTGATCATACCGTGAATAATTTTCATGATGTTGAGTTTTATAGATACATTGGAGATGGGGACACATTTTCTTGCCTTACACTCCATCTCTAAGTGTTGATGGTCATTGTTAAAGGTTATATGGCTGTCCGGAAAAAAGAAAAGGCCATCATTGACTCGCAGGTGCCAGGGAGGCCAAGGTGTTTGGCTCGATTCTTATTCCTTTGATCTTTGAAAAGGATGTTGAATGTTAGGTCTGTGGCAATTGTGCTTCAGCTGCGGTGGAAGCGGCTTGTGCCATTAACATGGGAAACACAGGCTTTGCACGTCTGCACGTAGCTGAAAGAAAATGTAAGTTTTGGTGACAATGTCGAAAATTGGTGGGAACAAGTTGGCAAGGTCTGCTGCTAGAGTGACTGTATGGTGAGAAACTGTGGGGTGGTGAAGAGAGGGTAATGGGAGGAGGTAGGTGCATGAGGCGAACACAAGTTGACAAGTGTGCCCACGTGTTTATGTGGTTCAAGGAAGAAAAAAAAATAAAAATTGAGGTTAAATCGTAGATTGATAATTAATCTATCCATCCATCCATTGGGATCATACTCTGTGCGGAGCGTTGGTGCTGCCTACGCAGTCTCCTTGGCTATTGGACACAATCCTGGATGGGTCGCCACTCCGACACAGGATACCAGCATGCTGGCACTCATTTTGTCGACCTCAAAAGGATGACGGGCCGAGTCAACCCCACCTGGTATTAATTCAACAGCCGAGTGGGATTTGAACTCAGGATTCTCGGATCCCAAGCCCACCACCCTAATAACCATTAAGCCAACACCAGGCATATATCGAAAGTGAATGCATTGAACCTGTGGGGTTTTTTTGACGAAGTGTAACTAAATTGTATTACCAGATGCCCATTTTGTGGCATTTAATAATAACGTGGTTAAAATTGATCACCATTTACCTGTCTGATGTAAAATTGGTTTATGCTGTGGAGTATTGCCGTCTCAACATTGGGTTGTGGTTAGCATTGTCTTTGTTGCTCAACTTAATTTGATGTTGTGCATTGGCCCCGTTGATTGATCGCAATACTTTTTTTTTTAACCTCACCTCTCAAACTACTCACTGCACATCACTTCACCCATTTTGCCATTAGTCTTGCTTTTTTGTGAGAATATACTGTACCTTGCGCAATTGTGTGATCCACATTGGCCATAAAAAAATTCACTTAATAGCTGCTTAATTAATAAAGTAAAAAGTGATGAATTATCAAAAATTCAGGTTTTTGGGAATGGAATGTTACGGTGTTTAAATTGTGGGGAGTGGGGAGGGGAGCGGTTGACAGCTCGTGCTTTGCTGTGTTGTTTAATGATCGGCTTTCTGAGAATCTCTCGAGTTAACCACATTCGGTGGTGTGATGGTTAGAGTGTCCGCTCCGCATCTGGGAGGTCGGTGATTAAAACCCCCCAGCCAAGTCGTACCAAGGACTAATGTTTAAAGATGGTACGTGCTGCTTCCTTGCTTGACATTCGACATTTAAAAGGTTAAGAGCACTGCCAATCTCCGTCGGTTGGCATCCATAGGGAGGAGGAAATTCCTCCTTAGGAAATGCCCCGCTGAGTGTGGTGAGAAAGGTTGCGCCATTGTTGTGACGTCGCTGGTACCCAGAGTACCCAGGGAAGTGACGGCACTTCTGTCTGCCGACATTACTCGGTTCGATCACGATCCCACATGTCTCTCGGGAAGAGGCAAGTTATCGCCAGCACTTGAAACAAATTCGAAATTCCTGTTCTCACCTACAGGGAGCACTGGTTCAGCGGCACAGCTACACTCCCAGCAGTGATGCAAACCAAATGATCAGCAAGATTTATAAAATGTACACAATCTGTAATAATGGTACGTGCAGTTTCTCAGCTATGTTATCTTGTTCACGTAACCAATTCAAAGGCACACCTGAGTTGCATGACGTGTCAGTTTGGGTTACAGCCACTGTCTGCGAATGTCTTGCCTCGACAGCACTGGTAGAGCTCACGCACACGTTGCTGCTTCTGAATCCGGACTGCACGACTGCTTGGAATGTCCGGTACGCCCTGCTTGCTTACAATAGTACACATGTAAAAAGTGTGAAGGATTGTTCAACAAATGATGTTCACACGTTTTTGTCGATGGTGTGTGTGTCCCCCGTTTATCCTCTTTCCACTAGTCTTAACACCTGATTGTCCTCTCTCACACGCTGCTTTTATTGTGATAGACTTCGTGCATCTAAATGGAAAAGGATTTAATAAAAGTATTTTGCTATGATTTTGGAAAGCAGAAAACATGCGTATGGATAACACAATGGTTAAAAGTGTCATAGTAAGAGTAGACGAAGCATGTTACTAACCCCTAAGCATAGAGATGAAGCATTTTTTTTGTGTGTGTGTGCGTGATGGTGGAGAGAAGAAAAAAGGGGGGGGGGGTGTAAAAGACACTGCGTCAACGGGGGTAAACTTTTGGAATTTTTTTTTTTTTAATACGACCTTTAAAATCTTTGTTTTTTTTCAATTGAATTGTGTACATCAACAATGTAGAACACAAATCCCCATATTGGCACTTTCAAAACACTTCTGTTTAGCAGTATTTGGACAAAATATTACAGCATATGGCACGTTGCATCATCTCGACCAATCAAATTCGCTGCTTGCAGAATCCGCCCATGTCCTTTTTTTCATTTAATTTTATTTTATTTTTTAATTTTTCTTCCAGACCGCATGGGGTAAGGTTTTCTTTATGAACACTCTTGTAACTTATGCAACAATTCAAACAGCCAGCCCTTTCTCTGATAGTTTCTCTTTTCATCTGATGAGTGGTGAAAAGTAAATCGCTGCTCCTGTGCGGCATTGTTGATGCCCTCAGGTGCTCATGCCAAGGCAGAGCTTGCTTGAATCTGTGTTTATGAAACTGGGCAGGTGTATATTTAATTGAATCCACCATGACTATCAAAACCAGGTCTGTCATTAGTGATTGTGAGATGTCGGTCGGGCCGGAGATTATTGCACTTGTCATTGTGAATGATGCGCTTTCCTCCACCTGAGCCACATTCAATAGGTATGTTTAAAAATTTTTTTATATGTGGGTGATATTACAATATGAAGTGAGCTTGTGAAAAAGGAAATCGTGTACCCCAATCAAAGTGATGCAATTTCCAGGTGAATGTGTGAAGAGCAGCAAGTTGCTCATGGAAATGCATTTCATTCTCGCACTTTAACACGTGGTAGTAGTTTCCACTTCAGAGAGAGAGAGAGCACCGTGGGTCTCAAGTTCATTCACGAGATGTGCACTTAGTTTCCTGTTGAGGTCTGAGTACACATGACGCCAGTTCTTTAACAATAGGCCCAGTTGGATAAGTCCACAGGTCTCTCTCAACTGGTTTGGGAAATATTGATGACAAAGACTTCAAATTCGGAGCACACTAGCAGCATTCCTTAAGCTTAAGAGATGGTCATTTCACTGTTATGAGACTAATTGAGAATCTCTCTTGTTGCCATGAGTTACTGATGCAAAGATTGTGATTTGATTTGCAGAAAAGAGTTGATACAGGTGGGCCTCCTTCAGCCTGGGAAGGACCTTTGGTTGGGAAGACTTGCTCTTAGCAGGTTTCCCAAAAGCCCTGATACATGGATTCATAGGTGGGATATATATATATCTTTTTTATGATACTTTGTTACAGTTCATGTTTTGATACCCTTTTGTTGATGTTGATGTTTGTTTAAATAGCTTAAATATCTGAATTTGCACTGTGCCTGAATTCTTTAATGTTGTCTTTTCAATGCTGTGCTGTTGGTTTGTTTGATTATTTGAAACCGATCTACTGATAACACTCGGTTGTGTATGAGTGGTGGTGTTTTCTACATCGAATTTTGTGTGGTATGAACATGCACACATTCAGTTATCCAGCCATTTATTTGTTTTCACCGACTTCTGTTGAATCGCAAAAAGGAAACGAGCAAGACGATTTTCACTACCTTGTATTGTATTACGAGGGGCATGCATCCCTCACCAACCGCGGGTTTTACAACCACGGTTTAGTGTATCCACTCTTAATGTTCTGTATAACATTTTTGCCAACCACTGTTTCGAGTCACCACGGTTTTCCACGGCAGCACATCAGTCTGCCACCCGCCATTTCAAATCTCCCACCACCATGCTCAAGTGCCCGCCACGAGTGGCGCATCAAGCGCAGTGACCCAGGCTTGCCTGCTTTGTTCTTTGTACAGCTCCACACACGGTACGACAAGACTGCACGTTGGGTGGTACCCAAGGAAAAGCAAATCCGATGTGCACACTGCCATCAGAAAACCGCAAGAAGATGTGAAAATGCCTATTTCTATTTGTAGGACATCATTTATTACCTCCACCACCAAAGGTGAAGGAGGTTATGTTTTCACCCTTCTGTCTGTCTGTCTTTGTTACTTACGAAATCTAAAGATTTCGTAAGTATATTGATGACTTCCGTCCTCTGTTTGTGTGTTTGTTGTGTTTGTTTGTAGGCACGATAACTCGAGAACGGAAGAAGCTACCAATGTCAAATTACACCACGTGATTCAGGAGGTGATGGCTAGCGCTGATTAGATTTTGGTCAAAATCGGTCAACGGTCAAGGTCACAGTGAGTGAGGTCAAACATAATTCCGTAAATTCATGTGGAGAAATGGAGTATATTTGCTTCGGTCGACGTTACGAGTTCGTTTTAACTTCGATTTTAATTTGTGTTCGGTTTTTGCGATCGCTTAGGACGCTTAACACTGGGTTGTCGAAATTCTGGTAAAAATCGGATGTTTTGGAGACGTTTTAAGATTGTATAAAAATATTTCACTCGCCGCGTCACGGCTCGTCACGTGGTGCAGCGCGCTCGAGCAGAGGCGTCGTTGAGTCACGTAAAGGTTTTCCGTGTGCACGCTGAGGTGTTTTCGATAAAGATGGTGTTTAAAAGTCATTTTTAATCCCAATAAAGGTTATCGTCATGCCTGACTCGCTAAGCCGTCGGATTATGTAAAGATTGTTGGTGGATGCCGAATATTACGGTTTTGTGACTTTGATAAAATAATATTAAATAATTGCGTGGAGAAATGGAGATTTTTGCTTCGGTCGACGTTACGATTTTTGATGGTTTGGAACAGAATCATCGTAGAAATTTCTGGTTTGCGTCGCTACCTTCTCTAGAGACAGCTTTTATTAGACAAGGTCAAGAGGTCAAGTTGACGATTTCGTAAGTACCAGTCTATGACTGCTTGTTTGTTTGTTTGTGTGCACGATGTCTTTAAAAGTTGTGGATGGATTCGGATGAAACTTGGTGGACATGTTGGGTGTGTGACAAGGAAGAATTGATTCA
>CM068962.1:26005770-26060494 GCA_035128595.1 Eptatretus atami | reverse complement strand
TTTACATCTTTGATCCGCAAAGCCCACATTTTGCTTCCATACATCAATTCCAGTCCGATGCAGGCTTTATAAACCTAACTTTTATGAATGGAATGTTCTTGTGCTTCATGATACACCTACTTCATGGATACCCACTCATGACTTTTTCCAAGCTGAATTGTTCTTGATCCATGGCTAATTCTGTCCTCCTGAGCCTCTCTATTATCGGCCAATGGGTAAACAGAATCTTTGACTTTTAAAATTAAATTTCTGAGCTCAGGAGCATTATTTTTGTTCTTCATCGTTTTCTTCAATGATTTTAAACCTCATATCTTATGTCAGAAAATGCCATGTATAGTAATGTGTCTCCTTTTATTCAGTGTTTGGTTTAATTGGAGTGTTCCTGTAGGTGGTTTAGTGGTATGCAACCCACCTCTAGCTGTCGAGCCTGGATTTGAATCTCGACCCAGCTAAATTGTCATCCCGGGTTTTCACGGGCGGGTGATTCATCAACGTGTTGTTGGCCGTCCCTCGGTATGGACGTTAAAACATGATGGACGTTACACCATGTTATAATGAGCTTTATATGATAAAAAAAGGCGAATGCTGTCTGCTGTCTGTCCCACCCTAACATGGAAATGCTCTTGGAGAGAAAAATATATGAAAAAAAGGTGCTTTAAATTAATCCAAAACCTATGGAAAAATTATAACTTTTTCAATCAGACAAAACAAATTGAACCCAGGCAGTTGTATAGCAACATAGTGTATAATAGTAGAAAAATCGTGCAAATTATGAACAACATCAATTGGCCATTCTGTTCTGCAGGCTTTCTATCAATTCTGCACGATTGGCCATTGAAAATTCCAATTTGAAAAATTTAAAAAAAAATAAAACTTCAAAAAAATTTGAGTCACGGCTGGCTGAAATTCTTGAAGCGCAGTTGAACATCCCAGACAGAGAAAAGCAAGGGGAGATGCAAGTCATCATTTATGGCTCAGCACTTATCAATGCCCTACCTCCACGCACGTCAGAAGATATTTTGATGACTATTGCTAAGAAGAATCATCCCAAAAGGTTGAATCCTATTTTGGTGCAGTACGAAGGAGGGGGACGTAGTTGTTTAGATGATTTACAATAAGTCAAGCTAAAGTTCCGAGTAGGTCGAAAAGGGGGCAAGTAATTCAGAAGAAGAGTGACAGGAACCAGTAAGACCCCAAACTGGAGAACTTCTCGAGATGACAGCAACAAGGACTGAGCTGTTTCACTTCCTTTGCGAAAGATGTAGAGCCACAGACGACAAGCACAGTCATTCACAAAAGGAGAAGATGCCATTAGCAACACAAGGAAGTCACTGGATGTGTGTCTGCATGTTGTCATGAAGAAGCTGACACTCGAATATTTGTACACCAGGGATGCAACGACGGATGGTAGCAAGTCCCATTATCATTAAGGCTAATGACACGGACGTACTCAGTCATAGAATACTTCACTGCCATCCTTACAGGAACTAGGTCTTGAAAAACATGTGGATTGCCTTTGGCAAGGAGCCAAGGTGCGATGGGATTCCAGCCATCGAGTAGTTTCTTGCAATAGGGCCTGAGAAAGCTCGAGGGATCCCATACTTCCATGCATCACTGGATGTGACGTCGTGTCTGCCATTCGCGGTAAGGAAGAAAAACGTGCATGACAGACTTGGAACTCTTTGATGATGTTTCTGAAACATTCACCAATCTCAGCCAGCATCCAACACTTGATTCGTGATCTACTTTTTGAAGTTTTTTTTTTTTTCAAATTTTTCAAATTTGGATTTTCAAATGGCCAATCAGGCAGGATGATTAGAATCCGCTGGAGAACCAAATGTGCCAAATGATGGCTTGTATCAATCATTTGCACGATTCTCTCCAAAAATTCTGTTGATCTGCCCCACTATACGACTGCTCCGCTTAATTGTCCTAACAAAAGTTTTTTTCTTTTGCTCTAAGAAAATCATAACCTTCCATTTTTGAGATCCAGCAACCAGCGCAAGAATAAAAGCTGTCCTCTTTTTTAATATCGCAGTATTTTTACCACGGGCTCTGTATTCTGCATCAATGTGAGGATTAAATACCAGATGCTTGATTGGAAAAGGAGAACAAGATTTTAAGTCCATCTTTCTAACCCAAATCTGATCATCGAAAACACAAATAAACTTCATTAATGTGCAAAAAAAAAAATTGCACAATAAAGACTAATATTTTGCAACTTTTTAGCAAAATGTCTTGAATTATTTTTGACCTACATTGTGACCACCGTGTCTTTACTGTGTGATGCATGACATATTTGATTCCCTACTTAATTTCCTGATTGCTCCCGACATCTCTTTCCTTACATTCCAAATTTTCATAAAAACACATTCAATGCAGGGCATTTTGTTCATAATCAAATGAATGAATGAATCGAATAATGAGGCACAATTGCCAACTGTACCTGGTAAAATGCGGTACAACCATCGGTGCCGCAGCACAAATGCAGTGGAACTTCCACATGCCTCAATGCGGTCTTGTACAGCCGCTGGCACGGTGAGTTAGGCCACCCCTCATCCAATGCCATCAGGATGTGTGACAGTGTCCTCTATCCGTCATTGCGCCAGCAATTGTATTGACAGCGCCATGCCTGGCAGAGAGCAAGCGTCGATAAGAGTATAGTTGTTGGTTGACAGCATAAAGAAGATCTCCACAACGGCAGCTCAGGAGAAGAAAAACCGCAAGAGCAAGCTGAGAGCCGTGCATGCTCAGAGTGCTGCGCACCACTCACGATGCGTACTATCTCACTGAAAGGGTGTGGTCTAAAGAGATGGCGAGTAAGCGAGCATTCAAACTCTGTGCAATGCCAGGATAAGTCAGCCTCATTTAGGATAAGCGGTTTAGCTGCGACGAATGAAGCCACAACTATATGGTTCCATGTGGCTCCATTAACAGAGTACGTGTGAGGTTCCGATACGTTGAGCTGGTGCACAGTATAAAATGTGGCAATTGGACGAATTTCGTTCCCAATACCAAAATTGGGTTTGGGTCCTTGCGCCTGAGTGAAAACCATACTGATACCACGGTAGGCAGCTTAATTTAGCCCCACATAACAGCAGGATAGCATAAAAAGATCACCCAGAGAAAGACATTCCTCACGTAAAAATATATGGCTGTCGACCTGTAAGAGCCTATAGAGCTCAAAATGTGGTCCTTCAGACCAACCTTCCATCAGCACAAGTCGTGTTATAATTGCCATGAAGTTCACCAAACTGTTTCAAAGTGTAGTAAGGCTGGCAAGAGGTCATCATGGAGAACATGCATCAATTCTCGAGGTTGAAGCGGTTGAAAATGAGGCCGTATCAGAAAGAAGGCCGGGCCATGGAAGGCGATCAGAGATGACACTGCAAGTCAACAACGTTGAAAACTGGGTATTGTGATCATCACTGTGAGAGGCGAAAGACTGGCTGGAAACGGCAGAGCTCCTTAGTTGGTAGGGCTACAGATCCAGCCCATGGAAGAAAAGAGAATTCATCTGCGCGGGCCCAGTAGCCAGAGATGTTGAAACCTACAGAGACGATCGTATGTACCTTCCCGGTGCACACTGCAATAGTGCCACCGGCCATGTGAGTTCTCGAATTTCTGCATTCATAGTCGGGCGGAGCAAGCGAGGGGCTCTCCGGGCCCGTTGAGCTTCAGCAGCTCAGCACTTGTCGGCACGCCGGCGAAGGTGGCCATTACTGCCATAAAACAGCGCAAAGGGCTGGTAAGCAGACCCCATTTGGTTACAGTGAAGCCTGCATTGTAGAATCAAAGGACTGTGGACTTTTTCTTCAGATACAAATATATCATGCCACGGTGAGCAATCAAGCACATTGAGCAATTAAATGACTCGCAAATGTGCGTGTTGTTGTAATAATTAGTTTGGCCAATGAAAAGAACAAAGAATGTTGCAGGTACAATGATGCTGAACAACAATAAGAGCTGGGTGGTTTGGTTTAAAATGAGTGATAGAGCAAGTTCTCTTGTAAAACAGGTATGATCAGATTACAGAGACTGTCACATCGCATGCGTCAGGTGCAAATGGTGGGGTTGAATTGGGCATCCAAAGACGTCTGTTACATTGACACATTGCACAGTGAACAAGCGATACAGTGCCATGCACCAAACCAGGCCAGGCATCTGTCATTTCAAAGGTCTGATTTGAAAATAGCGACCAAAAAGACCTCCACGATTCTGAAATGCCTTGTTTGCCGATTTTTCATGAGCCACAACCAGTTGTATATTGAAGCATCTGCTCTATTTGCCCTCAGTTTTTGAGGTAAACAAGCATCACGTTTTCTGCTTTTATCAAACTAAATGCGGTTTCCGTTGCAAAGTGCGCATCGTGAGGAAACTTGGCATTCCACCTGCAAACCGACGAATGCCACAACACGCAAGGCATTCGGTTGATCATCGCATCGGAATCAAACCTCTGAAGATGTGCATTATAATAGCCGCATCAAAAGTACATTTCTTGTGTAGAAGTATATTAAAATGTTGAATGAAGAAGTGAAGAAACCCTGTCTTCTTGACTTCTTAATCCACAGATGATAAGAGAGCAGACCGCATCAGTCGTGGGAACCTATGTGAAAGAGATCAAGGTGTATGATAGATTTCATTTTGCTTTTTCAATTTTTTCTGCAACATTTCAGAATGAGACATTTAAACATCAAACATCATGAGAAGCAGTGAACTGCCATTGTTATCCTTATAAGGATGTTTTTCAATATTATGCAGAAAGGTTGTAACTGCCATTACATCTTAGCAGCCTCAATGAACAACCCAATTTAGCACCCTGGTTCAAGGAACAGACTTGATAAAATGCTCCAGGCATACTCGATGGGAATCGAAAAATTAAATTCAACAGCCAGAACTCTCATATGTCGATTCAAAAGATTCATCCACAAAGGTCACCCGGCCTGTTGAGTCATCGTGCCAAATTATCACATGCATAATAAAATTCATGAGATTATGAACCGCGTGTGTCTGCTCCTGGTCGCATTCTCTCTTATTGTAGGATCAGGACATTACAAGCAATGCAGTTGAAAAACCCAAAAATCATGCAGGATCTACAGCTGTTCAATATTGGCATTCTCCACCAGCCAGCAATCTAGGAGAAATCGCAAATGAGCCCCACACCTGTTTTGGGTCGAAAATATTTGGTTACTTACGAGCAGATTCTGCATGATAAAGCATCGTGCATGAGTGATCACGTTTTCCCATGAATATCCTCCAAAGAAAGGCATTTCAAATTGTTACGGGGTGTCAACAACACTCAAGAATCAACAGAAGGCGTTAATTCCACCAGTCTTCAATCTATTGTTCAACGGGAGTGGTCTTTTCATTCTGCATTAAAAAATGTTAATCTTGTAATAAGTGAATAGGAGAAATGTATGATTGGCAGATCCTTGTGCAAGAGCACCATATTCATGGACCAGGTGGAGATTGCTGGAAAGCCCGGGGTGGAGATGCTGTGAAAGTCCCATGGTGGAGATTGCTGGTGGAAGAGCCCTTGGGTGGAGATTTGCTGGAAAGCCCGCGGGGGAGATTTCTGGAAACCCTGGGATGGAGATTTCTGGCAAATCCCAGGGGTGGAATTAGTTGAAAGCCCTGGGGCGGAGATTGCTGGAAAGGCCCCGGGGGTTGAATTGCTGGGAAAGCCCCGGGTTGAGATGCTGGAAAGCCCCGGGTTGAGATTGCCTGGAAAGCCCCGGGGTGGAGATTTGCTGGAAAGCCCTGGGGTTGGAGATTGCTGAAAGCCCCTGGGGGAGAAATTGCTGGAAAGCCCTGGGCGGAGATTGCTGGAAAGCCCCGGGGTGGAGATTGCTGGAAAGCCTTGGGTGGAGATTGCTGGAAGCCCCGGGTGGAAGATGCTGGAAAGCCCCTGGTGGATGATTGCTGGGCCCGGGTGGAGATTGCGGAGAGGCCCGGGGTGGAGATTGTCGGAAAGCCCCGGGTGGAGATTGCTGGAGAAGCCCCGGGTGGAGATTGCTGGAAAGCCCCGGGGGTGGGAGATTGCTGGAAAGCCCCTGGTGCGAGATTGCTGCGAGAGCCTCGGAGTGGAGTTTTGCTGCGAAAAGCCCCGGAGTGGAGATTGCGGAAATCCCAGGGGTGGGGGATTGTTGGAAAGCCCTGAGGCCAGAGATTGCTGGAAAGCCCCGGTGGCGGACATTGATTGAAAGCCTCGGCAGACATTGGTTGAAAGCCCTGGGGCAGACCATTGATTGAAAGCTCTTGCGGCAGACATGGTTGAAATCCCTGGAGCGGACAATGGTTGAAAGCTCTGGATGAACATTGGTGGAAAGCCCAGGCAGACGTTGGTTAGAAAGGCCCCATGCAGTGATTGCTGGAAAGTCCAAGGTGGAGATTGATGGAATGAGTTTGGGCAGAGCATTGTGGAAAGGCTTCGGGGAAGAAATGGTAGAAAGGCTTGCTCCGATTGATTAGCTGGAGGTGTAGGGAGCCGGGCGGGGAGAGGAATGAGGGACAAGGAAAAATAAATGGAATGAAGAGGAGCCAAGGCCAGACAAAGGTGGCTTACTGTATAAAGTTCTGTTCGGGTACAACTTTGCCCTTCACTCTCCAACTACCATGTCTCCTAGAGTGCTATGTTCCCAGTAACCTGCAGCATGTTCTGCCATTCTATTCAGCCTGGAGGCACATCCCTGAACCACTGTCTCTATATTTATTGCGTGACATGTTTGGTTGCCGAGGGGAAAAATGTGCCATTTTTGTTTTAGTATTGTGCTGACTTTGGTTTAAATGTGGTCATTTTTGTGTCATAATTTAAATCAAGTATTTCTTGAGAACGACATATTGCCTCAATATTTGCTGCATTTTGACCAAGCAATCAAGATAATTCAAGTCCCTGGAGGTTAAATTCTGGAACTTTGTGTCATAAATGGCACAGTGGCGACGCCGATCCTGTGTCGGAGTGTATTCCTGCGACGTTGTGGCGGACCTGTCCAGGATTGTGCCAATAGCCCAGGAGATTGCTTCAGCAGCACCGCGCTCTGCACAGAGTATGCGTTCCCATGGATGATGGATGTATTTCTTACTGATGATACCACCAGGTAAATAAATCCAATTTTGCGATGACCAAGCATTTTGGTCTTCAGAGTATGGTGGATGTGTTTTTCATTAAACATGGATTTGATCAAATCTATTTACATTGCTTTGATAAGGTTGCTTGACCCTGTATTTTTATTTCCCAAAACTAAGGCTGTGTTCAGATTTGTCCACAATGATTCTTTCCCTTTTTGCTTTTATATATTGAAACGGGTTTCCACAAAAGAGTGGTTACTTGTATGACCATGCATGTCAGCCTTAGAACAAGGTACATGAGTCACTGCTCTGACAAGCCTTCCCAAATGAGAACCAGAGATTGTTCTATCCATGGACCAAAGATGTCATTCTGGTCCCTAAATCAGAACATGATGGAGTGACGTTAGAGCACCACTCTATGTCTGGAGCGGTTAGCGTTCGATTCCACATCCTGGTTGAGTCATACCAAAGATTTTAAAAATGATACGTGCTGCTTCCTTGTTGAGCGTTCAGCATTTAAAGAATAACGGACAAACCCCCCGGTTAGCATCCATAGGAGAAAGGAAAATTCTACTTAATTGGCCGCTCGTGTGAAGAGAAAAGCATGTCAAAAGATGGCCCTAACTTGCGTACCCAGAGTGGCTGGTAGTGAAAGATTCCTCTCCAAGTTCACTTGTTGTATTTGTCTGAAGTTATGTCCGTAGATTTTCCGCGAGAATTATTGGGAATAAGTGTGGTGAACAAGAGGAAGAGGTTGCTGCGCGGTGTGTGAGCTATCTTCCAAGCCAAATGGAAGAAGTCCTCGGGAAAGAAAAGCGTGAAATTAGAGCAGAATTTTGTGAAGACAAATGCTGTCTTTGATCAGTCCGTCCAGCAAAACGACGGGTAAAATGCTTACGTCCAAGTATAAAATAATGGATGGGAATCAGACTCCTCTCATTATAGGAGAGTAAACAGAGGATAGTACACAGAAATAACTGCAGGCCCAAAAAAGGATATCTGAAAGATATGGCCAAGAATATTAGGGACATAACATGAAGGCATTCTTTAAGACAAAAGAAGGTAAAAAAACAGGTTTTAAGCCAGTGTGGACCCATTGAGAAAAAGAGGGAGGTTGGTTAGTGATGAAGTGAAATGGCAGGCTTACTTAACTTTATTTTGTTTCAAACATCTTGACACAAAAACAGTCAGGGGCATTGTTAATAGCTGAGAGGAAAATCTATCCAAGGGGCGAGGAAGCGGCTTTTGAAGTAGTTCCATCGTTGGAGTGGAGGAAGTAAGGAGCAGCTCGAAAAGCTTAAGGCCAAGATAAAGCTCCAGGGCCCGATATATGTATCCAAGAGTATTGCGGGAGTGGCGCGAGCAGATAGCAGGGTGTTAGCCGACATCTTTAACAGCGCGTGGATCAGGCAAGGCCACCAGACGATTGGGAGAACAATGTAACACCCATTATCTTATGAAATTAATCCAGAGAAGAAATTGGGGAACTATAGAATCTGTTAGTTTAACTTCAGTTGTGGGGAAGGTGTTGGAGATGTTATTAGGGATTGCATGGCAAAACCATTTATTAAATATAAAATAATTAAACAACAGTGAGGCATGGATTTATAAAAGGGAGGTCATGCTTAACAAAATTCATTGAAGTCCTATCAATCAGTTTCTGACTGGGCTAAATGAGGGAAGTGCAGTGGATGTTGTGATATCTGGAATTTCAGAAGGCATTTCTAAAGTACATCAAAGAAAACTGTTAACCAAGGTTCGGCTTGTGGATAGTAGCTCGTAGATAGCTAACTGAATTAAAAATGTTAGTGCTAGGAAGCAAAGAAGTGGCTGCGAATGGGCGATGTTGGGGGAGGTGTGTAAGTACTGGTTACCGAAGCGATTCGTACTGGAAACCATTATTATTCATTATTTACATCAATATTTGTGATAGGGATTAAAGTCGCTTTTCCAAATTTGCAGACAATTACAATGCTGGAGGTAAGGTCCGATAGCAGAAAGGGATGTGATCGTATTCAGCAAAGTCTAGATACTTTCATCAATTGGCTAAAAGGACAGTGCCAGATAACGTAAGAAATTGTAAGAGGCTGTGAATGGGTGGGAATAATGAAAAATTGGGACATATATAATGCAACGTTTACAGTCTTGATCATGGTGACCACAAGAGAAGGATTCTGGGGGCGCAGTGGTAATAAATACGTGGGGCAAGGAGACACAGCAGAATCCGGCCAAAACTATCGGTAAATCTAATTGGGTTTCTCGGTTGTATTCATTGGGGACACCAAATTAGAGAAATCAAAAAGAGATAATGTTAACACTGACATTGAATCGAGTGAGGCCTCATCTGGAAAATTGTGTGCAGTTTTGGTACCACAACTGAAGGAAGGAGATAGCTGCCATAAAGGGTTTCACTGCAGAGAACTAGGATCGATTTGGGCAAGCTAAACTAAGGCTTCGAGGAGTAGTGAAGGAGACAGACTTTTTACATTAGAAAGGAAGCCACGGGCACGTGTCTGATAGAGGATGTTATGATAATGAAAGAGTATTGAACAAAATAAAGTCCTTCTAGAAGGTTTTATTTTTTTTTAAACAGAATGGACGATCACAGACAGGCCACAGTTTGAAGAGTAAAGAGAGAGAGTCTAGGTATGGGTACAGTAAGCAGGGGATTTAAGACTTGTGGTAAAATGCATCGAATGGTCGTCCCTGGAAAGGTTAGAAGCAGAAAAACAGCAGATAGGTCAAATTTAATTAGATGGGACCTGGAAGCATTGACGGATAGAGTACGAGAATCTAAATTTTGTGCACACACACAGACACACAGACACAGACACAAACACCATCGTGGTTGTGGCTTTTATTCATGAGGTAAAAGAGTCAATCATAGGTTATACCAATAGTTTATTTCACAGTATCTGTATAGATTAAGTGCGACGTAATAATGTGGATAAATATTGTGTTGCGAAATGCATTGAAATAGATCGATTGGGTGTGTTCATTTTCCATCGATATTAACCTTCTTGTCTTTAATCTCTCCCATCTCTCTCACTTCTACACGCGGAGAAGGCTTTCACATATTTCCTATCTCTTGTTTCCTCAATCTCCAAACCAGTTTGAACCAGCGGTGAGTCACCATTGCCACCTCTAACGCAACGAGACACCTCCGACTGGAAGCGACGACGGGCCAGTAAAGTCCCTTTAAAAACCGGTTTGAACGGATAAAAGTCACCAAGCCATGACAGGGACAAATACAGATGAAAAAGGGCTACACGACCCAGGTGCAGCTTAGACCAATCCACGTTAGGGTCGGCTGGAAAGGCCACCGCCAGGGACAATCGTGGAAGGACCGCCGATAGGACTTGAAGCATCATCACATGAGGTCAGAGGAGCCGCGCGGGGAGGGGGGGGCAGCGCGACTATAAAACGTCTGGGCACATGAACCGTTATAGAGACGTGACACTTTGAGATTTTAAACTTAGCAGTGTCTCTTAGCTAGTGCCTTGACTTTTGCATTGCCTTCGAGTCTCGGAACTTTTCGTCCTATTTAGGGGACACATAGCCGCACTTTGACATCCTGCACTTCGAGACGTGCGTGCACGCGAGTGCGAGACTGAACGACCGCGCCACTGTGCACCAGAGGGGATAGTGGGGCAGATAACAGCAAATTTTTGAGGGAAATCGTGCAAAATGATGATACAAAGCATCAAATTTGACACATTTGTTCTCCAGGGATTCTAACTCAAATCTGCTGATTGGCCATTTTTAAAATCATTGAAAATTTTTGAAAAAAAAAAAAAAAAACTTCAAAAAAGTCAAGATCACGATTCAATGTTGGGTGCTGGCTTGAGATTGCGTGAATGTTCAGAAACATCATCAAAGACGTTCCAAGGTCTGCCATGCAGTTTTTCTTCCCTTTTACCACGGAAGGCAGACACGACGTGTGCACATCCAGCTGAACGCATGGAAGTATGGGATCCCTGTAGCTTTCTCAGGCCCTTATTGCAGAACTACCTCATGGACTGGAATCCATCGCACCTTGGCTCCTTCCTTGGCCAAAGGCGCCAATCCACATGATTCTCAAGACCTAGTCCTGTAAGGATGGCAGTACTATGACTAGTACGTCCGTGTTCAAGAGCCTTAATGATATGGACTTGCTACCATCCGTCGTTGCATCCCTGGCGTGTACAAATATTCGAGTGTTAGCTTCTCATGACAAACATGGAGACACAGCATCCAGTGAGCTTCCTAGTTTTGCTAATGGCATCTTCTCTTTTGTGACAATGACTGGCTTGTCGATCTTGTGCTTCACACATCTTTTCCGCAAGGCAAGTGAAACAGCTCAGTCTTGTTGCTGGCATCTCGAAGAAAGCTTCTCCAGGTTACTTGGGGTCTTACTGGGTCCTGTCACTCTTCTTCTGATTCCTTGCCCCCTTTCGACCTTGCCTCGGATTCAGACTTGACTTCTTGTACACATCAAAACTACGCTCCACCCTCTCGTTACCTGGCACCATAGGATTCCACCCTTTGCGGATGATGTCTTCTGTTAGCATAGTTATCAAATTATCTTTGAAGTGCGTGTGAGGATAGGCCAGTTGATAAGGCTGAGCATCCAATAATGACTGCATCTCCCCTTGGTTTCTCTGTCTGGGAATGTTCACTTTGCGCTTCCAAGAATTTCGCCAGCTGTTGACTTCAAATGTTTTGAAGTTTTTTTGTTTTTTTTTCAATTTTCAAAAAATTTGGGATTTTTCAAATGGCCAACTCGGGCAGATTTGATCAGAAACCCTTGCAGAACAGAAATGCCCAAATTGTGATGGCTTGATCATAATTTGCACGATTTCTACTACCTACTACACTATCTGACACTGGGGTTGAACATTGCGCTCCAAATCCAAATGCCTTGTTAATCTCTGATTATTCATGATGCAATGCACACATTTCAAGGCACCCAGTGCCAGAGGCAGCCACAGCAACCCCAAAAACATCACTGAACCTTCTCCATGTTTGCCTGTAGGTAAGGTGTTTTTTTCTTTGAAGGCTTCATGTTTGGTTTTCTGTTACATCGAGAGATTGATGTGCTTTCCTACAAAATCTCTAATGTGGTCTCATCTGTCCACAGGGATATTCTTCCACCAAGGATGTTCAGGTGGTGTTTTGGCAAACTCCAAACTCCAGTCGGGCTTTCTTTTGTCTCCTCTCTCACCCAGTGGGGTCGTCTGGGGTTCTCCTACCATTAGGTAGAGAACCCCCTTTTATGAGTTGGTGCGGATGGCTGCGAGTTGAAACTGTCGCACCTTGTTGTGCTGAAGGTCAGCTTTATCTGTTTGGCAGTGGATGCAAGAGGCTTTCCCACCTTTTGCACAATCCTTCACTGCAATCTTCGATCAAGTTGTCCCTTGTGGTCCGAGTCCAGGGAGTTGGCTCCAGTTTGCCTATGGGTCTTGAAAACTTCCTGATAACATCTGCATATGGTGGACACAGGAACCATCAAGGTTCTCGAAGATGGCCAATCAGTGGTCTGACCTCTCAGACAATTCTTTGGATTTCTTTTGTTATTCATTCTCATTGTGTACACACCAGTGACACAAACAGCAAGAATGACTCGCTTCTCTCAATTCAAACTGCGATGATGATTTTCATATTTTAGGCACCTGTTAACTCACCCAGGTGAGTCAGTTTCAAAGCTAAAAAAAATTCACCTGCCTGACTGAAATCTCTAATTATTTATTAACAACTTTGAAAAAGTTGCCAAATAATATTGTCCAGTCATTTTAGTTTCTGTGTTAAACAAGTAAGGATTTCGTAATTTTTCAGCTTTTTTGTTTTGTTCCAACTGCAAGCAAAGAAAATAATATGTGGATACCAAAAGATCTTTTATTTTTAACAATTTTCTGGATAAATGGGGCATATTTGAAAAAAAGTGCAAAGGTGCCAATATTTTGCCCACGACGTATTGCCATAACGTTAATTAATGTATAAAATGCACTCATCTCCTGACTTCATGCTTATTGCAGCGTGATATATGGCAGCTGATGATCGGATGATTGAGAAAGATTGGGCTCATGAAACATCACAGCAACGTGACTTGGTTCTGCTTGCCAATCAATTAAGAACGGTTATGTGACTGCTGGCATGATACCTGGTCGGACTGGAAACTGCGCTCTGTGACGGCTGACCAGCGACTCTGGGACGTGGAGCTGGCAAGAGTTTCCCGGATGATTGCAAGTGGTCGCTTAGTGACTCGGCGTTTATCGTATGGAGTTATCCGGACCAGTGACCAGAAATATATCTATGTAAACCATGTAGGCATAGCTCCATTGTTTATTCTATTCCAAAATAAAGCAAGTTGCACGATTGTTTATGAATGGGTCAATGCTAACCACAACTGAACTACGAAGGGCCATGAGAGCGCATACCTCCAGCGCACATGAATGCCTGATCAGTAAACATATTCGGCCATACCTTTTTGAAATATAATGCTATAATTACTCCGTTTTGGCCCCATCCCTCAATGGTGAAGAATCACTTTAAAGAAATTAAATCAATTCAGTATCCAATCCCAGATTCAGATCTTCACCAAAATTAACCAATTTGTCCTTACCCCACACCCAACCGTTCCACTATTGTTTGTCTGAAAATCTGGTCCACACATCTAGAGATATCGCGTTATAGTATAGTTTAGCCCCCATCCTCTTCAATGGGAAAATCACTTAAAAAATTATCAGATCCCGATCCAGAATGGATCTTCACCAAAATTGAGTCAAATTCTCCTGGTCACACACCCAACAGTCACCAGTTCATCCAAATCCGTCCCCACCTTTTGAGATATCGTTGCTTACTATATTCAGTTTCGCCCTATCTCTCAATGGTAAGAAGTCTCTTTAAGAAATTCTAGGTTAGTAGATAACAGATCTGGTTCTTCACCAAAACTGTAATCAGTTTGTCCTTGTCGCCACAACCCAACCCTCGTCAACAAATTCACGGAATTGTCAACAACTTTTGAGATATCCTGCCACACAACAATCAAACAAACAAGAATGAAGAGTCATGCAGAGCACGATGTCTTGCCAAATACAGAATACAGAATTTGACCTCAAAAATAATGGTGGTTGAATTAATGACTAATATGCAACTCCTCTTCAAATTGGTGAAATGAATCAGAGGAAAATTTCAATTTTTAGAAATTCGGCCTATGTTACCTTTGCCTATGTGAACCTCCCAAAATAATTTGGGGTTGAATACAGTACCTGAAATTAAATCCTCTTCAAATTCAGTCATCGGATGAAAATGAGATTTTAGGAATACCCACCCCTATTGTAACCTTAGTCCTATGATTGATCTAGTTGGTCCAGTGTTGATCTCAAAGTATAATTGGGCTGGTTGAATTCAGTGACATGAAAATAAATCCTCTTCAATTTCCGGATCGGATCAATTTCCCTTCCTGTCACACACCCAATATTTCTTCCAAATTTCTTCAACCCAATAAAATTCCTCTTCAGATTTGAAGTCAAATTCGATGAAAATTGAGATTTTTCTTGAAATCTCACGAAATTGTTGAACCCTTGGCCTATGTGACCTTCAAAACAATTGGCTAGTTGAATTCAGTAAAACTGAAATATAAATCCTCTTTAAATTCAAGTCAAATCAGAATGGAAAATTGATGATTTTAGAAAACACTTAAGTTGTTGACCTGGCCTATGTTGCCTTTCTTGACCCAAAAACCAATAGGCGTCTTCCTTATGACAACTCTTACCATGTGATGAATTTCGTGGAAGACAGTTTAAAAATGTTGTGACTTCAGGCGATAAACAGACACAGACAAACAGACAGACAAACACACAGAATAACAAAATCGACTGACCATATCTTGAACAAATCTTCGATTTTGCTAACTAACAAATAGACAGAAATGGGTGAAAAAATAACCTCCCTCACCCTTAAGTGGCGGATCGGGAACATTGCACGCACGCACGCCACACACACACACACACACACACGCACGCGCACGCACATGCACGCACTTTCCCGACCACATGGATCTTCAGCTGGACCTTCTTCCTCGAGGTTTCGATCCTTTCAAGCCCAGAACCTCTCCAAACAGGATCCACAACCCTTGATCATGGATCCCTTCAGGAGATGACGTAACAACAGAAGAATCCACAGCGCTCAGTTGCGTCCAGGTAGTCAATACCAAGAATCAAATAAATTACATAAGAAACATAACAAATATCGAAGAAACCATTTGCAGTGATTTTCCACCAAAAAGATAATGACAAATCAGTGGAGAGCTCCACGAAAAGAAGTCAATCATCACACAAGCATCTTCGTTTTTTCACACAAACAACTGTTCCTAACCAATCTGATCACACACACACACACACACACACAACACACACACACACCACACACACCAACAACACACACACACCACACACACAAAAAACACGCGTTTGAAGGACCCACGTGCCAGGGAAATTAATGCAATATGTATTGAATATTTCCTGAATGACAAATTTGGAATTGTTGGCCTTATAGTTTTTGTTGGAATCACCAATCTTGGTGTTGCAAAATGTGATTGGGAATTGTATCGAAATGCTAAACCTTCTAAGGATGCCCAAACATGCTACATCGTTTTCTTGCACGTTGAATCCTATCACCTGATCGTGTGTCGTGCTCTGTCGTCCTCAGTTTTCCCTGGAGGCTGCTTGTTTGCACGTGATCTCAACCCGCAGCGTGTTTGTCTGCTCTGTAGTCTAGCTGACCTGGAGGCTGTTTGTCTTGCATTTTGTTCCTCAAGCCGAAGGGCCTGTGTCTGCTCTTGATTTTCAAGTGACTTGTTGAGGTCCCATTCTGTGTTGCATCTGAATTTGTTTTTCTGCCCATTCAGGGGTCTTTTGGTGGCATTGCCAGTATTTATAATGCAAATAAGGTTAGGTTAAGATATTTCTTAAATGGAATCGTTCCCTTGAGTTCCAGAAGTGCTCCGGTGGGATTCTTACCGTGCCGTATATATTATGTCATAATAGATTCATACTGGTAGATTAAAGCGAACAAAGGGAATATAGAGTTTCTGTTATCAGCTTGCGTTAAACATATACAACCTCAACAAGATCATTCACAATAGTGTACATATTACTCAATCACGGCCTAAAAACATGGAAGAAATAAACTGTGTAAAGCAATCTTTTATATAACAGGTGCATGTATTAAACACAATAACTATTAAACTTGCGTTGTTCGACACAAAATCACGACAACCTCAACATACGAAGTCTTCACAATCATATTTTCATCGCTTCTGGGAAAAAACGCAGCAAGTGGATAAGACAAGACCCAATCCAAGGCGTGGAAGGGCCCAATTATCTGTTTTATTTTTCAAGTTTTTTATCCAAAACATCGCCCTCGACCGTCCTCTGCATGAAAAGACGAGGGGTCATGCAAAGTTGTTGACACTGGGTTCTTGGCAGGTGGCTTAAACAAGCAAACAACGTTCTTCTTTCTATAATTACACGCACACGGCTGCGCGCGCACGCACGCACGCACACAAACCACAAACACACCACACACCTTTTAGCCATTCTGCCTGGCGTTTTGATTCTCGAATAAAACTATAAACTGGTGCTTATAGGCAAGGCATTGCAATTCCACAAACTGCACAAATCCTCAGATGGTTCTGTTAAGCTGGGTGTCCCCGTCTACGAGCATAATTTCTTAGCCGCCAAGCTCAGAGGTAAGTGCACTGCCTCTGTACTATCCCGTCATTGCATATGTACGTCACAATTGCACATATTTTAAGGAGAAAATGAATTTCAAGTACGCGAACCGTCACAAAATTAAATTTTACTTAACAAAGATATTGCATTTTAAAAAATAGGGGGTGCGTCTTCTGTCGAACCACTGACATTTATTTTTCATTGTGAGAACAATTAAAAAACACATTTTTATTATTCTGATCCATATTAACACAACACTCCACTTAGAAAATCGTTATTACCCAAGAGCTTTTATTTAAGTGGACAGAACGAACGACCTCTTACCTGCCCACCCTGTAAAGGTTGATGGCTGTGAAACGCTATGCCGGATCGCCTTATGGCTCGCTCTCAGATCAGATGTACGTTATATTTTAGCTGCTCATGATTTAGAACAAAAAAAATAAAAAACGTAAGCTTCGGGAAGGTGGTTACAATAAACAATTGATGGAACTCACCAGTATTTTTTATGTCAAGATCCTTGTTCTATTGTCAGCGATACGTTTAGAGATTTTTAATTGGATTTAAGATGGACCAATTCAGAATAATATTTTAAAAACCAATTTGCCCAATTCCAAGCTCATTGATGTGCCAACTGCAATTTATTATAATTGTTTCAAAAAACAAATTCTTCTCGAGTTTACTCCAGGAATCAAATTTTCAAAATCTGTATGAATAAAAATGTGACCAAAGCAGTGGATCAAAAAACACACAGGGTTAGTGAAAAGAGAAAAAAATTTCATTAACTCCCACTTAATTCAAGGCTGGCAGGATGGCTCAGAGTACACACACTCGCTTCATATTCGTCCAGCCTGGGTTTGAACGCCGACCCCCGCTATAAAACTCTCCTGCGGTCTCACGGGCTAGTGACTTCATCAATGCACGGTTCCGTCTTCTCGGATGGACGTAAACTGGGATGTCCCGTCTGCTGCATTAGTTGCATGATGTAAAGACCACAATGGTACCTTCATGAAGAGTTGGTGCCTAATCACCGTACCATTAATCAAATTCCATACCCGCCTTAACTACTGCTGCGAAGGCAATGGCAAACCCCCAGTATATCCCTTTCTCAGGAAACTGCTTCTGCGCACCTGACGCTCTGTGAAGAGATAATGGTACATCAGAGAGAGAGAGAGAGAGAGAGAAAGGAAAGGAGAGAGAGAGAGGACGCTTAATTCCTATGATGCCACTTTGCTTCGGAGTGCGCATTGTGCCATGGTAATAAGTATCGATATGATTATTCAGTGGATGATAATTGTGATTATATCGTGACATTTAAAGTGTTTTATTTGCTGTATTAGACTGTTAGCTGCTTGGCTGCATTGTTTTCGGGGTACAGCTGTGCTGCTGAATGCAGTGTACCCCCTGTTTCCAGTAAGCCGGTACTCATTTTGCATGAACCTCGGTAAGGACCGAAGGCTGAGTCAAACCGCCTGGGTGTATCATTTCAGCGGCTGACGGAGGCTTGAACTCAGACCCTAGGATCCAAGCCACCACCTTAACCACTGAAGCCAACACAGCTATAATAAAGTAGAACTAGCGATACCCGTCCACATGCACGGATAGCAGTACAACCATAGCTGGTAGCAGACGACCCAGAATGGACGACGGGGAATGACCAAAAATACGCATGTGCAAAAGCAATGGTACGTATGGAACGCGCAAGACTCCCAAACATTGTCGGCATCGGCCGCTAAGCGCCACAGCAATTTCATAGGGACCGTTTGTGACGGCGAAGCCGAGTTGGCGCATAGTTTTCTGGAGGGCACAGCTTGCTGCTGATGCAGTGCTCCCTTTTCCAGTAAAGCCTGTACTCATTTGTGCCTTCTGAAGGATGACAGTGCTGAGTCAACCGCCTCGTGTTAATTAACGGTGGGGTTAAAACAAGGGCTTGAACTCAAAGACCCTAAGATCATAAGCCGCCACCCTCACCGTCAAGCCAACACCCAGCTTATTTGAAAAGGGTAAACACCGTTGCATGAACCTTGGGGGCTGTTAAAGACAAAAACCTTGGGGTCATTCTTCCTCGAGTAGTCAGACCTTACCAAGTTTGGTATCCTTCGAAATGAATTTGTTTCTTTCTCGTGCAACTCAAAGCCCGGAATCGTGCAACGGAGGAATCGAACCATGAAACCAGACGTTCGTAGCATGGGCAATCGACTGCTCTCAAACTCACTCACGGGCAAATTTTTTGGGGGCCCCAACCCCCCACGGGGTTTGGGCCTTTCATTACGGCAATTAGCAACTCCCGACGACACACGTCCACACGGGATCCGGAATTCCAAATGCCACACCTTTCATCGCTCGCTCTCACCTTTAAAAAAAAAGATTACAAACTCAATGGCAACGAGAAGGTCCGGCCACAGCACAGCACCGTCAAACGACGTCGTTATGAACCGTTCAAAACGGCTTCCCTTTAACCCCAACACTGTTACCCCAAACACGAGAGCTGAAAATCCCCCGCGTTTGTCGGGAGGAAAACTCCCAATGCAGGACGATTTAAGGGGCGAAGAGACTCCTCAACCCAGTCACCCGGCGTCCCTGGTTACCGGAGCGGACAAGCACGGAGGTTGTACGACACGAGGACAGCGCTCCGCCGCTCTAACCCTAAACAAATCAGACTACCTGAGCAAGTAGTGCGAGGAAGAGGAAGACGGGCAGAGATGAGACGTCGGTTTAACGAACACCCAAGCGGCGAGACCCTGCCGCGGAGGCTGCGTCGAAAGCCCTGACCGGTCTCGCGTTCCTTTCCGGAAAACAAAAACAAAACATTTAAATAATTAAAAAATAAAAACCTCCGGCCTTCCCGCCCCGCCCGCTCCACGTGCCCGAGCGACCACACGCCCCTCGATTCCCCTCTCCGGTGGAATGTCAAAACCGGGTATTGCCGACCCCGCCGGGCAGCGCCTCCACAGCCCGTGTGAGAATGACAAATTTGTTGCTTTCGTGAGTCTTCCCTGTTTTTTCTTCTTCTTCCTCCTCGGCCGTGAAGAGGGGTACGGATCAGAATGGGTTGAACAGGCTTCGGGCACACGGCTTTCGATTATTTCGCTTAAATTGAATCGACGCCGGCGCACCAAAACGTTCATGACTATCATTCTGCTTGGGAAAGGTCAAAAGTCACGCATGAAGCGGCACTGGGGGGTTCGCGAGGGGACGCAAACACCATTGTACACTCAAACCAAACAAAAGGATCCCGATTGAAGATTTGTGTTTTCAGCTCGTTCCCCGTCCTCACTCAGGCACAGACATTTGGAATCCCCGTTGAAATCGCTTTAAATCACAACACAAACTCGTCGAAATAACAAGTCCCTGAGTCACGGTCAGGTTCCCTCTTTTAGCGACTGCCTCCCACTGCTGCTCGGATGAGAGCAACAGCACAACTTTCAGATGGACATCAACATAGCACGTGTCCACGAAGGGGCTTTATCTCAAGGGGGAGGGAGGGAAAATCGTCGGTCGCGTCGTCAGTCACATTCCGTCGTTCGATCGTCGTCGTCGTCGGTCAGGGCGTCGGTCGCGTCGTCGTCGTCGATCCCATTTTCCACATGCCATCCTCTTTTTGATACCTCACCCCCAACACACCACTCCTAATTCCATTTACTTTCCTTTGCGTACGTATATGTGAATGAACCTCATACACTGCTGAGGGTCGGATGATGTTAATGTGCGCCCTTTTTTTGGAAGAGCATTTCTTTTTAAATTGGTGTGTCCAGGATCTTTACAGGATATGCAAACAGAAGAAGCCGTAGGACTACGAGTTCTACAACAGCTGCTCACCTGCGGCGCAAAGTCTTGAGAAAAAAGGGCATGGGAAAGTGTCTCCCTCCCTTCCCTCCCGACCCCTTTCTCATTTCATCTCAGCCACTCTCACTCTGGACCCTCACCTCATCTCTCTCTCTCTCTCTCTCTCTCGTCTCTCTCTCTCTCTCCTCTCTCTCTCTCTCTCTCTCTCTCTCTTCTCTCTCTCTATCTCTCATATCTCTCTAATCTCTCTAATCCTCTCTATGATCTCTCTATATCTCTCTATTCTCTATCTCTCTATCTCTCTATCTCTTCTATCTCTCTATCTCTCTATCTCTCTATCTCTCTATCTATCTCTCTATCTCTCATTCTCTCTATCTCTCTATTTCTCTATCTCTCTATCTCTCATCTCTCTCTCTTCTCTCTCCCTCTCTCTCTCCTCTCTCTCTCTCTCTCTCTCTCTCTCTCTCTCTCTCTCTTCCTTCTCTCTCTCTCTCCTCTCTATCTCTCTATCTCTCTATTCTCTCTATCTCTCCACCTCTTCTAATCTCTCCACCTCTTCTCTCTCTCTTCTCCTCTCTCTCTCTCTCTCTCTTCTCTCTCTCTCCTCTATCTCTCTATTCTCATATCTCTCTATTCTCTATCTCTATCTCTCTATTCTCTCTCTTCTCTCTCTTCATCTCTCTCTCTCTCTCCTCTCTCTCCTTTCTCCTCTCTCTCTCTCTCGTCTATCTCTCTATCTCTCCACCTCTTTCTCTCTCTCCACCCCTCTCTCTCTCTCTCTCTCTCTCTCTTCTCTCTCTCTCTCTCTCTCTCTCGTTCCACCTCTCTCTCTCTCTCCTTCTCTCTCTCTCCTCTCCTCTCTCTCTCCTCTCTCTCTCTCTCTCTCTCTCTCTCTATCTCTCTATCTCTCTATCTCTCTATCTCTATCTTTTTTTTTTCCCTCCCCAACCCCTTTGCCCCTCCACCCTTCTTTAAGGTATTGAGCGTCTTCGAGGTTTTAAGTTGTATCTTTGGATCTTTGAGTGTAAGAAAGTGTGAACCTGACAAAAAAGAGCCTGACAATAAATGCACCGAGGAAACGTTGGTCATTGTGTAAAATAAACCAAAGTACCAATGTGAACCGAGGATCGGTACTTTATCTAATCTACATTCCAGGCCAATCTGTGTGTGTGTGTGTGTGTGTGTGGTGTGTGTGTGTGGTGTGTGTGTGTGTTTGTGTGTGTGTGTGTGTCTGTGACCGCTGTTTCTCGACAACCGCGGTCCGATCAATTGAAACTTGCCAGGTATATTGCTGGGACCTGAGGATGTGCCTTTTCAAGTTTGTATTAATCGGACAAGTGCTTCCCAGTTATGGCCATTTATTTACCAAACCCAATGGAAAAGACACGTTGTTGCGTGGGCGTGGCCGATGGGGGAAGGGAAGCTCAGGCCGCTGTTCGCCCATTACGGGTTAAAAGACGGCTTCCTGGATAATGATGACTTCGTGTATCTTAATAATTTCTCGATTTCTTATGCGCATTATGATAAACACAATGGCCCCAAGTTATGATCGTTTTCATATGAGACGTGCATAAATTTCGTTAACACAGAGAAGCTGGATGCTCCGAACAGGAAGTAATTTTTTTTCTCTCTTCTCTTCTCTTTTTGTTTTCCTTGCGCTGACATTGCGGAAAAGGCAAAATAAGTTGGCGCTAATTGAATAATTGGCCATTAATAAACCTAAATTGCGAATCATCGTAACTGTGATATGCGAACTTCGCCGCCACGCACGAATGGGCAGCGAGAGCGAAGAAACGACCTGGTGGTTGTTGGGTTGTGGTCTCGCGGTGTGGAATATGTATTTATTATTATTATTATTTTTTTTTTTTTTACGGGCACGTTACTAGTTGTGTAAAATGATGCGAGGACCAACATGAACTAGGATCAGAACTTTCATTGTGTAAAATGAACCAAGTTCCAAATTTAAACTGAGGTTCGGTACTTTCATTTGTAAAATGATCGAGGGGACCAACATGAAACCTAGTATCAGAACTTTCATTGTTCGTTAAAATGAACCTAGTTACCAACTGAACCTAGGATCAGAACTTTCATGTGTAAATGAACCTAGTACCAAACATTGACCCTAGATCAGACTTTCATTGTTTAAAATTGAACCGAAAAAGGTTACAACATGAACCGAGGATCGGACACTTTCATTGTTGTTAAAATGAACTAAGGGTCCAATATTCAACGGGATCGGTACTTTCAATTGTGTAAAAGAACCTAGGTACCAACATGAACCTAGATCAGAACTTTCATTGTGTAAAATGAACCTAGGTACCAACGATGAACCGAGGATCGACTTTCATTTGTGGTAAAATGAACTGAAGTTCCAATATTAACGAGGATCGGTACTTTCATGTGTAAACTGAACTAAGGTTCCAATTTAACCGAGGATCAGTACTTTCATTGTGTAAAACTTATATGTGGCTAGTGCAAAAAAAAAAAAATTTTTCAAAACAACCACACAGGCCGTTCCTTCGCTCTCGTAAAACGACGACTGGATTGGCATTGTGTTTACTCTATAAATCGCAGAAGAAATCGAGAAATTATAATAGAATACAGTAAGTCAACACCATCCGGAAGTCCGTACGTTTGTAACCCGTAATGGGGAACGTGCTCTAACTTGGCCATAACTTGAAACCACTTGTCCATAATTGTCAAAACCTTGAAAAGCAAAAAAACAGAGATATAATACTGTGGGTTGCAAAACGCCAAGCAACGTGTCCTTCATTGTGTACTAAGGCGCCCTTTCCCCATCGGCCACGCCTACGCAGCAACGTGTCCTGTCATTGGGTTTGGTAAAATGCCAAGATTGGGAACCACTGTGGATTAATAGCAAACTTGAAAAGGCGAGCACGTCAGACACCACCAACTAACAACGCACAGTTCACACTTAACGACAGACACACACCAGCGACAACACAGCGTCACAGACACACAACACACACACACACACACACACCCTCACACACACAACAACACACAACACACACACAAACACACACACACCACACACACACGACACGACAACACAACAGACACAAACACAAACACACAACACGACAAAACACACCAGCTAGCTCACACAGCACACATACAGACAGACCACACACACACAAACAGCGCGACGAGGCACACAAACACAACAACCTAGCAGACGACACACACACACTCACACCACACAGACACACACACACACACACACAGCACAACAGACACACAGCAGGACACACACACGGACAGCACCCACAGACACACACGACGGACACCACACACAAACACACACACAGAACACCACACACACAGACCAAACACACAGACACACACACACACACAACACACACACAAGCACACACACAAACACACACAGACACACACACACACAGACACACCACACACACAACACTTCTGCTGGAATTATAGATAGATGAACGAGTGATGTTTGCGACTATCTTTAGTGTAGGAGACTATAATCTGTATCTGTATTCCTGTTATATTATATATATATATTATATATATATTATATATATAATATATATATATATATATATTTTAATTAATGTATTTGTTGATACTCTTTAAATCAGAACAATCGTAAGAGGATTCTATTTTTCCTTTTTATTTTCTACGCGGTTTTCGGACGAGCTTCCAGCTGGGTTAACAATATTAAACCGTTATTGGGTATATCTCGCGTTGAATATTTAAGTGATCACCGGGTTACATCCATTGTCGTTATTTCGCAATATCTTTTTTTTTCATTTCGAACCTCATATGAAGAAATATTGAAACAAACAAAAAAAAAACTACCCGTAATATTCAGTCGAAATGAAATTATTCCTAACGACTATTTTTTTTAGTACAATGAAACATTAAGACGAGCTGTAGTAGTTAAAATCGGGGTTGGGTGAATTGTGTAACCGGAAGATTTGTGACCGTAGCGTTGTGCTCGCGCTTTACGTGTTGTGTTGAACTGTGCAGGATTATAATTTAAAAAGGAGGAAATGTCGAACTTTCTCGCTTTCGCGACAGGCGAGGGAGGACATGTGGAAGTTCTTTCCGCCGGATCTTCAAGGACATCAGCCAGCGTTTTTCCCCGGAAACCCCACTGGAATAACACACGGGGAGGAACATTTAGTATTATTATTATCTTATTTTGTGTACAAACTATATTATATTTCGTCATACTTCATCGATCTGCGCAATGGTTCTGATCGTTGGAACTGTACGTGACACATTAACGGAGCTCCTGACCCGCTCTTCATAACGGTGGGATGCAATATGCAACCTTTTGGCGGGAGTCACTTTGGAATGGTTGTGACCCATTCACCATGGAGCCATCTTTTATTTCGTCCCAAATATTGCGGTTCTTTGTTTTTTTCATGAACTGCCCACTCTTCCTTTCCGCCACCCTTCCATTACCCCCACCCCACAACCCCCCATTCCCCACCCCACAACCCTCCATTCCCCACCCCAACCCTCCATATCCCCACCCCACAACCCTCCATTTCCCCCACCCCCACCCTCATTCCCCCACCCCACAACCCTCATTCCCCCAGCCCCCATCCCCAACCAGACCCTCCATTCCCCACCCCACAGACCCTCCATTTCCCACCCACGACTCCTCCCACCCACACTCATCCCCCACCCCACGACCCTCCTTCCCCCCCCCACGACCCTCCATTCCCCACCCCACACCCTCCATCCCCCACCTCATTCCCCCACCCCACGACCCTCCATCCCCACCCCCAACACCGTCCATTCCCCCACCCCACAACCCTCCATCACAAATCCTTCCCCACCCCACAACCCCCTCCCAACTCCATTCCCCCACCCCACAAACCCTCCAGTCCCCCACCCCACGACCCTCCATTCCCCCACCCACGACCCTCCATTCCCCCACCCCCACCTCCGATCCCCCATCCACCGACCCCACATCCCCATCCCCCACGACCCTCCATTCCCCACCCCACGACCCATCCATTCCCCCACCCACGACACCTCATTCCCCCACCCCACGACCTCATTCCCCACCCCACGACCCAGTCCACATCCCGCCACGCCCTCATTCCCCACCCCACACCCTCCATTCCCCACCCCACGACCCTCCATTCCCCCACCCCACAATCCCTCCATTCCCCACCCCACAACCCTCCATTCCCCCACCCCACACCCTCCATTTCCCCACCCCACAACCTCCATCCCCACCCCACAACCCTTCATTTCCCCCACCCCACAACCCTCCATTCCCCACCCCACAACCCTCCATTCCCCCACCACACCCTCCATTTCCCCACCCCACAACCCTCCATTCCCCCACCCCACAACCCTCCATTTCCCCACCCCACAACCTCCATTCCCCCACCCCACAACCTCCATTCCCCCACCCCACAACCCTCCACACACCTGCATGCTTCTTTTTTTTTCCTGAAATTTGTTACCTGCCACACTGAAGGTGGCGGGAACTAATGTTGTCACACCTGTCTGTCTGTGAGTATGATATTTGAAAAAGTTGTGGACAAGCTATGACAAACTTTCTGGATGAGTTGGTCGGTGACAAAAACAAGCTTCTCATTCGATTTTGGTTCAGGCCGTCAGCAATCAGGTCTATCAGGATACAAAAGGTGAACTGCTCATCCTGGTGAGCTATGTGCTCTACCCTATCCCAACCAGAAGGGTGTAATCAAAATTATTGAAGTGCAGTATCAGGAATGCTTGTGGGTGTACATCGCCACCTGCTCGAGGAGGACGCTGGCTGGGAGAAGGTTTGATTCGTGTTGTTGCCCTGATCGGTGCAGTGACGAGATTGGTGTCATCGCCTGCCCTGAAGCCCGTTATAACCGCAGCCCCGTGGTGGCCGGGACCAAGCTGGGCCTCGAGAGTTGGTGCCTCAAACTCTTGCGCCGCATCTTCACAGCCGCCTCGTGCAGCACGTCGGGAAAGATCTGGCTTGACCTGATGGTAGGTGATGTTTTGGCTTTAATTTGCATGCTTGTCTGTCTGTGCTTGTCTTTCATTTTTAGCTCACCTGGAACGTAGCTCCGGGAGCTTATGGGATGGCACGTTGTCCGTCCGTCCACAAATATTGCAGCTTCTCTTAAACTCCACATATGATTTCGATGAAACTTTTACCACAAGGTTCAACACCCTGTATGTACCAAAGTGTGTTCATGGCATTAAAAAAAAATCTGGCCCTAATGGGGTCTATGGGGTTGTCCCCCCAAATAGGTATTTGCTTTCTTCTCAGAAACTACAAACAATTCCGATGAAACTTGACGACAACCTTCATCACCCATGATATACCAAAGTTTGTTCACACCATTAAAAAAAAAATCGGTGTTTCAGGGGGTCTACTGGAGGAGTTGCCCCCAAAAGAGGTATTTGCTTTCTTCTCAGAAACCACACCACACATTCCGATGACACTTGAACACAACCTTATCACTCGTCATGTACCAAAGTTTGTTTCCGGCATTGGAAAAAAAAATCCACAGGTATTTACTTTCTTCTTCGTTACGTATTTTGTTGGTCATCCATGCCTACCAGTGGTTCCCTGGTTATCTATTTCAGTGGGCCCCAGGGTATTGCCCCTATGCTTAATGACCCCCTCAGAGTATAAACTACTACTTAGGGGGTTTTTTTTCCTTTCCTAATTACGAGATGTATCTCGGATCCGGCTGGACTTTCGGAAAGGAATTTATACAATAAAGGGAAGAATTATTTTCAATTTTTATCTTGACCTAATTTTCAACCTAATTGTAGAAAAATTTTCGTTTTACCACAACTCGACTAAAATTTGGCCGATCGTAACAATTTCCCTCTCTAGAGCCAATCTGCGTTCGCCGAGACCTCGAGCAATCCACATTTCCACTTAATTTACATCATACCCCTCCGAGGTAAGGTCAATGGCGGTCGAACCCCCCCCCCCCCCCAAAAAAAAACCCGGCGTTTTTTTGTTTTTTGTCATCGCTCAATTTTGCCACGATGGTATCTCAAAGACCGCTTGGCCTTCCAAGATGTTCTTGCATCATACTAGTGTACCTGCACTGACGTTGTGCATCTGATATTTGATTCGTGTCCTTCAACTACTCTTGGATTGTGACCTAATGACCTAAAAAAACAAAACAAAAAAAAAACACCTTTTTGATCATACCGTGAATAATTTTCATGATGTTGAGTTTTATAGATTACATTGGAGATGGGACACATTTTCTTGCCTTACACTCCATCTCTAAGTGTTGATGGTCATTGTTAAAGGTTATATGGCTGTCCGAAAAAAGAAAAGGCCATCATTGACTCGCAGGTGCCAGGGAGGCCAAGGTGTTTGGCTCGATTCTTATTCCTTTGATCTTTGAAAAGGATGTTGAATGTTAGGTCTGTGGCAATTGTGCTCGCTGCGGTGGAAGCGGCTTGTGCCATAACATGGAAACACAGGCTTTGCACGTCTGCACGTAGCTGAAAGAAAATGTAAGTTTTGGTGACAATGTCGAAAATTGGTGGAACAATTGGCAAGGTCTGCTGCGTAGAGTGACTGTATGGTGAGAAACTGTGGGTGGTGAAGAGAGGGTAATGGAGGAGTAGGTGCATGAGGCGAACACAAGTTGACAAGTGTGCCCACGTGTTTATGTGGTTCAAGGAAGAAAAAAAATAAAAAATTGAGGTTAAATCGTAGATTGATATAATTAATCTATCCATCCATCCATTGGGATCATACTCTGTGCGGAGCGTTGGTGCTGCCTACGCAGTCTCCTTGGCTATTGGACACAATCCTGGAGGGTCGCCACTCCGACACAGGATACCAGCATGCTGGCACTCATTTTGTCGACTCAAAAGGATGACGGGCCGAGTCAACCCCACCTGGTATTAATTCAACAGCCGAGTGGGATTTGAACTCGAGGATTCTCGGATCCCAAGCCCACCACCTAATAACCATTAAGCCAACACCAGGCATATATCGAAAGTGAATGCATTGAACCTGTGGGGTTTTTTTGACGAAGTGTAACTAAATTGTATTACCAGATGCCCATTTTGTGGCATTTAATAATAACGTGGTAAAATTGATCACCATTTACCTGTCTGATGTAAAATTGGTTTATGCTTGGAGTATTGCCGTCTCAACATTGGGTTGTGGTTGAGATTGTCTTTGGCTCAACTTAATTTGATGTGTGTGCATTGGCCCCGTTGATTGATCGCAATACTTTTTTTTTTAACCTCACCTCTCAAACTACTCACTGCACATCACTTCACCCATTTTGCCATTAGTCTTGCTTTTTGTGAGAATATACTGTACCTTGCGCAATTGTGTGATCCACATTGGCCATAAAAAATTCACTTAATAGCTGCTTAATTAATAAAGTAAAAAGTGATGAATTATCAAAAATTCAGGTTTTTGGAATGGAATGTTACGGTGTTTAAATTGTGGGGAGTGGGGAGGGAGCGGTTGACAGCTCGTGCTTTGCTGTTGTTTAATGATCGGCTTTCTGAGAATCTCTCGAGTTAACCACATTCGGTGGTGTGATGGTTAGAGTGTCCGCTCCGCATCTGGGAGGTCGGTGATTAAAACCCCCCAGCCAAGTCGTACCAAGGACTAATGTTTAAAGATGGTACGTGCTGCTTCCTTGCTTGACATTCGACATTTAAAAGGTTAAGAGCACTGCCAATCTCCGTCGGTTGGCATCCATAGGGAGGAGAAATTCCTCCTTAGGAAATGCCCGCTGAGTGTGGTGAGAAAGTTGCGCCATTGTTGTGACGTCGCTGGTACCCAGAGTACCCAGGGAAGTGACGGCACTTCTGTCTGCCGACATACTCGGTTCGATCACGATCCCACATGTCTCCGGGAAGAGGCAAGTTGTCGCCAGCACTTGAAACAAATTCGAAATTCCTGTTCTCACCTACAGGGAGCACTGGTTCAGCGGCACAGCTACACTCCAGCAGTGATGCAAACAAATGATCAGCAAGATTTATAAAATGTACACAATCTGTAATAATGGTACGTGCAGTTTCTCAGCTATGTGATCTTGTTCACGTAACCAATTCAAAGGCACACCTGAGTTGCATGACGTGTCAGTTTGGGTTACAGCCACTGTCTGCGAATGTCTTGCCTCGACAGCACGGTAGAGCTCACGCACACGTTGCTGCTTCTGAATCCGGACTGCACGACTGCTTGGAATGTCCGGTACGCCCTGCTTGCTTACAATAGTACACATGTAAAAAGTGTGAAGGATTGTTCAACAAATGATGTTCACACGTTTTTGTCGATGGTGTGTGTGTCCCCCGTTTATCCTCTTTCCACTAGTCTTAACACCTGATTGTCCTCTCTCACCGCTGCTTTTATTGTGATAGACTTCGTGCATCTAAATGGAAAAGGATTTAATAAAAGTATTTTGCTATGATTTTGGAAAGCAGAAAACATGCGTATGGATAACACAATGGTTAAAAGTGTCATAGTAAGAGTAGACGAAGCATGTTACTAACCCCTAAGCATAGAGATGAAGCATTTTTTTTGTGTGTGTGTGCGTGATGGTGGAGAGAAGAAAAAAGGGGGGGGGGTGTTAAAAGACACTGCGTCAACGGGGGTAAACTTTTGGAATTTTTTTTTTTAATACGACCTTTAAAATCTTTGTTTTTTTTCAATTGAATTGTGTACATCAACAATGTAGACACAAATCCCCATATTGGCACTTTCAAAACACTTCTGTTTAGCAGTATTTGGACAAAATATTACAGCATATGGCACGTTGCATCATCTCGACCAATCAAATTCGCTGCTTGCAGAATCCGCCCATGTCCTTTTTTTCATTTAATTTTATTTTATTTTTTAATTTTTCTTCCAGACCGCATGGGGAAGGTTTTCTTTATGAACACTCTTGTAACTTATGCAACAATTCAAACAGCCAGCCCTTTCTCTGATAGTTTCTCTTTTCATCTGATGAGTGGTGAAAAGTAAATCGCTGCTCCTGTGCGGCATTGTTGATGCCCTCAGGTGCTCATGCCAAGGCAGAGCTTGCTTGAATCTGTGTTTATGAAACTGGGCAGGTGTATATTTAATTGAATCCACCATGACTATCAAACCAGGTCTGTCATTAGTGATTGTGAGATGTCGGTCGGGCGGAGATTATTGCACTTGTCATTGTGAATGATGCGCTTTCCTCCACCTGAGCCACATTCAATAGGTATGTTTAAAAATTTTTTTATATGTGGGTGATATTACAATATGAAGTGAGCTTGTGAAAAAGGAAATCGTGTACCCCAATCAAGTGATGCAATTTCCAGGTGAATGTGTGAAGAGCAGCAAGTTGCTCATGGAAATGCATTTCATTCTGCACTTTAACACGTGGTAGTAGTTTCCACTTCAGAGAGAGAGAGAGCACCGTGGGTCTCAAGTTCATTCACGAGATGTGCACTTAGTTTCCTGTTGAGGTCTGAGTACACATGACGCCAGTTCTTTAACAATAGGCCCAGTTGGATAAGTCCACAGGTCTCTCTCAACTGGTTTGGAAATATTGATGACAAAGACTTCAAATTCGGAGCACACTAGCAGCATTCCTTAAGCTTAAGAGATGGTCATTTCACTGTTATGAGACTAATTGAGAATCTCTCTTGTTGCCATGAGTTACTGATGCAAAGATTGTGATTTGATTTGCAGAAAAGAGTTGATACAGGTGGGCCTCCTTCAGCCTGGGAAGGACCTTTGGTTGGGAGACTTGCTCTTAGCAGGTTTCCCAAAAGCCCTGATACATGGATTCATAGGTGGGATATATATATATCTTTTTTATGATACTTTGTTACAGTTCATGTTTTGATACCCTTTTGTTGATGTTGATGTTTGTTTAAATAGCTTAAATATCTGAATTTGCACTGTGCCTGAATTCTTTAATGTTGTCTTTTCAATGCTGTGCTGTTGGTTTGTTTGATTATTTGAAACCGATCTACTGATAACACTCGGTTGTGTATGATGGTGGTGTTTTCTACATCGAATTTTGTGTGGTATGAACATGCACACATTCAGTTATCCAGCCATTTATTTTTTTCACCGACTTCTGTTGAATCGCAAAAAGGAAACGAGCAAGACGATTTTCACTACCTTGTATGTATTACGAGGGGCATGCATCCCTCACCAACCGCGGTTTTACAACCACGGTTTAGTGTATCCACTCTTAATGTTCTGTATAACATTTTGCCAACACTGTTTCGAGTCACCACGGTTTTCCACGGCAGCACATCAGTCTGCCACCCGCCATTTCAAATCTCCCACCACCATGCTCAAGTGCCCGCCACGAGTGGCGCATCAAGCGCAGTGACCCAGGCTTGCCTGCTTTGTTCTTTGTACAGCTCCACACACGGTACGACAAGACTGCACGTTGGTGGTACCCAAGGAAAAGCAAATCCGATGTGCACACTGCCATCAGAAAACCGCAAGAAGATGTGAAAATGCCTATTTCTATTTGTAGGACATCATTTATTACCTCCACCACCAAAGGTGAAGGAGGTTATGTTTTCACCCTTCTGTCTGTCTGTCTTTGTTCTTACGAAATCTAAAGATTTCGTAAGTATATTGATGACTTCCGTCTCTTGTTTGTGTGTTTGTGTGTTTGTTTGTAGGCACGATAACTCGAGAACGGAGAAGAAGCTACCAATGTCAAATTACACCACGTGATTCAGGAGGTGATGGCAGCGCTGATTAGATTTTGGTCAAAATCGGTCAACGGTCAAGGTCACAGTGAGTGAGGTCAAACATAATTCCGTAAATTCATGTGGAGAAATGGAGTATATTTGCTTCGGTCGACGTTACGAGTTCGTTTTAACTTCGATTTTAATTTGTGTTCGGTTTTTGCGATCGCTTAGGACGCTTAACACTGGGTTGTCGAAATTCTGGTAAAAATCGGATGTTTTGGAGACGTTTTAAGATTGTATAAAAATATTTCACTCGCCGCGTCACGGCTCGTCACGTGGTGCAGCGCGCTCGAGCAGAGGCGTCGTTGAGTCACGTAAAGTTTTCCGTGTGCACGCTGACGGTGTTTTCGATAAAGATGGTGTTTAAAAGTCATTTTTTATCCCAATAAAGGTTATCGTCACATGCCTGACTCGCTAAGCGTCGGATTATGTAAAGATTGTTGGTGGATGGCCGAATATTACGGTTTTGTGACTTTGATAAAATAATATTAAATAATTGCGTGGAGAAATGGAGATTTTTGCTTCGGTCGACGTTACGATTTTTGATGGTTTGGTACAGAATCATCGTAGAAATTTCTGGTTTGCGTCGCTACCTTCTCTAGAGACAGCTTTTATTAGACAAGGTCAGAGGTCAAGTTGACGATTCGTAAGTACCAGTCTATGACTGCTTGTTTGTTTGTTTGTGTGCACGATGTCTTTAAAAGTTGTGGATGGATTCGGATGAAACTTGGTGGACATGTTGGGTGTGTGACAAGGAAGAATTGATTCAATTTTCGTGAAGATCCAAATCCGGATCTGATAATTTTTTAAAGTGATCATTCACCATTGAGAAAATCTAGGGCGAAATAGGGCTAAACTAATATATAGCATGATATCTCAAAAAGTTGTGGACGGATTCAGATGAAACTTGGTAGACAGGTTGGGTTTGTAGCAAGGACGAGTTGATTTGATTTTGGTGGAGATCCGAATCCAGATCTGGATACGAGAATTATTTAATTTTTAAAGTGATTCTTCATTGAGAGATAGGGCTAAAACGATATAGTACTGTATGGCATGATATTTCAATAACGTATGTGGCCCAATATGTTCTCGTGGATCAGGCATTACGTGGCGGAGGTACGCGCTCTACCGAGTGGCCTTCTAGTTTTAGTTATTTTTGCATTATTTTCAAAATAAATATCATTTTTGTTCTATCTATGTCTAATTCATCCTAAAAAAAAAAGAGTTGTACTTGAATAGTTCCAATTCAAAACACTTGGGGCATAAATGGGTTAAAAGACCTACTTCCTCTACACCTCCACACACACGTCCACCATCATCACCATCTTTCGTGCAATCTCAGTTGCCAGTTATCCTGCTTCATCATCAGGGTTTGGTTTTCCATTGAGGAGCCTGTGCCTGAGGAGGAGGGGGCAGCTTTCGTCCCATTAACCCCCCCCCTCCCCAACATCACCATCAATGTCAGTCACTGTCACCGTATCTGGACTGCTCTTGCAATATCGGGTGCAATTACCCATGCACATGAAGCAAAATGTGTGGCTAAGCAAGAAGAACCTAACCACCGTGGTTGGCGAGAGATACCTGTATTTCACCTCATTGTCATCCATCCATCCATCCATCCATTGGGACCATTCTCTGTGCAGAGCGTTGGTGCTGTCTAAACGGTCTCCTTGGCTATTGGACACGATCCCTGACGGGTTGCCACTCCGACACAGGATACACTCCAGCAAGCTGGTACTCATTTTGCCGACCTCGGAAGGATGACGGACAGAGTCAACCCCACCTGGTATTAATTCAATAGCCAAGGGGGATTTAGAACTCAGGATCCAAGGATCCCAAGCCCACCACCCTAACCATTAAGCCAACACCAGGCATACTGTTGCCCATAAGGCAGTTAGAATGACAAGAAGGTGGTGGCTTGCTTGTTCTTAAAGCAACACAAGGTTGTCTTTAAATTGTTGGAAAACGTGGAAGGTGCAAAGCAGGTGGAGGTGAGAATTTGCAACCTCTCCCCACCAACACGATTAACTATTTTGAGAATCCCTAATGAGTTTGAAGTTGATGGTACAGTGCAAGCAAGATATGCACAAACAACCTGGGAGACCTCTCATATCAACTGGTGAGGACGATGCAGGTTCTGTGATCCAAGCATTCTTGCGATCACCACAAATATGTGCAAGGCAGTGTGTGCATGAGACCCGCCCGATCCAGTCGGCCAAGTGTACATCAGAATCTGAAGGCTGCTGGCTGGAAAGCATATATGCCAAGATTGGATTGTTGCATACCATGAGTGAAGATAATCCTGACTGCTGGGTTGAGTTCTGTGAGTTGTTTGAGTTGGTGATACTGTTTATGATTGTGCATGCATGCGTGCGTGCGTGTGTGTGTCTGTGTGTAGAAAGGAGTGCCAATTTTTTTTCACCAATATTTTGAACTTGTTGATTTCCATGTTTCGTGTTTGAATCCTTTCTCCAATGTCTGGTGTTTTGGATGTTGGTGTGTTGCTTTAATTTAAACCATCAAGAAGATTGAGGTTTAAAGCTGGAGCAAATATTAACCCCGGGGGTCCAGCACGCCAAAGATGGGCCAAATGGCCTCGTTTCCTTGTTTGAGGTCACACAGGATCGTGCGATGACTACTTTCACTCGGTGTAGTCCTGTGGTGACTGTGGTCCCTTTTGTATAGTCATTTCCATTCTGCATACGGAATATAAATACCAAAGTGCAGTTGGTTCGATTCCCAACAAATTAATTCACCTTCAAACGTAATGCGGAAGGGCCGAAGCGTCCACCAAGCACCACCCCTTCCCCTCCGAGGGAATTCTCGATCAGCCAGAGCGGCATTATTTTTAGTTACGATCAGTTTGATTAAGTATTGCAATTTTTTTTAATTGTGCCGTTAACCGTGCGTGTTAATATGATGTGATACAGCAAATTTTTGAGGCAATTAGCCCAGGGGTATGGAATCACACAAAAATACACAATTTGGTGTCTGCCTGCCTGACCATGATAGGTTCGGTCGTCAACTTATCCAATCTCAACCAAACTTGTCGGGTCGGGGGGGGGGGGGGTTAAGGCTCACACGACAGGTTGTCAAGACTTTATTTGCCCTCCTCTCCGAAGGGGTTTTCTGCCAAAAACCGCCAAGGTGTATAAATAGCTTGTCGTGGCGTTTCATGGAGCACACATACTGGAAGCTAAAAATATATTAAACCACAAATTATTCAGTGAATTCCATCCAACGTACGATTACGTTTTTAGCCGTTGCCACTGTTGTTACTCAAATATATATTGTTGTGAGAATGCCTTTTCGGTGGTAACTATGCATAGGATAGCACTAGTTATTTCTCATATTGCATATTTTGGTGTAAGCGTGAGGGAATTTAATTGGGATGGAGAATGTGCATCGATTTATGTTTGGAAAGCTGTTGTCAACTTTTCCGCACATGTTTGTGTCTAAAACCACTTTCCCTTCATCCCGCTTCTTAATGCCCTCACCTTTGTAACCCGTATTAAATGTGCTTTTTAGCGTTCTGACAGGCCGCTAGGTGGGAAGGCTGCCATGACAGCGAAGCGTGCCAAAGGTGCTGAGTGACAAGTTTGGAGGGGAGGGGGGATGCCCCACCCATGAACAAGGCCCTGAACTAACAGCGGCTGAGTGGCGAGGGGCTAAGTGCATCACAAGATCGGGTGGGGGCTGACTCGATGAAAGGGGTGACCAGGCTCTGCCAGGAAGGACTTGCAAAGGGAGCTTTAATAGGTACATTGACATATTTCCCCCACAGAACAGGCGTTTCCGGCACAGCCAGAACCCCTTCCCCACCCAAGAAGCCGTGCCCACTCTCAGTGCTCATGCAAGCTCCGGTCATGAACAGAGACTGTTCTCACCGAAGATGTAGCACCTCTGAACTCGCTGTGTCCTGCCGGTCGCAGCAGCAGTGTTTCCTGTCTTGTGTTATCTATCTCTATCTCTTGAGGAATGTGTGAGGCCTTAAGGATTAGATATATGTAAGCCTCCCATTCATTGTCGTGGGCACATACAGATTTGGGTTATTATTAATTGTTGTTACACTGCATTGCTTCCTTTGTATTCCCCCCCATGTGTTCAATACATTATAATATAACTTGGTCTCTGTTTGAATTTGACTGTCTTTATTGCTAGTCTGGTTGGATATGTCTGTTAAAGGACAGATTGGGTTTGTTGATTAGCACCCAACACTAGACTGTGTCTGTGTTTGTGTTTGGCGATTTGCTCGGTCGCCATTAGTGTAACGGACGCACGGCACCGATCAGGGTGACGCATCGATGAGCTCGGTGATTCCATTGGAGCTCGGTATTGTGGCAAACAGGACTGTAATCAAGCTGGGAACGACATAATCATTCGGTCGTCGTGACCGCTTTGACAAGGTGCATCAGGGTTCGGACCAGGTAACTGGCTGAACATGGTGGCTGTAACAACATATTTCCCAAACTGCATTCTAAGATGACTGTCCATGGTTCTTTGCTAACTAGCTTTTGTTAATCTGCCTTTTACCATTTTCTTCACCTTCCCTTCCAAGGCGGTGGCTGCTGCAACGGTTGGTAGCTGCTAAAGAAATTGCCGAAGCTCCCAGTGGAGATTTTTTTGAGGCCTTCCAAACTCTCTTGCATGGGGAATTGGTAGTGTGCACAGCTGCTGCCGACAGATACCCCAGCAACTACAATGCTTGGTCACACCGATGTTGGGTCGTTCAGCACCTTGCAGGCTGTTGCCCGAAGGTAGGACCTCATTTTCATCGCCACACCTGCTGCAAGTCATATCACAGTCCATTCAGCCAAGCACAAAGTTATGGAAAGTTGATCGAGATTGACTGAACATCCTTAAGATGGAACCTTGTACTGGGTGTTTCTGATTGCATTTGCATGTAGACGTGGAAAACTTTACAGTATTTCAGGTTGTCTTGCAGCTCTCGCAATCCATTGTCTAGAGATGGCCACACTGCCTATGATCGATACAGATATTCCTTTTGAACCAGTGTCTGGTTGGATCTGTAAGATTTGCACATGGTCTTTCAACAGAGAAATGTACAAAACGATTCTTAAAGTAAGCATTTGTTAAAAAAAATACAAACGATTAAACCATAAGTCACCCCACCTCATTTTTTGGGATCTTCATGGTCAAGCTTCCTCATCTTTTCCCTCCAAGACGATCAAATGTATTCCATCTTTATTCCTCTCCCTCTTCTTTACCAACCTCTCCACTGCTACAATCCCACATAGGTACTGCAGGCTGAACTTGAGAGCACTCAGGCTTGGGTTGAGAATCACGTATCTGACCATAGTGGCTTCCACTACCGACAGTTCCTCCTCGGTGCTTTGGCAGCTGATACTGTCGGAATGTCACAAGCCTGTGTGCATATGCATCCCAGCACAAATATACCTGCAGTCGAGATGTGTGCAGGAGGATCTCTGGCAGCTCAACACATTCACAATGAGTTTGACCTCTGCACAGATCTCAACCTTGCTTACCCTGGACATGAAAGCCTTTGGAGCCACAGGTTGGTAACGTTTCTGGGATCTTTACCTCCACCACCGAAAGTGAAGGGGGTTATGTTTTCACCCCCCCCCCCTTGTCTGCTTGTTACTTGCAAAAATCAAAGATTTTTCAAGAATATTGGTTGGTCTTGTGCGTTAGTCTGTTTGTTTGTTTGTCTGTCTGTCTCAATCGCCAACAGGTCGCAATTCTAAACCGGTCATCATGAAACTTTACCAAGCTGGAGAGGTAGTCTCAACTGAGAAGCCTATTGATTTTGAGGTCAAAGTTCAACTCAAGGTCAAACTTCTAAAATGATCAATTTACATCCTATTAACGTTAAAGTTGAACAGGATTTGCATAGTCCATCACTGGATTTGGAAAGCAGCTATTTTTTGAGGTCAAAAGGTCAAAGGTCAACTCAAGGTCAAACTTCTAAAATCATCAATTTGAATCTGAAAAATGATCAATTTTTATCCGATTGACCTGAACTTAGATTAAGATTGTCAATTGGAATCTTAATGAAACGAAAAATTTGATGTATCCATGACAACCTTTGTAGAAGGGGGTGGATTTTGCAAGTTTCGTGCTCTGCATGACGTGTCTTTCTTGTTTGTTTGTTTTTCTCTGTCTGTCTGTGTGTACAGGATATCTCAAAAAGTTGTCAATGGATCCGAATGAAATTTGGTGGGCAGGTTTGGTGTGTGACAAGGACGAACTGATTAGATTTTGGTGAAGATCCGGATCCCACGACTAGAATTTTAAAAGTGATTCTTCAACATTGAGAGATAGGGTCAAAAATGATATATAGCACAATATCTAAAAAGTTGAGGATGGATTTGGACAAAACTTGGTGGACATGTTGTGTGTCTGACCACAAGAAATTGATTCGACTTTGGTGAAGATCTGAATCTGGATACTAGAATTGTTTAATTCTTAAAGTGATTCTTCACCATTGAGAGATTGGGCCAAAAACGAGATATAGCATTATATTTCAAAAATGTATTGGGCTCGATATGTTCTACTGGATCAGGCATTGCGTGGCGGAGGTATGCGCTCTTCCGAGTGCCCTTCTAGTTACCCTTGTCAAAGGAGAGGGTATTGCATTTGGGTCTGTCTGTCTGTCTGTCTGTCTGTCTGTTTGTCTGCACAGAACTTTGGTGTTTTTCTCCACAACCGCTTGTCGGATTGAGACAAAATTTTCACCATTGGTGCGAATACTCATGTAGAATATTTTAGTGATAATTATGACATCATAGGTCACGTGGTGTGGCAGCAATATTAGAAAAACATTGGACCTCTATCTCTGAAACCGCACCAAGGAAAAAATTGAAATTTGGCACATGGCAAGTACTCCTCATGGGGAATGAGTGTGATTTTTTTTTTTTTTAAACGACATCACAGGTGCCCTCGTTATGACGTCATAATTGCATATGTAGAACGCCACATCCGATCAGTATGAACATTTTTGAGGGTCATGTTGGGATAAAATGGTCCACTTAATAAAAAAAAAATCATGACATCGGTCACATGATTCGGCAGCCATATTGTTTGTTTTTTTTTGAAAATCTTCAAAAATCTTCTTTCTGAAGTGGCTGAACAGATCAAGGCGAAACTTTACACATGATCGCCTGTCCATAGGAACAAAAGGTTTACACATATGATGTCATTGGTCACATGGTTTGGCAGCACATATTGGATTGAAGAAAAAATATTAAATAATGTTTTCTCTGGAACCGCTTAATCGAATGATGTGAAAGGTCATATTTATGATGTCGTAGTGATGGGAAAATACGTTCTTTAAATTTCAACTTGATCGGACACATGGTCTGGTCACCAGAATTAATTTTTTGATACGGGTTCTTTTTTGTCTTGCCAAAACAAAGTTTTTGCAAGATATGTTGGTCAGCCTGTATGTTTTTTTGTTTGTTTGTTTTTATTAGGGTACCCTGTCATTCTGACAGGGAACCCTATTGTTTTTCTTCTGTTATTCATTATTATTTATTATTTATATTTATTATTTATTCTTTTTCTGCCGGCAATTTGCGGGTTCTTTCGCTTTAAAAATCATTTTCTCAGGAACGGTAAGTCCGATCGACACGAAATTTTCACCATAGTATGTATCTTTTTGATAGCAAACTTAATTGGTAATTGTGACGTCATAGGTTACGTGGTACGGCGCCATCTTGAAAAACGAAAAAACTTTGGACCTCTGTATCTCTGAAACGGTGCGATGGAAAATTTTTTCGCTTCATACATTTGGAATAAGCTCCTCAAGGGGAACAGGGGTGATTTTCGTGAGGTCATCGGTCAGAGGTGTGCCGGTCAAATTCGTTAGGTACAACGCTGCATCGGAAAAATCTGAAATTTCTGAGCCTCATCTGCACAACAATTGACCGTAGAAAAATATATTATGACGTCATAGGTCACTTGGTTCGGCAGCCATCTTGTTTTGGGAATATTTTTAAAAAAAATCTTCTTCTCCAGAACGGCTAAACAGATTGAGGCGAAACTTTACACACACATTCCCCATGATGTCCTTTATCAAGTTTGTTAATTTCTTATTGATCGGTCATACGGTTTGGCGGCCATCTTGAATTTACCCAAAACCTTCAAACAACTTCTTCTCCAGAACGGCTCGTAAGATCAAGGGGAAACTTCAAAAACCTATTGCCCACGAGTAGGGAATATAAGTTTGTTAATTCTAATTGATAGGTCACATGGTTTGACAGCCATGTTGGATTCATGAAAAATATTAATAAATGTTTTCTCTAGAATCACATAACCTATCGAAGCGAAAATTTGCAACTATCATCCTCCATGATGTCTGCATTCATAGTAAAAATTATGACGTCACAAGTCACAGGGTTTGGCGGCCATCTTGGAGGGAAAAACGCATCTTATCCGATGAACACGAAACTTCAACACACGTATTCCACTACGGGATAGGAGGCAGGATGTAAATTTATGATTCATAAGTCATATGGGTTCGTCAGCCATCTTGGATTGAAAATTAATAAATTTTAAAAATCTTCTTCTCTAGAACGGCTAAACAGATTTAGGCGAAACGTTACACCACACATTCCCCATGAGGTCCTTTATCAAGTTTGTTAATTTTTTATTGATCGGTCATACGGTTTGGCGGCCATGTTGAATTTACCCTAAAACTTTCAAACATCTTCTTCTCCAGAACGGCTGATCTGATCAAGGGGAAACTTCACATACCTATTGCACATGAGTAGGGAATACAAGTTTGTTAATTTCTAATTGATAGGTCACATCGTTTGGCAGCCATGTTGGATTTAAGAAAAATATTAAATAATGTTTTCTCTGGAACCGCTTTACTATCGAAGCGAAAATTTGCAAATGCGATCGGCCATCAATTCTGAATAGATGGTAAAAATTATTACGTCACAAGGCACATGGTTTGGCGGCCATGTTGGTTTAAGAAAAATATTAAATAATGTTTTTCTTTGGAACGGCTTAACCTATCGAAGCGAAAATTTGCAACTGTCATCCCCCATGGTGTCTGCATACATGGTAGAAATTATGACATCACAAGTCACATCGTTTGGCAACCATCTTGGATAGAAAAACGCACCTTTTCCGATTAACACGAAACTTCACAGACATGTTCCACTACATAGTTGAAAGAAGAATATAATTTTTTGTCATCTCATTAATCTCATGTTGATCAAAGGCGAGGTCTGGGTAGTGCACACGAGTAGTGAATATAACTTTGTTAATTTCTAATTGATAGGTCACATGGTTTGGCGGCCATGTTGGATTCAAGAATTATATTAAATAATGTTTTCTCTGGAACCACATAACCTATCGAAGCAAGACTTGGCTACTATAATCTAGCCCCATGCCTGCACATATGTTAACAAGGACAAATGTGTCCAAGAGCCGCGTCATTAAGGTTGTCTTCACCAGAAGAAGAAGAACAAGAACTTAAGAAGAAGAAGAAAAAAAAAACAACTTCCGATATTTCGTCACATGCCTTGACGGAGCCAATAGCGAGACCCGTCATGGACGATCGTCGTTCATGACAAGAAAATAGTGTATTTACGAAATTACAATACATTAAATGAATAATCTTTAAATAGTAACGTGAACTTTTCGAAACTTTAAAGCAAATGTCCGAATATATTTAAAAGTTCATGATAGACGCTCTCAAAAGCACCCTCAATGCGAGGATGTGTACAAGTGTTTAGTATTTAAGGAGATCCGGATCCTGTATATGAACGAGTCGAGTCCTAAAGGATCTCTTCACCAGAAGAAGAAGAAGAACAACGCCGAGCTCTCTTAATTTTAATTTAGAAGAGTTAAATAATGAAGAAGAAGTTAAAAATGAAGAGTAATAAAATGAAGAAGAAGAGTAATAAAATGAAGAAGAAGAGTAATACAAAGAAGAAGAAGAGTAATAAAAAGAAGAAGAGTAATAAAAGAAGAAGAAGAGTAATAAAATGAGGAAGAAGAGTAATAAAAAGAAGAAGAGTAATAAAATGAGGAAAGAGTAATAAAATGAAGAAGAAGAGTAATAAAATGATGAAGAAGGAAGAGTAATAAAAAGAAGAAGAAGAGGAATAAAAAGAAGAAGAAGGATAATAAAAAGAAGAAGAAGAGTAATAAAATGGAGAAGCAGAGTAATAAAATGAAGAAGAAGAGTAATAAATGAGGAAAAAGAGTAATAAATGAAGAAGAGCAAAAAATGAAGAAAGAGAAAAATGAAGAAGAAGAAGAGTAAATAGTGAAGAAGAAGAAGAATAAAACAATGAAGAAGAAGAGTAAAAAATGAAGAAGAAGAGTAAAAATGAAGAAGACAAAAATGAAGAAGAGTAAATAATGAAGAAGAAGAGTAAAAATTGAAGAAGACAAAAATGAAGAAGAGTAAATAATGAAGAAGAAGAGTAAATAACGAAGAGAAGAGTAAAAAATGAATATGAAGAAGAAGAGTAAATAGTGAAGAAGAAGAAGAGTAAAAATGAAGAAGAAGAGGAAAAAAATGAAGAAGAAGAAGAAGAGTAAAAAATGAAGAAGAAGAGTAAAAAAATGAGAGAAGAAGTGAAAATGAAGAGAAGAAGAATAAGAGTAAAAAAATGAAGAAGAGTAAATAATGAAGAAGAGTAACTAACGAAGAAGAAGAGTAAAAAATGAAGAAGAAGAAGAAGAAGAGTAAAAATGAAGAAGAAGAGGAAAACTGAAGAAGAAGAGTAAAAAAATGAAGAAGAGAAAAAAATGAAGAAGAGTAAAATGAAGAAGAAGAGGAAACTGAAGAAGAAGAGTAAAAAAATGAAGAAGAAGAGAAAAAAATGAAGAAGAGTAAAATTGAAGAAGAGAAAAATGAAGAAAGAGTAAATAATGAAGAACAAGAGTTAAAAAATGAAGAAGAAGAAGAGTAAATAATTGAAGAAGAGTAAAAAAATAAGAAGAAGAAGAGTAAAAAATGAAGAAGAAGAAATAAGAGTAAAAAATGAAGAAGAGTAAAAATAGAAGAAGAAGAAAAAAGAAGAAGAGAAATAATGAAGAAGAGGAAATGAAGAAGAAGAGAAAATGAAGAAGAAGAGTAAAAATTGAAGAAGAGAAAAAATGAAGAAGAGTAAATAATGAAGAAAAGGTAAAAGAAGGAAGAAGATAAATAATGAAAAATAAGTGTAAAAAATGAATGAGAAGAAGAAGAGTAAAAAATGAAGAAGAAAGAGTAAATACTGAAGAAAGAAAGAGAAAAGAAGAAAGTAAAATGAAGAATAAGAGTAAAAAATGAAGAAGAAGAGTAAATATGAAGTGCTAAAAATAAGACATGCAAAAATTATGACATCACAAAGTCACATTGTGTGGCACCATCTTGGATAGAAAAAACACACCTTTTCCGATTTAACACTAAAACTTGACAGACGTTTCCAATAACACCGTTTGAAGCAGAATATAAATTTGTGATGTCATAGGTCACATGGTTCGTCAGCCATTGCGATGAAAATTAATAAATTTTTTAATCTTCTTCTCCAGAACAGCTGGACAGATTGAGGCAAAATTCACGCACACTTTCCCCAAGACATCCTTTCACAAGTTTGTAATTTCTAATCGATAGGTCACACGGTTTTGGCGGCCACGTCGAATTACCCTAAAACCTTTCAAACATCTTCTTCTCCAGAACGGCTCGTCAGATCAAGGGGAAACTTCACAAACCTATTGCCCACGAGTAGGGATATAAGTTTGTTAATTTCTTAATTGATAGGTCACATGGTTTGGCAGCCATGTTGGATTCAAAAAAAATATTAAATAATGTTTTTCTCTGGAATCACAACCTATGGAAACGAAAATTTGCATCTATCATCCTCCATGACGTCTGCATTCATAGTAAAAATTACGACATCACAAGTCACAAGGTTTGGCGGCCATCTGGATAGAAAAAATAGACCTTATCCGATTTACACGAAACTTCACACACTTGTAGGGTCCCCGTGGAAGCTAATTTAAATTTAGATGTATTAAGTCACATGGTTCGGCAACCATCTTGGATTGAAAATGAATAAATTTAAAAATGTTCTTCTCCAGAACGGAAAGACAGATTGAGACAAACTTTACACATTTATTCCGCATTGAGGTGCTCTCTCAAGTTTGTTAATTTCTTCTTGATCGGTCCACATGGTTTGCGCGCATCTTTAATTACCCTAAAAGCTTCAAACATCTTCTTCTCCAGAACGGCTGATCTGATCAAGGGGAAACTTCACGTACCTATTGCACATGAGTAGGGAATTCAAGTTTGTAATTTCTAATTGATAGTCACATCGTTTGGCAGCCATGTTGGATTTAAGAAAAATATTAAATAATGTTTCTCTGGAACGGCTTAACCTATCGAAGCAAAAATTTGCAACTGTCATCCCCATGATGTCTGCATACATGTTAGAAATTATGACGTCACAAGTCACATAGTTTGGCGGCCATCTTGGATAGAAAACGCACCTTTTTCCGATTAACACGAAACTTCACAGACATGTTCCACTACACAGTTGAAAGCAGAATATAATTTTTTTTGTCAACTCATGTATCTCATGTTGTATCAAGCGAGTCTGGGTACCCGGTCATCACTGCCAGCAGTTATAAAGTGGCAGTTCTAGTTAGGTACCCTGTCATTCTGACAGGGAACCCTATGTGTTTTTCTTCTGTTTATTTCATTATTATTTATTATTATTCTTTTTGCCGGCCGGCAATTGTGCGGTTCTTCGCTTTTAAAAATCATTTTCTCAGGAACGGTAAGTCCGATCGACACGAAATTTCACCATAGTATGTATCTTTTTGATAGCAAACTTAATTGGTAATTGTACGTCATAGGTCACGTGGTACGGGCGCCATCTTGAAAAACCGAAAAACTTTGGACCTCTGTTATCTCTGAAACGGTGCGATGGAAAATTTTTCGCTTTCATACATTTGAATAAGCTCCTCAAGGGAACAGGGGTGATTTTTCTTGAGTCATCGGTCAAGAGTGTGCCGGTCAAAATTCGTAGGTACACGCTGCATCGAAAAATCTGAAATTTCTTGAGCCTCATCTGCACAACAATTGACCGTAGAAAAAATATATTATGACGTCATAGGTCACTTGGTCGGCAGCCACTTGTTTTGGGAATTTTTTTTTAAAAATCTTCTTCTCCAGAACGCTAAACAGATTGAGCGAAACTTTACACACACATTCCCCATGATGTCCTTTATCAAGTTTGTTAATTTCTTATTGATCGGTCATACGGTTTGGCGGCCATCTTGAATTTACCCAAAACCTTCAAACATCTTCTTCTCCAGAACGGCTCGTCAGATCAAGGGGAAACTTCACAAACCTATTGCCCACGAGTAGGGAATATAAGTTTGTTAATTTCTAATTGATAGGTCACATGGTTGACAGCCATGTTGGATTCATGAAAAATATTAAATAATGTTTTCTCTGGAATCACATAACCTATCGAAGCGAAAATTTGCAACTATCATCCTCCATGATGTCTGCATTCATAGTAAAAATTATGACGTCACAAGCACAGGGTTGGCGGCATCTTGGAGGGAAAAACGCATCTTATTCGATTAACACGAAACTTCACACACGTATTCCACTACGGGAGGAGGCAGGATGTAAACTTATGATGTCATAAGTCATATGTGTCGTCAGCCATCTTGGATTTGAAAATTAATAAATTTTAAAAAATCTTCTCCTCCAGAACGGCTAACAGATTGAGGCGAAACTTTACACACACATTACCCATGAGGTCCTTTAATCAAGTTTGTAATTCTTATTGATCGGTCATACGGTTTGGCGGCCATGTTGAATTACGCTAAAAACCTTCAAACATCTTCTTCTCCAGAACGGCTGATCTGATCAAGGGGAAACTTCACATCCCTATTGCACATGAGTAGGGAATGCAAGTTTGTTAATTTCTAATTGATAGGTCACATCGTTTGGCAGCCATGTTGGATTTAAGAAAAATATTAAATAATGTTTTCTCTGGAACTGCTTAATCTATCGAAGCGAAAATTTGCAAATGCCATCGTCCATCAATTCTGCATAGATGGTAAAAATTATTACGTCACAAGGCACATGGTTTGGCGGCCATGTTGGATTTAAGAAAAATATTAAATAATGTTTTCTCTGGAACGGCTTAACCTATCGAAGCGAAAATTTGCAACTGTCATCTCCCATGGTGTCTGCATACATGGTAGAAATTATGACATACAAGTCACATCGTTTGGCGACCATCTTGGATAGAAAAACGCACCTTTTCGATTAACACGAAACTTCACAGACATGTTCCACAGCATAGTTGAAAGAAGAATATAATTTTTTTTGTCATCTCATGTATCTCATGTTGTATCAAAGGCGAGGTCTGGGTAGTGCACACGAGTAGTGATATAACTGTTTAATTTCTAATTGATAGGTCACATGGTTTGGCGGCCATGTGGATTCAAGAATTATATTAAATAATGTTTTCTCTGGAACCACATAAACCTATCGAAGCAAGACTTGGCTACTATAATCTAGCCCCATGCCTGCACATTATGTTAACAAGGACAAATGTGTCCAAGAGCCGCGTCATTAAGGTTTGTCTTCACCAGAAGAAGAAGAACGAAACTTAAGAAGAAGAGAAGAAGAAAAAAAAAACAACTTCCGGTATTTCGTCACATGCCTTGACGGAGCCAATAGCGAGACCCGTCATGGACGATCGTCGTTCATGACAAGAAAATAGGTATTTACGAAATTACAATACATTAAATGTAATAATCTTTAAATAGTAAGTGAACTTTTCGAAACTTTAAAGCAAATATCCGAATATATTTAAAAGTTCATGATAGACGCTCTCAAAAGGCACCCTCAATGCGAGGATGTGTACAAGTGTTTAGTATTTAAGGAGATCCGGATCCTGTATATGAACGAGTCGAGTCCTAAAGGATCTGTCTTCACCAGAAGAAGAAGAAGAAGAACAACGCCGAGCTCTCTTAATTTAATTTAGAAAGTAAATAATGAAGAAGAAGTGTAATAAAATGAAGAAGAGTAATAAAATGAAGAAGAAGAGTAACAAAATGAAGAAGAGTAATAAAATGAAGAAGAAGGGTAATAAAGAAGAAGAAGAGTAATACAAAGAAAAGAGTAATAAAAAGAAGAAGAAGAGTAAAAAATAGGGAAGAAGAGTAATAAAAAGAAAAAGAGTAATAAAAGAGAAGAAGAGTATATAAAAAGAAGAAGAGTAATAAAATGGAGAAGCAGAAGCAGAGTAATAAAATGAAGAAGAAGAGTAATAAAATGAGGAAAAAGTAATAAATGAAGAAGAAGAAGCAAATAATGAAGACGAAGAGAAAAATGAAGAGTAAAAATGAAAGAAGAGAAAAGAAATGAAGAAGAGTAAAAAATGAAGAAGAAGAGTAAAAAATAATGAAGAAGAAGAGTAAAAAATAATGAAGAAGAAGAAGAGTAAACATGAAGAAAGAAGAGTAAAAATAGAAAGAGTAAAACAATGAAGAAGAAGAGTAAAAATGAAGAAGACAAAAATGAAGAAGAGTAAAATAATGAAGAAGAAGAGTAAAAATGAAGAAGAACAAAATGAAGAAGAAGAGTAAAAAATGAAGAAGAAGAGGAAATAATGAAGAAGAAGAGTAAAAAATGAAGAAGAAGAAGAATAAGAGTAAAAAATGAGAGAAGAGTAAAAATGAAGAAGAAGAGTAAATAATGAAGAAAGAAGAGGAAAACTGAAGAAGAAGGGTAAAAAAATGAAGAAGAAGACAAAAAAATGAAGAAGAGTAAAATTGAAGAAGAGAAAAAATGAAGAAGAGTAAATAATGAAGAACAAGAGTAAAAAAATGAAGAAAGAGTAAAAAATGAGAAGAAGAGTAAAAATGAATGAGAAGAAAGAAGAGTAAAAATGAGAAGAAGAGTAAATAGTGAAGAGAAGAAGAAGAGTAAAAATGAAGAAGAAGAGTAAAAATGAAGAAGAGAAGAAGAGTAAAAAATGAAGAAGAAGAAGAATAAGAGTAAAAAGAGAAGGGGGAAGAGAGAGAAATAATGAAGAAGAAGAGTAAAAAAATGAAGAAGAGATGAAAAATGAAGATGAGTAAATTGAGAAGAGAAAAAATGAAGAAGAGTAAATAATGAAGAATAAGAGTAAAAAATGAATGAGAAGAAGAAGAGTAAAAATGAAGAAGAAGAGTAAATACTAAAGAAGAAGAAGAGTAAAAAATGAGAATAAGAGAAAAATGAAGCAAGAAGAGTAAATAATGAAGTGCTAAAATAAAGACATGCCTAAAATATATGACTCACAAAAGTCACATTGTGTGGCACCATGCTTGGATAGAAAAACACACCTTTCCGATTAACACTAAACTTGTAACAGACATGTTCCAATACCACGTTTGAAGCGAATATAAATTTGTGAGTCAATAAAGTCACATGGTTCGTCAGCCATCTTGGATTGAAAAATTATAAATTTTTTTTAAATCTTCTTCCTCCAAGACAGCTGGGACAGATTTGAGGCAAAAATTCCGACACTTTCCCAGAATCCTTTCACAAGTTGTTAATTTCTAATCCGATAGGTTCAACAACGCGTTTTTGGCGCCGACGTCAAATTTACCCTAAAGCTTCAAACATCTTCTTCTCCAGGAACGGCCTGATCTGATCAAGGGAAAACTTCAACTACCTATTGAACATGAGTAGAATTCAAGTTGTTAATTTCTAATTGAAAGGTCACATCTGTTTGGCAGCCATGTTTGGATTTAAGAAAAATATTAAATAAGTTTCTCTGGAACCGCTTAAAGCTATCGAACGAGAATTTGCAAACTGCCATCTTCCATCAATTCTGCATACATGGTAAAAACTAGAACGTCCCACAGTCACAATGTTTGGCGTGGCATGTTGGATTTAAGAAAAATATTAAATAAGTTTTTCTCTGGACGGGCTTAACCTAAGTTGAAGAAGGCAACGAACATTTGCTAATCTGTCAATCCGCCCATGATGTCTGCGTCGAAGGCCAATGCGCCCAAACCAATTAGATCAAGTCTCATGCAGGACCAATGAACTATATTCTCAATGAGGTTTGAAGACGATCGAATGGCAAATTACTCAGAAAAAATAAGGGTTACGTCGACTCCCCCTAGATTTGCGAAACAAAGTGACCTTAAAATTTTATGCGCTGAAAGGGAGCCTCTATAGTGGCGCTCTGATATGCGAAGTTACAAAAAATTCTCCAATGTAAACTGTGCGTCTGCAGAATTATTTATATGATTACAGACAAAAAAAAAAATTTAATAAATAAAGACTAAGAACTGCCACTTTTATAACTGCTGGCATGTGATGACCGGGTACCCAAGACCTCGCCTTTGATACAACATGAGACAACATGAGATAAAAAAATTTATATTCTTGCTTTTCAACTGTGTGGTGGCATGTCTGTGAAGGTTTCGTGTTAATCGGAAAAAAACAGTGCGTTTTTCTATCAAGATGTGCCGCCAAACATATGTGACTTCGTGACGTCATAATCTTCTAACATGTATGGCAAGACATTCAATGGTGGTGCCAGACCGATGACCAGATTATTTTGCTTCGATAGGTTAAGCCGTCTCAGAGAAAACATTATTTAAATTTTTTCTAAATCCCACATGGCCGCCAAACCATGTGACTTGCGCATAAGGTCATGTGAGATTAATAGCGGTGAGACGGAAGATATTAAATATACCTCCAGTTCTAGAGATTTTCCCCTCCAATAACCTCCGTCACAACCACGTACCTGATTCTCCCACTCCAACGCAACTAATGAATCACATCTTACGTCGTCCCCTACATCACTTAGCCTCCGAGAACACCATCTCTTTCTAAATTCTAGGTCATTAGTTTATTATCTATATACAATCTCACCACCACCTACCCACATCCTACTCCCACCGCCACCATCCACTCCCCTCCCCACAACCGCCACAAGTCCCCACCTCTACACACCACATCTACAAATTAACAAGATTCTCCGCGGCCCAAATACCTCCAACTGCTCATCGCACCAATGTACAATGTCACAGACACCCTCCAGGACTAGCAGGCCCGAAAATAAAGACACGCTCTATCACGAGCATTACATGTTAGAATTATTGACGTTTTTTCCCCCCCAAAAACCAAGGTCCCAACAAAAAGTTTGGCCGCATCTTGGATAGAAAACGCACCTTTTCGATTAACACGAAAACTCACAGACATGTTGCCACCACACAGTGAAAGCAGAATATAAACAGCCATTGGTTTTTTCATCTCATGTGTCTCATGTTGTATCAAAGGCCGAGGTCTGGGTACCCGGTTCATCACTGCCAGCAGTTATAAAGTGCAGTTCTAGTATTTTATTTTATTATTATTTTTTTTTGTCTGTAATCACATATAAATAATTCTGCAGAGCACAGTTATCATTGGAAATTTTTGTAACTTCGCATATCAGAGGCCTATAGAGGTCCCTTTCAGCGCATAAAATTTTAAGGTCACTTTGTCGCAAATCAGGGAGTCGACGAAACCCTTATTTTTTGAGTAATTTTGATCGATCGTCTTCAAACTTCATGGAATATAGTTCATGGTCTGGCATTCAGCTGATTAATTTTGGTGGCGATTGGCCTTGACCTTCATGGTTACGCCTAAGGTCAAACATATTTGACCCAAGTCAAATTTTCAAGTTTAGGAACCATATCGTGTAGTACCTCAAATTGAACACCTCGATGAGTGCTTTCTAGATATGTCAAGCTTGAGACATTGTGACGTTATGAGGCAAACGCATAATTTTCATGGTTACTCTGTAGAACGATTCTCATCGGAATCTCTCGTAGGCAGATATTCCTCAAGAGTCGCTTCCTGGTGGATAGCAGCTCTGTTCACCTCAGTGTACCTTAAAGAAGTCACACGTGGTCACCTTTTGGCAAGATTACGGGTCACCCTCGGGTGACATTGCGTTTATTTTTTTTTTGGAGAAGGCTCACTTGCTGTGCCTTGATGGATTGAGGGTAGAGGAGTAGCAGCTGAAATGTGAATCCTATCCAGGTTCCTCCTGATGACTTCATCTTTTTCTTTTTTATTGTTTGGATTCCTTCTGATTACTCCAATGCAGGACTGTACCTATTTGGTCTTCTGTACCTATTGAATAATGAATAATAATAATACATAAACATCATGGGTCAGGGTCAGGTGTCCGATAAAGCGGGACATTTTGGTACCCGGTCATCACTGCCAGCAGTTATATAGTGGCAGTTCTAATTATGTCTTTTATTAATTATGTTACACACCAGTACACAAAATACACCACACAAAAGCAGTCCTGGTGAGGGTCTACAATCTCTGATTGCTCTTTTTCTTGTTTCGTTTAGTTTTTACTTTCATTTCACTTTGCTATGCTTTTTGAGTATGCAGCGTAGGTGGCCAATACTGAATATGCTTTCTTGAGAACCAGTGGGCACATGTGGCTGGCACACACAGGCGAGGTGAGTACACATCAGTGAGGTGAAAACATTACAGAGGGTTCAGCACAGGCACGTGAAGTGAGGCCTGTGAGGCTTTATTTTCACTCAAAGGCTTATGGGTGGCCACAGAAAGAAGCACAGTTGTCTGAAATTCTACCGAAAGCCACTAGATATGCAAATATCTAGATTAAAGTGTGTAAATTGCCCTCACACAGCCTTGATTTAAGAGCAGTTGGCATGAGTCGCCATCGCAATCACGTGTGCCTCCTCTTGAAAAATACGCTTATCAACACTACATTGGATTTGAACCTTGGATCCCAGCATCACGAACTGTATGCTCAGATGAAATGCCATGCAGATTAACAAGGAACATCGTGCCGCACCACACATCACACTGAACGTCTCTATCCCACACCCACACACCAAACAAAAATACTAGGTGTCACTTTTACCACCTCCATGTCATTCTCAGATCACCTCACAAACATGAAACTAGAAATAGCAATCGAAGATTGCAGACTCTCACCAGGACTTGTTTTGTGTGGTTTTACAGTACATATTTTCGAGATGTACTCTCATTCTAATTGTACATACTTTATAGACGTATTCGGTTGAAAAAAGGCATCGTGCAAAAATTGTGGTTTGCATTGGCACATGATGTAGACAGACAGACAGACAGACAGACAAACAGACCCAAATGCAATACCCCTCCTCTGCTGAGGGTACAAAATAAATACATACATACTCGAGGCACTTGCAGGGACGGACTTCCGACACCACAACGAAACATCACTACTCATATGCAAACATTACATTAAATAAGTCACTGACTACGCCAGCTCATCCTGGGCATTCAGCCTATCAAACACACATCTCAATACCCTACAGACCATACAAAACAAAGCCCTTGGCATCATCACAGGTTGCACATTAACAACACCCTACACTCAGAGGCAAAAATTCAAAAGACAAAAATCAAAGACCATTTGGACATGAGAGAGGTGCAGTTCCTTGCAGCTGCAAGTGTCAACCCTAATCACCTGTGCCACTGCATGTCCACACCACCCACTGACCCCTCGACACATTAAGATTACACCACAAGACACGACAATGACCTGCTTCAAAACATCTCCCCCCACCCCCCCACGATCAACAAAACTACAAAAAACACATCCATACCCACATCATCGTGAAAATGTAATCAATAACCTGGGCACGAACCCCCCCCCCCCACCCATCGATGGCACAGAGAAATTACTCTCTAGGTCTGATCGTATTCACCTTTCATGCCTCCTCTGTGGACACCACCCACAGCTTTTACAGGACAAACAGACTTGGCGAAACCATTGACGACACTTTCAACCTCTGCCAGGCCACCCCACACGCAATAAAACACATCATGGAAGATTGTGCAGTTCTGGCTTCACGAAGACTAGAGCATTACATCTTAGATGTGAGGGAAATCTGGGTCATTCCCGGGAGATCGATGCATTGATATTTGTCCTTCCAATCCACAATTGCAGCATTTGCAGTGGAAAAAAAACAAGAAGTTTAATGAGTTTACTGGGAAGTTTAAGGCTCAGATGTTCATGTTTAAGAAGATTATAAATTTGCCAAGAATACTTCAAAGTTTGTTGGAACCTTCTTGTGACTTAACTTAACTGATTCCTACGCTAGATTACATTGAATGTTCTTTTTTTTCTTTTTCCTTACAAGATTGAGGCTCATGGAAGAGCAACTTGTGAACTGACAGTTGGACACTCAGTAAACGACGTAGCGCAGGCGGCCATTGCCGAATATAGCTTTTTTACCTCCACCACCTAAGGTGGAAGGAAGGAGGTTGTTTTCACCCCTGTCTGTCTGTGTCTGTCTGTTTGTTTGTGAACAAGATATCTCAAAAAGTTGTTGACTGATTCGGACAAAATTTGGTGCAGAGCTTAGGTATGTGACGAGGACAAAATGATTAGATTTTGGTGAAGATCCGAATCTGGATCTGGATCTGAGAATTTTTTTAAGTGATTCTTCACCATTGAGTGATGGGGCCAAAAATGACATATAGCAGGATATCTCAACAAGCTCGGATGAGCTAAGATCCTCGTCCCTCTAATGACGTCATAAAAACGAATATGATGTCATTGTGATGTATCAGGTTTGCGATAATTATCTGTGCTAATGCCCGGCTTGATTCCCGCAAACAAAATTCAAACAGCTTGCCTAGTTTCGGAGATAATGGTATAGGCGATTTCCATTAGCGGTGATATTATGACACATTTTTTCTAGGAAGAATTTCCAAAATCGGAGATGGTTACTGCTTGCGCGTGGGCTTTCGCATATACCTGGCAAGTTTCACGAAGATCCGATAAAAACTCTGGTTGTGAAACAAAAAATGTCAAAAATAGTAATGACGTCATAAAAAGTGATATGACGTCATAGTGATGTATCATATGTGCGTAATTCATCTCTGCTAATGCCCTGTCGATTCCCGCAAACAGAATTCAAAAAGCTTGCCAGTTTCGGAGAAATTTTTTAGGCGTTTCCATTAGCGGAGTATTTTGACGTCAACTTTTTTTAGGAGGAATTTTCAAAATCGGAGATGTTACTGTCTGCGCAGGGTATTTTTACATATATATGCCAATGTTTCAGAATTTTCGATGAAAACTGTAGGCTGTGAAACAAATGAAACAAAAAACGTCAAAATAGAATGACGTCATAAAAAATTGATATGACGTCATAGTGATGTATCATATGTGCGATAATTCATCTCTGCTAATGCCCTATTCGATTCCCGCAAACAGAATTCAAAAAGCTTGCCTAGTTTCGGAGATAATTTTTAGGCGATTTCCATTAGCGGAGATTTTTGACGTCATAACTTTTTTCTTCGGAGGAATTTCAAAATCGGAGATTCGTAAGCTGTCTGTGCAGGGAATTTTTACATATATACGCCAAGTTTCTGTAAGTTTCGATGAAAACTGTAGGCTGTGAAACAAAAA
>CM068962.1:25982483-26005595 GCA_035128595.1 Eptatretus atami | reverse complement strand
GTGATAGTGCTAAATCGATATATAGCATGATATGTCAAAAATTATGGACGGATTCTGCTGAAACTTGGTGGATGAGTTAGGTGACGAGAACAAACCAATTAAATTTTAGTTCAGGTCCAAATCCAGATCCTGCCTATCAGTGGGATACAACACATAAACTGATCAGTCTGGCAGAGGTATGCACTCTACCAAGTAGCCGTTCTCGTCTATATTGAGTTGCCGTGAACGAAGACCAGTAACTATGCATATGCACCAACTTTATTTCAAATTTACATTTGCGTTCTCAGCTGTATTTGGGTCAAGCTCATTATTTTATCCATTGTCCACACATTAGCTCATAATCTTCTTTTGTTCATGAACTTCATTTCCTGTTCACCATTAAATAACAGGTGGGCCAACATTAGCAATTGGAGCCTGTGATGGAGACTGATAAATGCTACTGATTTGTGTTAATATTTTGTACTAAACATTTTCATTCTGTATCATTGTATTTGTATACTGTATTGATTCCTATTTTTAACTGTACATGGTGTGGCACAAGTTGGGCATCTTCGGGATATAACATTTACCTTGTATTTCATTGCCTTTAAACAGTAAATTGCCTGAACATCATTACACTTGTGGATCAATTTTCGTATGGGACGCTTGAGCATTCCTGAACATGGCCATGGGGATATTGGTTCACTCGGATTGCATTCTTTTTCTTATCAAGTTCTTTCTCGGGCAGTTGACGGAGAACACTCTTCAGCTCCCCCCCTCAGAGAGAAGTTTAGGTGTGAGGTCCAGTGACCAAATAGTGCTTGACTTTTGCCACACCATGTATAACCAGCCCTGTCGTTTCTTTTTTTGTGTGTTTAAGGTGACTTGTTTGCTCTGCAGGCGATTTCTATTTCACCTTTGGCACAAGGTGGCTGGAGCAATGAGCGGTGAGACCTATAATGGCCCTCTGAGGTCCCTCAGCCCATTGGCAGTTTCGTTGCAGACTCTGGAGACGCACGACGAGGGCCACGAGAGGAAGAGACTCAAGCGTTGCCCGTCATGGCAACGCCATGACTTGCAGGCTGAACAAGAGTTTGCTGCTGGCTTTCTGGCGAAGAGTATGAACCATGTGCAGAGTCGCTTTGCCAGTACTTACTTGAAATGGATTGACGCTGTTAGTGGAAGTTGGACTCCTCCATGAAGTGTCTCTTTTCTCTCTGTCATCACATCCAATTCATTATTCTGTCTTTGGTGAGCAGAAAACCTCAACATTATCTTGCTCTGGCTTCATCTTGAGTAGCTGAGAATAGGCTTATCATTCTTGTTATGGAATCATCACAAAGTCTTGGTTATGGTTGATTTTAGTGCTTTTGGGGCCTGTTGTCCTTGTACGTATCTAAATGGTGTTTTGTCTGTGTTGATTGCAGGGCAACCTTTTGATCTGGTGTTATTTAATAGATTTGCTTCCTAGAAGTTGATAAAAAAATTTGTTATAGAAAATAAATATTTTATCCATGAGATTTTAAAAAAATCTGTTTGCAGTAATGTTAGAAAATATATCTTACTGGTTTCAGCATGTAATATATACATATATATTTTTTAATCAGAAAACTGCATGCATTTTCTTTGTTGAGATAATGACTTAATTCCCCACACCCCTCTCCCTTTCACATTTTAGACACTAACTTAATAGGTAACCATTACCTATTTTTAGGTATTTCATCTCACACTCCTTTGTGAAAATAATAGCTATTAAATTGTCCAAGCTTGAACTGACCGAGTTAACAAACGCTCATCAAAGTTGCTTGTGGGAAATGATGTTTCTCGCCAAAACTGAAAATAGATTCAAGTAAAGCCCTGGCCATTGTAATGAGCTCATGTTTGCAGTTGGTTCTGAGAATCTACCGAGTTTTGGATGTGTTGACTGAAACACACTTTTGTTTATTTCACTTTATTGAATACAGGGGTTTGACAAACAACCACTTTTGTTTGCAGAAATATTGACATCAATATGATATTTTGCTGTAACAAAGTGCTCTCTTTAAAACAGTTATTTTAGGGCTTTTAACCATACTTGCATTGTATTCTGCTTTGATGGGGAAAAAAAAACACAACAAAAAAAAAACATTAGAGAACGGTGAGAAAGGAGAGTCGCCACTTTAATAACATATCTTGTGGAACACTTAAAAGTTATATATTTTTTTTACAATGGAAAGAAGACTTCAAATCAGTTTTGGACAAATAAAAAGTTTATTTGCTGTAATCTGACTGACAATTACATATAAAAAGTAGCAAACGTTTTATTTATTTTTTAATTTTTTTCCATTGTCCAACAAACCAGATGTACAGGTGAGGACACTGTACCAGCATCCCAAAGTGTGTCAGTTAAAAGGCAGCAGTTTGAACAGATTGGATTATAAGCTTCAGGAAGTGGAATTTGTTTCGAGTACTGTCTTGTTTTAAAAATCCACCTGACACACAAACAACCTTCACGATGGGGGATAATCTGCCTTCCCCACCTGGTTTGCTGTGCATGTGTCGCTACTGCACTCATTGTGGTTAACTCTTATTCCCTTCCCTTGCTTACATTCGGTCATTCTTGATGATGATGGGTCTTACCTTTTCCTGTACTTTATACTTAAAAAAAAAAAGTGGGTTTTGAAAGTTAAAACATGACATGTAATTCAGTATGGAGAAAAACCGTTGCACACATCACAATAATGCTGTTGTTAAAATTTCTCCTTCAATGGAATTTACATGACCTTTTGCTGAAAATTGATGGATTAAAACTTAAAAAAAAAAAAAAACAGAACGGCGCTCGGTGGAATGCATACCTCCGCCAGGCTGAACGGTTTACGTTTTGTATCCCACTGCTGGCTGGATCTGCATCCGGACCTGAACCAAAATCGAATTGGCTTGTTCTTGTCACCTACCCAACTCATCCACCAAGTTTCATCCGAATCTGTCAACTTTTTGAGATATCACGCTATATATCATTTTTGGTCCCATCTCTCAATGATGAAGAATCATTGAAAAAATTATAGTCTCCGGATATTCATCAAAATCTAATGCATTCGTCCTTGTCACACTCCCAACCTGTTGACCAGGTGTCAGCCAAATCCATCCATAACTTTTTGAGGTATCGTGCTCTATATCGATTTTGGCCCTATCTCACAATGGTGAAGAATCCCTAAAGAAATTATGATATCCAGATCTTCACCAAAATCTCGTCAATTTGTCCTCTTCACACACACACAACCTGTCCACCAAATTTAGAATGAATCTGTCCTTAACTATTTGATATCCTGCTCATAGACAGACACACAAAGATATCGTGCATAGCACGATACTCGCAAAATCCATAAAACAAATTTGATCTGAAAAATAATTGGTGGTTGAATTCAATTACCAAATATGCAAACCCTCTTCAATTTTAAGTCAATCAGATGAAATTTGGCCTATGTTGACCTCAAAAATACTTGCTCTTTGAATTCAGTGACCTGATTTGCTAATCCTCTTCAAATTTCAAGTCAATGGTATGAAAATTAAGGATTTTAGAAATTTGTGCTTAAGTTGTTGACCTTTGGTCTATGTTGACCTCAAAAATAATTAGTTGTTGAATTAAATGAGCAAATATGCAACTCCTCTTCAAATTTCAAGTCAATCAAATGAAAATTGACAGTTTTATAAATTTGGCCAATGTTGACCTCAGAAATAATTGGTGATTGAATTCAGTGACCTGATATGAAAATCTTCTTCAAATTTCTACTCAATTGGATGAAAATTTCGACTTTTAGAAGTTTGACAAAGTTGTTGACCTTTTAAACTCAAAAACAATAGGCTTCTTGCTAATGACAAACTCCACCACGTGGTGAAGTTTCATTAAGATCAGTTTTAAATTGTGACCTGTATGAGATTGACATACAAAGAAACAGAGATAGAATAATGCACAAGACCAACCAATATACTGGAAAAAAAATTCGATTTTCGCAAATAACAAACAGACAGGTGAAAACATAACCTCTGGTTAAAAAGGTAAAAATCAAGATACCTTTAAAGCACTAAATTTGTTGTTTTTTTTCCCCCAAACTGCCAGGCAATAATTGATGCATCCATTGTGTACGCTTGTTTCAGGCTTCTTCAATTTTCATCTCTCTAGAATTAACTGAAACAAAGGAAAAAGGAAATTTGTACAAATTGGTGAATGTTTTCAACAGAACGCTCGATAAGACTGCTTTAGAAAACCTCTATATAGTTTGCACACAATGAGAATTTGTTTTTTTTTTGGAGAATTGTGCCTGTGAGAACGTAGCAGATTGTAGATCTAGTCTAGAGCATCTGTAGATCTATATGCCTCCATTTGTTCCGTTCTCCTGAAGGCTAATCTTTTTATTGGCAGTTCAAGCGGAATGTCTGATCATTTTCCATATCAGTTTGGGCTTGGAGACTGCTGCCTATGTTGTCATCTATTTGCATTTCCATCCTGGAATAAAGGACTGCCTTTAATCTCATTAAAAATAAATCAATCCTGGTGTTATACTATCGACAAAAATGTGTTGTACTATTAATAACCCCATGTAAAATACACTTTTTGTTATATCCATGAACTCCAACCTAGCATATCCCTTTAACAAAAGCTAACTTTTACATTACAGTAAGTCCTCATTTAACATCATTCTGGTTAACGTTGTTTCGTTATTAAGTCGCTGTTCTATTAGAGAACATACTTGTTTAAAGTTGTTCACCGTTCTGTTATAAAGTCCTTTTACCTCTAATTTGGTGCTAAACTATGCTTTTCCTCGTTTTGATAAAGCTACAGTATACACTATAAACCATACCATAAATACTGGTGTATAAGCCCACCCAGAGTACGTCCAGTATAGACCTTGTATACACTGAGCTGTGGATGTGTTCAGGTGTTATTCAGGTTATTCAGGATGTGTTCAGGATGTTATTCAGGTGTGCATGAATGGTGTGTGGAGGAAGTTGTGGCCTGAATGTGTCAATGCATTGAAAGGATTTAAAGATGTCCCCACGATGAGGAAAGTTATCCTTGGCTTGGCCAATAAAGCGGGTTTTGATGAGGTGGAAGAAGACGATTTTACACAATTTCTGCAATCACATTGGAGAAGAACGAACCATTGAATATCTGAATCAACTAGAGATGATGATATTCAATTGAATGTTTAAAATTATTTAAAACTATTTAAAAGTTCTACTCTATATGTAAATAATGTCTTTTGTCTGTCTGATGATAAAACATTTTTCCCTGTAACCTTAACCCCCCTATTTACATTAATTCTGAAGGGGAAATTTGATTCGCTTAAAGTCGTTTCAGTTGAAGTCGCACTTTTCAAGAACATAACTACAACGTTAAGCGAGGACTGGCTGCACTGGAAAAAAAAAAACAAAGAAAAAAGGTTGCATTGGAAAATTGCCAAACTTCAGATCCACCTGGATAAGTGAGACGACGTACTGTTTCAAATCAGTATAAGCCATTGATAAGAAGTCTTTGTACTGCCTCTCCTTTCTTTTAATTTTATGATCAGCATTATTTAGAGACCGTTAAAGTGAGATTGCTTAATTTGCATTGGTCGCTTCTGAAATGAACATGTGAACCAATTTCAAAGAGTAGATTCAAGATGTCAAGACAATTCCAAACGAACATAGAATATCTTCTGAATTCCTCGAATCGACTTACTAAGTGCAATCTTTAGTCCTGTTAGTATATCCGAACAACTTGGCGTCCTAATTTGGATAGTGGTTGGACTTTAAAAATGGCAGCAGTTGCTATCAAATCGATGTTGAATCAGTTATATTTGCAAGAAACCATGTCCTGTAGAATATTGACTGGAGCTATATTATGGGACATGAGAAGATATTGTCAGCAATTGCATCTGTAGAATAAACTTCAGTCTGCTGCGATTTATTTTGCTGCATACAATCCCAAAAGGAGTGATATATATATATATATTTTATGCAGACAAGGTGGATTTGGTCTCTGCAAGAGTGAATGAAAAGTATGCTTTTATTTTTTTTAATATTGTTAAAGAGTAAATGTCATCTTTTTGAGTTCTGAGTTTCTGATGGACTTCAATCGATCATAGCAAAACGGTTTTTCTGGACAGTTTCTCTTTGGCAATAAAAGCTAATTTTTGAGCACAAGATGATTCTCGATAAAGCAATTTTCGATGACAATCGGGTGGACATGTGATCACTTCATAATGTAGTACCAAAAGTAACACCTCTGTTACCAAAGGTGGATGGAGATTATATTTTCACTCCTGTCTGTCTGTCTCTGTCTGTCTCTCTGTGAGCAGGATATCTCAAAAAGTTACGGACGGAATCGGATGAAACTTGGTGGACATATTTGAGGTGTGACAAGGACGAATTGATTCAATTTTGGAGATCTGGATCAGGATACGAGAATTTAATATATATATTTTTAAAGGTGATTCTTCACCATTGAGAGATGGGGCGAAAAACGATATTTTATGTAGCATGATATTTCAAAACGCTCTCGACGGATTCCGTCAAAACTTGGTGGATGAGTTGGGTAGGTGATGAGAACAAACCCATTAGATTTTGATTGAGGTCCGGATGCAGATCCAGCCTATTAGTGGGATACAAAACATAAACTGTTCAGTCTGGCAGAGGTAAGCGTGCTCCCGAGTGCCGTTCTAGTTACACTTTTTGTTGATGCTTTATACATTTTCTTTGATACTAATTCCCCATTTTATTTTATTTTTTGCTGCTATTTTAGTTGTCAGCTTGTGCCTGCTGATTTTGCCCCCTGTCACATGATCATTGTGGACCACTTCGCATACATTGTGTTTGAATGCAGCTAACATTTCATTCCTCTATCTCAGGTCAGTTTCTTATGCGTTGCTTTTCTTGTCCATACAATTTTGCTTTGATACTTTTATGTTCTTGTTTCGGCAAGAATGGCCTGTCAGGATAGCTCGGAGGTGGCTTACTCGCCTGATTACTGTCTACTCTGTGTTCAATTCCTAACTACACATTGCTATCCCCATGTTTTGCAGGCAGGGTGTCACATCAATCGGTATGCCGTCTTACGGAAAGGACGCCTCCCCTCTTTTCCTTTTCATTTTTAACAATGCTTTGATGGTCAGTTAGCTGTCCTGTCTGCTCTGGTGGATATTAAAGATCCCAGGTCTTGCAAAAAGCAAAGGCCATTGTGCCAGTACCATGGCCAAATTCCAAATTTCTTCCCCAACCCACAAAGGCTAACCCACATCAGCAGCATAATCCCACCTCATTGATTCAACCAGAACACCAAATGCGCAGTGACGGGATCCTGGTTGAAGTCACGTTTGATGGAGAGATAGATTAAAAAAGAAAGTAACTTAGGTGTTCATATTTGTATTCTTTAAAGTAACTATTGCTTATAAGATTACATTATTGTGAAGCAGTGTTCTTGCTTGTACAAATTTTTGTCCACGATTAGACTGTTCTGCATGTGGTCCATTTATTGAATTTTGTCACCAAGTAAAATGTGTATCATTCTTAAAGTAAACTATAAACTTAAGGGGATGCTTCGACAAACACAATTTGAATTGTTTTGCATTAAAATACTTGTAAACTTAATCATTTGTTTATGTATCGGTGCTTCTATGCGGAGAAAAAAAAATTATACCCTGAGTGTAACGTCATTGCCTCCGGCACATGACTTTTTTCCATTTTTACAAACCTGGGTATACATTGCACAAACACTGAGTGGTGCAGCATACTGAGTTGTGGTAGGTGAGCAGAGCATGGAAGGAATCGTCATGACCATAGTGATCTATCAACTTGCTTTTTCTTTTTGAGTTTTGCTAACTTTGCAAGCATTAACTTATTTTTTTTTAACTTTGCCCTTCCCTGGGAGAGTTGTGAGTGCATGTGTGCGAGCATGCACACAGATCAACTTGATTATTGCCCCCCAATTGGGCTTGAGCACAGTTCGACAGTTTTTTTTTCTTTTTTCATTTCCCCGTGTCATCTTTTGTCTAATTTATTCCTATTTATTTAGTTCCTTGAATGTGCATCAAGTCCAAGTTAGAGAACAAGTCGTGTCCAAGTCCCAGGTTTTATAATGTCTGAAAGTTGAATTCTGTTTTGCTTTATATTTTATTTTGTCATTATATTTAATTTTTGTTATTTTTCACAGCATGAGGGGAAAGACCGTTGGCTCATTGATATAACTGGTCTGTAGTGTTAGTGGGGAGTTTGGTGGAGAAAGGTGCATTTAATAGAAAGTGGGTACATCCAAAATAAAGGCCTACAATGGGGTGTTTCAAAAGTCTGGAATCGTAGGAAATATTTTTAATTCATTTATTTTTATTTGAAACTATTCCTTTGAGATGGATAGGATGTCGTGTATCAATAGAATCCATCCATCCATCCATCCATCGGGACCATACTCTGTGTGTAGCGTTGGTGCTGCCTAAGCAGTCTCCTTGGCTATTGGACACAATCCTGGACGGGTCGCCACTCCGACACAGGATACCAGCATGCTGGCACTCATTTTGCCGACCTCGGAAGGATGGCACGCTGAGTCATCCCCACCTGGTATTAATTCAACAGCCGAGTGGGATTTGAACTCGGGATCCTAGGATCCCAGGATCCCAAACCCACCACCCTAACCATTAAGCCAACACCAGGCACCAATAGAATGGTCCGTCTGCACATCGTCTAAATTTAACGCCATTTGATTATTTTTCTTTGGGGACACCTGAAAACAGTGGTTTGTACCACGAGACAACGCACTATTTAAGAAGTAAAGAATGAAATCAGAAATGTATCATTGGCAAAAATGTGCAAGATTTGTTCAGCGACTTGTTTTTTTGTGTGCAGTATTATATTTCCTTTGTTTATTTAAAGTTTTGAATTTGGTGAAAACAATGATGGAAACAAGTGATTTTATTAATGCAACAGGTAGTTAGTTTATTGCTTTCTCAAAGTTATGCTCTTGATCATGCTTTTGGTGTGATTTAAAAAGGTATACTTGGTTAAATCGCATTTTTTCTTTGCAAAACTCCAAAATAAATGAAAATTGAGCCAATATCACACAAGTCACCTTGCGATTGTTTCATATTTGAAACCTTGGATTAAGTGGCTACTAGTAATCACTCGTGTATAATACGCAGGGCACTTTTCAGATAAAATTCTCAGGAAAATACCAGTTTATATTGTCGCAGTTGAGGTGTCCATTAACATGGTGGCTCTGTGCCAGAGGTCTTATAAATGCCTCCTTAGATTCTAAAACGGTGTTTTATAGTTACTGCATTCAAAGTTGCTCGGATTCCCAAGGTTCACCCAACATACCCGAAATTGGCGGTGTTCGTGCCGGAAAACGGGAAAACATTTCTTTATAATTAAAGGTGTATGGGAGGGGAGTTGGGGGGGGGGGATACGAGACGCTAATAAATAAATAAATAACTGGATCAGGATAGGTGCTCAAAGGTCAACAAGTAGGAAGGCACACACACTTATGTACACACTAAAACCTAACCCACCTGTGGCACCAAAAATAAATACCGGGACTCTCACAACAACGGGGGATGAGCAAGGGCTCGAGGCAAGGCACGAGCTTGTGTGTCCGTGCAGCATGGTGTTGCACAGAGCTGTGATGTGGCATGGGATGAGAGGGATAGCAAAGATGTATAGCGATGAAGAGCGGGACGCTTCCTCTGCCAAGGTCCGATCCCAACTCTAAAACTAGAACGACAACTACAAAACTAGAACTTCCGCACTCAGGCGTGGTCACGGACCTTGTAAACTGCGGCACTGCCTTTTTTGGCGGTGCATCGCACTCATTGGCCATCTGCTTCTGTTGGCGTGCCATCTTCTGGGCCGTCCTGCTCCATGGGGTGATCCCAATAATAGTTATGCCTTTGTGCCCAAATCCTCATCCAGTCTCGCTCAAAAACGAGAGGTTTTACACAACAAACTTACTCTATATGCTGCTTAAGGTTAACACTCCCTGCCTCCTCAGTGCAAGTTTTACAAGATCACTTATGCTGACATTTTCCCGACCCTGTTACAAGAGTAATCTAAGCTACCAGGTCACATATTCCATGCTATTCTTGCCTTAATCTAGTTTTAGATCCTTCCCCCCTTCCACATAATATGTACAACCCGCACCCCAAAAATTAACTCCAGCAAAAATTAACTCCATCTCAGGATTGGAAATGTAGTTCACTCAAAAGAAGTGTTGTGCCGAGAGACAGAGACAGAGAGACAGAGACAGCCATCTTTTTTTTGCTTTGAATTTTGAGAAATGGACTAAGGTATATTTTCCATATTTGGGTATCTGTACAGAAGATGTTGACATGACAGTTAAAACTTTGAAATGGTCTCATTACAGATTTGGCAAATAAAATGATTAAATATGGTATTTTGGGGATGGTCATTTGGATTAGAACAACCAAACTATTCCTCTTCGTCTTCGTCTTCGTCTTTGTCTTCTTTAACCCTTTCCCCACCGTTCTTGGTCAAGGAATGAATTATCTTTTAAATAATGTTTTTTAATTTTTTTTTTAATTATTATTACTGTTTTTTCTTTTTTGAGCTTGGCAATCTGCTCTAGATGTGTATCATCACTGTTTACCATATTGTAATCAGACTGCATTTTCACTTTGATCTTTTATTGCGTCATGTGACATTTTCAATTTGCTTTCGTTTTGGTCACAATGCATTTGTGAATGTCTTGTTTGTATGTTTTGAATGTCATTGTTTATCCTGGCATTCATATGATTGTTTTTAAGTTTAATTCTCCACATTGGATTGACTTCATTTTTGCACTTTAATTTTCTTCTTTTTTGTTTTTTTAAAGACAGTGTGGAGGGTTGTGGCAGAGTGAAATGGTAGAGAATTATGTGGTTTTGATTTGCAAGGAAAGTAATACGCAGACCGTTGACGTACATACTTGCATGACCTGTAATAAAAGGCAGGTTGATGGGAATAAAAATAGATCATTTTTGAGAATTGAGTATTTATTTTTGTGAAGCGTAATAAAGTAGTTTTTTTTTCTTTGTTTGTTTTATTTATTTATTTATTTTTTACTGGGCTGGTAGGATATGCTTAAGGTGTGCTTATTTGCTTTTGACCTCTGTAGCATGTGTTCAAATCTCAATCCAGCTAAACTGTCCATGTATTTTGCATGCAAGGCGAAACCATCAAATGTCCCATGGATAGATGTTAAACTGATTGCCCTATCCGCTAGCATGAGTTGGTGGAAGTTGAAGATCTCGCAGTGTCTTTTGTGAAGAATAGTTAAGTTTTCATCATCTTGCTTACTTGCTGACAATCCTATCATGCCTGAGAAGAAATGGAACCTCTTGAGGAACTCATGCCGTTTTTGGCTGTCTTGGGCCCACTGACTAATCGCCATCCAGGTCGTTTATGGCTCGCTCGGCTCCTATTCCACCATACCAGTGTATCGCTCTTTTTGTGATGCTGTTATTTCCCATGAACAGTGCATGCCCAATACATCTCGATCTCATTTTAATTTCCTCCATGATGTTTTCCTTTCCAGTCCTTTCTCCTTCCTTGCTCACACTTTTTAGCCAGAAGATTCGCAAAATATTTTTGTGACAGGTTTGAGGCATATTTACGGAATAAAGGATTCTCATTTCTGTGATTTCTTACCGGCACCCTGTCACCTTTAGTCGAACGTCATGCCTGGCCAGCCAATTCATGAAAGTCTTCAGCCAAAAGAAAAAAAAAATTCCCAGTCGACCCCACAAGGTGTGAATAATCGGGGCCATTAAAGAAGTAGTAGTGGTATAGGTCAATATTTTAAACTGTGATAAGATTTGTGATGCACTCTAAATGTAGAAATATTTGAGGATTTAACAGCACTTGTACAAACTTCTTTTTGAAGTTGTTACACTGTTGGCTATGCAATTATTTGATGCTTCGAAAGTGATATCTGATGATGATTTTGGCCGTAGCTTGGAGAAAAAATTTTTTTTTTTGGTATGGCGCTCCCCACCCTCCTCCCCTTCCCTCCCCTCCCCCCACACCCCTCCTGCATATCACCAAAGTAGACAAATAGAAGAGATCTAATCTAAACATAATAATAGATTGTACATTAAGCCGTAGCTGTGTGTAGGCCTGTAAATTTGTCATGGTATTTCTAGTAGTACATTGATGTGGATTTTTTTAAACCCACAGTTTTGTGATCGTTGTCCTCCTGAAGGATTCTCACTGGCCGATTGTGGAATCCTATTTGACTTCAGGCAGAGTTTAACGTTTGTTCGATTTGGTTATAAAATCCTACAAAAACCCTATCGACACTGATAAAACTGATGTCCACACAAGTCCTTCCTTGTGAAACAATTTATTTTCTAATGATACACCATACACTTCTCACCCTCATACAATGAACTTAAGAATCCCATTGATTTAGATCAATGATTAATTGATGAACTTAGAATCCCCAACTTAAGAATTGATTGTAATATTATTTGGTTCTATTCCATTTATTCTTATTTTAGTTAACAGTTACACCAACCCGATCCAATTTACTTCTAACTTACATCAGACAGTTTTATTCTAACTTGGTACTTGGTCAGTCCAAGGAGTACAAGCCACTGAGATGCCATACATCCTCACGTGCTTGCACTGGTATAATTACATTTCAAAACATTTTTATACTTTCATGAGAGAGAGGTTGGGGGGATGTTCACCCAGACTGAAGACGTGTCCTTTAGACGAAAAGCCACTTCGTACATTTATCAGCTCGGTCACTCTGCTCCAGAACAACACATTTCTTATCATTTAGGGCAAAAGTCTTTTGGCCAGAAAGGACAGCCAATTCAACTTGCAGCATAAAAGTTACATTTCTGAGACTCCATTTGTTACAATTTAAAATACATTAATATAAATTTTTCCCCCACACTCCCCCGTTTTTTTTAAGGAAAATTTGAATAATTTTTCTTACACATGATTACCATGTCCCATTCCTGAAGGAGAAAAGATTTCCATTACTCAAGTTCAATCAATAATGGCAGCGAGTGCTCATATAGAAAAATGAGTGAGTTTCCATTTAATTTATGGCCTGTTCATCAGCATGTGTCACACATTGAAACATGCTATTCGAATCTGAAGATTGCAGGTCAGGGTGTGGATAGTGCAGCACACAACAGGAAACACAATCGAAGCACTCCTTGAGCTGAGGAGAAGGTAGATGTGGGCAAGTACAAGTTTGGCCGGACACTGGTTTGAAGGAGCGCAGTGTGGAACTCCAGGCCTGTCGTACATTGAAGCAACCACAGCAAGTTCATGATGTATTTGCAGAGCGGCAATCGAGAGTGTGGCTGAGACATTCCTCCACGCAGGCACCACACAACGCCGACGTTAAGACTTTGCTCAACTTCTCCTCAGTGGGTTTTTTCTTCTTTTCCCACATTGCTCCATCTTATCTCCACAGGAAGGGGCATGATGATCACGTGTTGAATGCTCAATCACCCAAATCTGGGTTCTCCCATCGTCCAATCTTTGTGTGGAAGTTCTTTCCAAAACTTCATTGAGACGAAATCGTACATTGCTTCAAAGACTGCTTTCAACACTCCGAAACAAACAAAGCATCATTAACACCAATCAATAACGTCATGGGCCTTTCAATAAGACTAACAAAGGTTCTTATAGAAGCATTTAAATTGCATTATATGTCATATCAATATTTTAATCCCTTTCCTTGTTATTTCCCAAACAACATGCTAAAATATACAGAAATCCCAGTTGTACGTATACTCAAAACATCCATCTCTCTCAACAACTTTTGGTCAAAACAAAAATATTTCCTTTTAAAATCCATAAATGAAAAATTAAATCTTCAGCATCTATCCAATTAAATCATGAATTTACCTTGACTGAATCGATCAAAGGGTTACACTGGGTTGTTTGCCATTGCTTCCCAGCACAAGTTCAGGCAACCTCAACATTCGCAGACGAATAAAACAATATTTCAACGTCCATCCGAGGGAATCATCTATTATCTGTGAATTGCCATGTGCTAAACATCATCAAATCAATTTTAAATAATTCCAAATCACGTTTCTACATTTAAATACATCTTTTAAGTACAATGGTTACAACTCAGATCAACCTTCGAAACATTTGACACGTCCTCAGAGCTTGCCCAGCACTTAAACCTGCCGGGTTGTGTAATTACAAATCATCACAATGCCAGCGAGAGCTCACCTCCAAGACTTCACGTTCCGAATACAGTATATCCACATTCACAATTGTTATTTCAATACAGTATATTCAAAATCCCTATGGTTTTAGATAAAACTTCAACACTTTTTCCTAAATGGACTTCACTTTAAACATTCAGTAGAGAGGGTGCTCCACAAACACCAAGGAACAAGGAACAGGAAGTTCTCCACATCCAGTGGAAGAAAAAGGAAAAAAAAACTCTGACAGGCAAAACCCACAGTTTGCATTACTCTGTCATGGCTTCAACACACAACACTAAACAGCATTGCATATCATAGACTCGCGTGTGATCACGTGACAAATACCAATCACATTTCTATCTCATCCTCTTGAATCTGCATATGAATCGAATTTCACACCTAAAGCAAAAGCTTGAACAAAGACTCAGTGTGAATACATATCACCCCCCACAGATCGAGTGGAGGGGGGTCTCACACAGTGTAGTTTGCGACCTTCGCGTGGAACCACAATCCCAAGAATGTATAACATGCCATTTCAAACAGATCCACAGCTCAACTCAGCACGATTTAAAATATCGTCAAAATCCCAACAGAACACGTTTTATTTCAGTGAATATTGGACTCGCACAAGTTTCATTTTACTCTTAGTAACACATGCATCTCAATGCAAACCACAGCCATGCTCCCAGCCGGTTAATCATCTCCTGCACTCTACAAAACGTTTCGTGCAAATCATTGCATTTACAAATCCGTAAAACTCCACACAATATAATATAACAACCTCACTGCCACAAACTTCCAGTGAGTTCAATGAACAAAAAGTAACTCTTATAACTCTTACAAACAGGTAACTTATAATATTTATCTATTTTAACCCTATCTGGGCGTCTCAGCCGATGTACTCGGCTCTCTCTCTCACAGCCGGTCTTTTATCAATGCAAACATGTGGCATGTCAAATTTATAGTCGACTTTCCCACATTTTGGGAAATCGCAGGGGTCACCCTTCCCTCCTGAAGTGCAATGGGTAGGCCTTGCCTGAGAATACCGCCTTACCTAATTGATGGGGTATCTCTCCAATCAGGTATCAATGCAAACATATATCTCACGCGTCCTATGCGCGGTCTGTGGCATGTCACTCGTCATGCTCATTTCATCTGACTCCTCTTCTTCTCCAGCACTTTTGTAAAACAACTACAGTACTTATCGTTTACTTTAAAACGGACTCCCTCCGCCGGATCCTCTTCTTCTCTCAATAAAATTATCTGACAATGAACTTTTCTTTGTTCGAAATGCGTTACCTGCTGAGAGCGCTCTCCCTTACCTTCGCTCAAACACTTGTCGTTCCTCCAGGCACTGCCTCCGGCAGATTAAGCACCTCCGGTCACGAGCACCGCAGGAACTCGTTTCGAATCCGAGTCTCGGCAACAACTGATGTGGATTTTTTTAAACCCACAGTTTTGTGATCGTTGTCCTCCTGAAGGATTCTCACTGGCCGATTGTGGAATCCTATTTGACTTCAGGCAAAGGTTTAACGTTTGTTCGATTTGGTTATAAAATCCTACAAAACCCTATCGACACTGATAAAACTGATGTCCACACAAGTCCTTCCTTGTGAAACAATTTATTTTCTAATGATCACACATAACTTCTCACCCTCATACAATGAACTTAAGAATCCCCATTGATTTAGATCAATGATTAATTGATGAACTTAAGAATCCCCAACTTAAGAATTGATTGTAATATTATTTGGTTCTATTCCATTTATTCTTATTTTAGTTAACAGTTACACCAACCCGATCCAATTTACTTCTACATTACATCAGACAGTTTTATTCTAACTTGGTACTTGGTCAGTCCCAAGGAGTACAAGCCACTGAGATGCCATACATCCTCACGTGCTTGCACTGGTATAATTTACATTTCAAACATTTTTATACTTTCATGAGAGAGAGGTTGGGGGATGTTCACCCAGACTGAAGACGTGTCCTTTAGACGAAAAGCCACTTCGTACATTTATCAGCTCGGTCACTCTGCTCCAGAACAACACATTTCTTATCATTTAGGGCAAAAGTCTTTTGGCCAGAAAGGACAGCCAATTCACTTGCAGCATAAAAGTTACATTTCTGAGACTCCATTTGTTACAATTTAAAATACATTAATATAAATTTTTCCCGCAATATACTCTTTACTTGTTAATAGAGGTACCACTAACATTTTTCTTTCATCTGAAAATAACTGGAAAACACAAAAGTATTCCAAGCACATTGTTTCCGGATTCAACTGCTTTTCTCTTAGATTGCTGTATTACGGATCTGCAACCTTTTCAATCACCGTTGAAATAAAGATTTTTCAAATGTTTTTTTTTTTTCCTCTCGTATATTCCGTCATACTTGAATCGTTCATACTTGTGCTGGGTTCGTTTTTATTTGGTCGGTTAAATTGTTTTCCCTACTGTGTTCTTTGCAACGTCTTGGATTCTAGGAAATGCTAGTTCTTTGCAACCTAATCTGATTAATCAATTACAAGGTTGACATTTTTCAAATTGTTCTTCTGTATTACATGAGCTTTGTTGGTACTTCTGTGTGCATTTGCGGGCTCATGCATGGTGTGTTGTATTTGGGGATTGCATGTGTACCTTCACCCAAATTTTCCAGTTTCTAACTCACCACAAACTTTATCATCCTTCCTGACGACAGCTTTTTTCGCAAGTCCTTCTACTAACCCTATCTTTGGGAAAACGTATGACAACTAGAATGGCACTTGGTAGAGCACATACGCCAGGCTGAACAGTTTACGTTTTGTATTCCACTGATAGCCCGGATCTGGATCCAGACTTGAACCAAAATCTAATCGGCTTATTATTGTCGCCGACCGAACTCATCCACCAAGTGTCTGTGGAATCTGTCCATAACTTTTTGAGATATTGTGCTTTATATAATTTTTGGCCCGATCTCTCTGGTGAAGAATCACTTTAAAAAGTCTAGGATCCGGATCTGAATCTTCCCTAAAATCTAATTAATTTGTTCTGGTCACATCCACAACCTGTCCACCAAGTTTCCGAATCTATACATAACTTTTTGAGATATCCTGATCACAGACAGACGGGCATAGCCAGACAAGCGGGTGAAAACATAACATCCATCCACTTTGGTGCCGCAGGTAAAAACACATTTGAAGCTTCACCAAAATATTTTGCTAAAAACTAGAGGAATGAAGCCTCTACAATATTCTCTCATCTAACATGATGATGCCATAAAGCATCTTGCTTTTCATGGTCGATAAGACCCTGGTTCTTCCAAGGTTAATCAATTTTTCAACGTTTTGCACAAGAATCAATCGTTTCTCCTTGACCAACTGAGACCAAGGGCTCGCTTCTTGTCTTTTGTAATACGTTCTTTGAAATGCAAAGGAAATATGCCTTAAAAGAGCACTGATGTAGTGAAGTAATGTATGCTGTATTGTCATATTTGGACCGAATCTTCCATATTCTATATAAATAAGGAGCAAAAGTACCTGTCGCCGGTGACAGGAAAATTTAAGTTAATCTATCAATTTAAATTATTTCATGGACTTTATAAAGGTTGATTGTGTTGCACTCTTGGTTTCACTCAGAGCCAAAGCTCTGAATTACTTACACCACCCACCGCAAAATAATGGTATAACATCGGGTGGCAGAGGTTTAATTTGTCTAAAAAGAGGGCAAAATGTGTCTTTTAAATTGTTACCCCATGAAGATATGTATTAAATAAACTTTTAATCCACATGTTCATGTTTTTAGATTATTGGAAGGGACAATGAAGTGAGTGACTATATTACATCAAGAAAAGTGAATGAAAATGCATAATAACGAATCGGGAGCTTTTCAAACACAGCGCGGGAAGCGGCTGCCATAAACGGGAGATGGACGGACAGACAGACAGATACCATGATTTGATATATGTATTATGTTTGTATGTATGTCTTTCTGACTATTTTCTTTTAAACTACTCGACTAAAGTCCATAAAACCTATATCATATAAAGGTCATTGTCTGTGGCATTCCGGTTGCATATTATTTTTACATTACAAGTGACCTTATGCTTTTTTTTTCTTTTTTTTTTTCATCATTTAGCTTAAAATATTTTACCGAAAGAGCATGAGATGACGGAATCTCGTGCGATTGTGAATTAAAGGTGTTTCTTTTGTTAATTTACTTTCAACATTGTCATTAACGAACAGGAACATTGTTAAGAATGTGGATAACAGAGTTGGGCCATTGGGGGTAGGGCCACGGGGATGGGGGGGGTGGGGGGGGTGGGCAGAGTTGGGAGGGTGTGGGGGTGTTTGAGGACTTGAGAAAAAAAGAGGGGACAGAGTTTGGACAGGGTTTTTTTTTTTAGGTTTGGTAGGGAAAGGTTGAGGACTTGGGTTGAGAGGGGGGCTGTACATTTGGGGTTTGGGGGGGGTTGACTTGAAAAAGAAATGGGGAGGAGGGGACAGGACAGCTAGCTGGGAGAGAGGATTTGTGTTGAGAAGGGGGTTTCAGGGAGGGAGGTGGAGACGGAGTTAGTAGAGGGGGTTGAAGCTTTGGGGTTGGTGGTGGGGTTGAGGACTTGAAGTCATTTTCATTACGTGGAATTTCTGCAAGTCCCTGCTGCTGAGAGTTTATTTCTTCTTAAACCAAAATCCCATTTTAGTATGGGGTTAGCATCTCGTCGAAGGACTATTGACGAACAGAGTGGAGATTGGATTGCAAATAAGCTTGATGGGGAGATGTATGAGAAGCCGGCTGAACACTTGTCATGGATGGGGGAGAGAGAATGGCAAAGGTAGCAAGGTAGGAGGAAAAGAGGTAGATTGTGCTTGAGATGGAAAGATTGGGTGAGGAGGGATATCAATAAGGTGGGGTGGTTGGAGAGTGAAGAGAGTTGGCTGAGGACAAAGGGAAGTGGAGGAGTATCGTAGTCAAGGCTCGACAGAAGATTGGCACGATTGGACCTCACCCCTTATAAAGGGGAGAGCAGAAGTAGTCTCATAGAGTGGGTGAGATTGATGCAAGTCTGACATTTGATTGGGATTGGAATTTGGCCAGGGTCATGGCAATAACTGAATGCATTGGTCTTTGTCATCATCATTGTATGCATCACGTGGCTGCTGGTTAACATAAAAATTTTTCTTTTTTTGCCAAAAAAGGAGGCACGGCATTGCCCCAATACAGTGCCCCCTAAAGGTTGAAGCAGAATTTGGCCAAGGTCCCGGTGATGCCTCACCTTCTCTTCACTCAGGATATCATGAGATTTTTTTTTTTTGTCCATCCAAGGGATAGCACAAATATTGATGCCTCACCCAGCCTGTGAAACACCAGGATGACAGTTTATAGATGGGCTGAGATTCAAAACCAGGCTTGATAGCTCAGTGGTTAGTACCCATACCTCTCGACTATCCAGCCATCCACGTATTGGTCTTAATGAGAGGTGACACCCACATTAATGTGCATCAGTTCATATTATAATATGGAGTAAATTTGTGGAAGACATGGGGGGGTGGGGGTAGGGGGAATGTACAAGTGGGAGTTGGTAAGGAAAATCAAAAGGTATTTATGGGAACACATGTGGGAGAGATCTCATCAGGGCATTACCATGGACCACTTAGAGAAGGGGATTCAACAGTTGGTCTTTACATTTGAACTGGTAGGTGTGACCGGAATTTAGATGTGGTTGTCCATCTGATGCGCCGGCAAAGTCTTTCTCGTCATCGTACTCACTAGTGAACGTGATGTGGTTCGTTCATTTCCCTTGTCATGTGCAAATAGACACGTGACATCACGTTCACATAGCCAGCTGTTGACGTGTTAATGCAAGATGTGGTTGCCTTCACAGGAATTAGAGAAATTCTTCAGTTGCATTTGCTAAGAAGGTGCATTTTCATGTTTCAAGGATAGAAAGAAAAATTTGATAATTGTCATGTATAGTTTGTATTATTTTAATTTTGAGTTCTTTTCTTGTTCAAAATATTTCGCTTCATTGTAAAAGAGAGAAGCTAACTTGGAATAATTGAGCATCACCTTCCAAACTTTTATACCCAGCTCAGTAAATATTTTCTGACAAGTCTGCATGAGAGCCAATGTGTACAAAAGTCACTATTTCCAGATTCCACTGCCTCTGGCTAATGTTTGAGGTTGTTTCGACAAGAGAGGCTTATGGAAGAGCAACAAAATAAAAAAAAAAACCAGGCAATGGGATCATAAAAATTTAAGAGTATGATGGTCCTGTTGGGCTCGCAGGATGCCTAAGACATACGCACACTTGCCTCTAAGCTGTCAAGCCTGGGTTCGAATCCTGACCCAGCCCGGTGTTTCACAGGCAGGTGATTCATCAATGTGGGCCGTCCCTTGGATGGATGTTAAACTAGGCGTTCCGTCTGCCGGCATTAGTTGGTGGACGTTAAAGATCCCATGGTGTCCTTCGTGATTCCACGGGAGGAAATCTTAATAACCTGCAAGTAAGAGGGTTGGATTCGGTCGAGTTAATGTGGGTAGAAAACAGGATGACATGACATGAGATTGCGGTGCACTACTTGAGCGAAGAGTGCGATTGAACCTCGAGAATGCAGTTCCACTTTGGTTTGACAAATACTTGGGACATTTTGTAACACTGTCTGAGTTTGGAGCTATAAAAGATCCACACCAAACCGAATACAGTTTGAATGGGCAGCCGTTTTTTTCCCCATGTCATCCTTACATATGGAGTACGATCTTGTGTATTTCATGACGTGAGCTCCCTTACAAGGAACTTTGACCTTTCAAGAGGGTAAATATGTATTGTTGCGGATCCAGGGTTCGGGGTTTAACACGAGGAGAGACTCCTCAAGTTCCTCCCTACCTCCAGTCCTGAGGCTGCCGACAACGGATAACTCCATGGTCCAACGGGCTGTGGATATTCTACAGCCGTAGTTGTTTGACTTAGAATTAGCAGCCAGGCAGGGTTACTCTCCGATGTCTATGCAATACATTTCCAAAGGCATGGCAACCTAAATGGGGGCTAAGTCCTCGGCGCTGCACCTTGAACAACTGCCGAGCGGAACAGGAAGTACAGCGCTGGCTAATCAGATGAGCCAATCAGTTGGGGCAAAAACATCCCAGGCTAGCAATAAGTGTGGACTTTGCTGAATCAATGAAGGAATGAACACCAGGAACAGGTTTAAAACAAACACCAAGGGTTTATTTACAGGATGGGGAGTGAGGAAAAGCATGTGGCACAATGAGGAGAGGTTTTATTTAAATGTGTATCCATACAGCAGGGACATACAATATTTGTGTGGTGCAGCAAAAGACGTACATTGAGTCATGCAATAGAAAAAGCACAAAAAGCAGACTTGCACGGAACATTCAATCTTGTATATTTTACTTAATTTTACATAACAAGGCTCCCCGTCAGACTCATTTCGTGGAAGGTAAGATGAGTTTGAGGCGTGTTAGCGCCCCTCTCTCTCGCAGCATGGACTTGTGAGCCTGAGCTGATCCCAAGTGTGGGGACGGGAAATTGGAAATGATAAGTGTCGCTGTGTGGAACGAGCTATCTCGTGGGTATGGTTGGTCCAGGCTCCTGCTCTGCCTGAGCGCTTGGCCTGTTCCGGTCTCCAAACGCTCCATTAGCATTCCGTTCTGCAAGATGAAAAATACCGAACCCAAATGCTGGGGTCTTTCACCCACCCTTTTATACGTCCAGGGGGGTTGGAGTCTGGTGACCTTTGTAGGCGTGGTTGCCAAGAGCGAGGGTCACGCTCGTACTCTTTTTACCAAGAGCGAGGATCACGCTCATCCTCTTTTGTCCTGAGTGTGGCATGTCCATTGGTTTGGACTTGCCTCTTCGTGACGTCGCACTCCCTCTGAGACCTCTATCATAATGAACTAAATTTTAGAAATGACAAACCACATTCCAATTCTATTCTTGAACAATCTTGCATTTGTAAAACATGTATTCGTATTCTGGTGTTGTTGCAAAAGGCAGGTTCAGCACTGCTGAAGCAGTTTCTTGGCAAGGGTTATACTGGTTGGTTCATCATTACCTTTCTAGAAAACTCCTCTAGTAAATCAATTACAGTATTTGCTTATGGGTTAAATTTCAGTCCTCGTGCTCTGTCATGATGTCACATCCAGCCAAACATGTTTTATTCAGGTTCTCCAAGCTAATCTCCAGTGAGCAAGAACAGCCTGAATTGTGTGAAAAGGTTTAATGCTTCAACTCCATATTTGGGCAGACAAATGGAATTATTTTCGCTGAACCCCTTTTTGTCAGATAAAGTTTTTTTTGTTTGTTTTTTTTAGCTCGCCTGTTCGAAGAACAGAGAGCTATAGCGATACCCCCGGCGTTGAGCCTGTGAGCGTCAGCGTGAAAATGTTAAAGTTTTTGGTGCAAAGTTATTTAGAAGCTTGCCATTCATTTAATGTGTGTACTAGGATGCTGATATTTGGGCATGGAGGTTCCTTTGGGGTATACTATTGGTGTAGTGAAGTTGAAATTAACAAATGATTTTAATTTTTTTAGCTCGCCTGTTCGAAGAACAGAGAAGCTATAGCGATACCCCCCGGCGTGAGTGTGAGCGTGAAAATGTTAAAGTTTTTGGTGCAAGTTATTTTCCTTTCTAATGTTTTTATCTACCACTATTTTTTACTGTTTACAATATACAAATACATACATTTGCTTTAAAATTATTTGGATCAGACTTCACTGCAATGCTTTATAAAAAATATTATTAGACGAGTTTTTTTAAAACGATAAATGTATAAACAGGCGAGCATTGGGTGGCCTTGACACCAACTCTCTAGTTTAATTATAAATTGGTGATTTGGCCAAGGCTGAGCAAAGCGAGGTCGAAGCAACCCATGCCGACAGAAAACGGAATTTTTTGAACTCAGCCACATTTTCCATGCAATGATCATGCAACTTTATTTTAAAAAAA
>CM068962.1:25949669-25961818 GCA_035128595.1 Eptatretus atami | reverse complement strand
GTATATTGAAATTAGGCAATTAACCCTACCCCACGCCGTCAAAATATTGGCGACCACGGTCCTTTAAGTAACCCGTGACCTTTCGGAGTTGTCCGAGAGTCACGACCTAAATTCCGTGTGTTCGGTGGTAGACGACTCTACTGCTCCACCTAGTGGTCGTTTATCGCCACCAAACCCCGGCCCACAACAATATCAGGGTGTCTCTAAGTGGTGTCTCTCTTGTTTTGACATGCCGAGATTGAGATCCAGATGAATCTCTACAGGTTTTTCTTTGTGTTGAACTATTAGTCAGACAGAGATAGGCTGTTTTTGTTGAGGCATCTGATGCTTGCTTTGATGTTGGATACTTGGTCGTCTCAGGATCATTCTGACAAGAGCTAGGAACTTTCTGGGCAACATCATTTTCACATCGCAGGTTTCATGGATCCATCAAAAGCATATTAATGTTGGCAAAAATGTCTTCAATATTTGTGCTGGTTGCATGAAAAAAAACTAAGTGGATTGCAATCATCATTGTTGGAGCAAGCTATTTTAATCGCTTCTCCAATGTCGGAATTAAACACGAGGACCACCTTTCTTCCTTGAGTTTGAGCTCTCATATCTGGGATTAAGCACAACAGTCTCCTTCAATCGTGTTGTTTTGAACTTTCCAAAAAAAGTCTGGATCTTCTTCTCTTAATCTGGACTCGTAAAGTCGCCCCATATCTGACAATCTGAAGGCTGGCAACGTTTCATCTTGGCGGAATTCTTCTATGTACGAAACTATCACAATAATTAGACTATCGACTTTAGTGCTTTTGGTGTCTCTTACATGCTGACATATGTTTTCGCACACGGTGGTGCAGGAATCAACATGATGATGATGACCCTAGTCACTAAGGCTGACATGTCAACCTCGGAGAGCTTTCCAAAGTTTTCTATTTGTACACTGTGATATCGAGTAACTCGAAACATCAATTTGTCAGTCTTGCGACTGGAATAACTCATTGTTCATTCTCACAAAAGTAAACATTGAATTCCTTTAGCCATTGAAGCCACGCTGCGTCGCCTGTGTCTACAGGACTGTCTCATATTCGCAGAGTTTCTTTTTGACTTTTTTCCTGAGGTTGTGGCTTTTGTTGTCAACCTGTTTCTGCAGCTTTTGTGCTCATACGCCCTGGTTGTTTTCGAGGTGCTTCAATGCATCGTCCATGTCACTTCACATGTAAGTTCCTCTGTAAGGCATCCATTGATGAAACTCAAAATATTCTAGGCAAATAGTTTAAGCCGCATTCTTTAATCACTTCCTCCTATATTAGCTATGCGGAAACGCTTTTTCTCCCGGTGTCCTGTTTGGCAAATGCACACAATTTCACGCAATTCAAGCTGTTTCTCGTGGGCATTGTCTTTTAGAGATGACCTTCACATGCGATATCTTGCACTTTTGGATCGTTATAGTCATTCAGTGCAATGGTAGGTATCAGAGATCATCCTGAAAAGGAAGGGAAAAAAATGTGTAGTGCACCACATTACATTTACAACTATATTGCTGCTTTAACACATTAACATGCATACATCTCATTAATTTTAGACGCAACTGATTTTTGTGCATATGCAATACAGATATATTCAGCTGCATAGAGTGAGTGATGTGATGACCCACGACAGGACGTATCTCTGGAAGCTAGGATGACTGACAGCTGGAACGACCGCAGACCAGAGTTCAGAGCGAATGACAGAGACTCTTAGAATTAAACACTTTCAAAACATATTGAAAATTAAATTGGATAAAGCCATTTCTGGACGATCATAAGCATTTGATATCAACATCGAGCAACATTTTTAAGTATTTAGTTGTTTATGAAGGGTCTCATTTCGATTTAAAGCAGAAAGACGAAAATGGAGCATTATAAGTGTGTTTATTGGATTTCTTGTGTGTGAAAGCATTGGGTTAGACTCTTTATTCATGTGCTTAGGCCTCTTGGTGACCAAGATATCGTAAAAATAGTTTTCGGTGGCGACCATTTTGAAATTCAAGATGGCCGTAATTGTAGTCTGATCATGTGTGTCCTGCTCTTTTATGAAAGAGCATATAAAAGTAGTCATGTGTTCCAGTTTTCACACTTTTTTCACATTTTGAATGATTCTGGTGAAATGTTGACTTAATCTACTGTACTATACGTCTGCCGCAGAACGGAAAAATTGACAATGTTCATTCCATGCTGCGAACAACATTGCTATTGCTACTTTTGGAAAACGTCTCCTCCAGCCTGTCTATTGGATGCCTCTACACAGCTTGGTGATCTTGGTAAAGCATCCACTATTTCATCGCTAAATATCACGTCTTCCATCCACGCCCATGTGTCCTTCTCATGAAGTACTTTATGACTTCCTGTCCATAACGTGCCCACTGGCGACAATCCACCCATCAAACACCACATCACGCATAACGAGAGCAAGGGACCCACTGTTTTCGTGCATGCTCACCGAGTAGCACCTGATAAATTGTGTATCGCTGCCAGGAGTTTGACTATCTGTATGCTCAATATGGGATAATCAGACCATCGTCCAGCAGTTGGGCTTCAATGTTACACATTGTACCCAAAAGGACACCTGCGGATTGGCGTCGTTGTAGGGACTAGTGCGGGCCCGTAGGGGCGGGCCGTAGAGCTGCGTTGCCAGTTATGTGCAGCTCTGCCTTCTGTATCAAGTCCCCAGCATCAATTGTGACGTCATATCAAACGAAAAGAAGAAGAATTGTGACGCCCCCTCTCTCTCACCCCCTCTCTTCCCTTCTCTTGCCCCCCCTCTTTCCTCCCCTCTCCTCCCTCCCTCTAATTCTGGTCCTCGCCTCTTAGTGCCTCCTCTTCTCGCCCTTCTCTCTCCCCCTCTCCTCCTGACCTATCTCCCTTCGTCTGTGCCCCCTCTCTCGAACCCATTCTCTGTCCCTCCCCTCTCTGCCCCCGCCCCTTCCCATCTCTTCGCCCCTTCTCCTCCTCTCCCCTCCCCTTCCTTCCCTCTTCTCCCCTTCTTCTCTGTTCTTTTCTTCCATCTCACCCTTCTCTCTCTCCCCCTCACCCTCTCTCTGCTCCCCCCTTCACCCCCCTCTCGCCCTCTCCTCTCCCCTCCTCTCTCTCCCTTCTCCCTCTCCCCTCCTCTCACCCTTCCTCTCCCCCCCTCCTCTCTCCCCCCCCTCCTCTCTCCCCCCTCCTCTCTCCCTCCCCCTCTCTGCCACCCCCCTCTCACCCCCCCTCCACCCCCCCCCCCCTTCCCCCCCTCCCCTCTCTCGCCCCCTCTCTCACCCCCTCCTCTCTCCCCCTCCTCTCTCTCACCCCCTCTCTCCCCCTCCTCTCTCCCCTCCTCTCCCCTCCTCTCCCATCCCCTCTCTTGCCCCCCTCTCGCCCTTCTCTCTCGCCCCTCTCTCCCGCCCTCTCTCTGTAAATGTATTACAAATGTCTACCAAGCACAACGATTAATTCCAACTTGGGAAAAACAGCTTTCAAACCCTTGGGAAACAGTTGTTTCCTGGGAAAATTCAAACCTTGGGATTAATTAATAATTTGAATAATAATCAAACCTGGGAGTTTGCTAAGGTATGCACATACCCAGAGAAAGGCACATACCCAGGTCCCCAGTGTCGATTGTGACGTCATACAAACGAAGAAAAAGAATTGTGACGTCAATCCTTCAAAAAAAAAAATTAATGAAATGAACATTAATGTGACGTCATTCATGATGTCATAGCACCGTGTCCTGTCATTGGTTCACAGATACATGCCTAACTTGGAACCGTCGTCGATCGATATCAAACCTCGAAAAGGCACATCCGCGGGTCCCCGGCAATATTCCTGGCAAGTTTCAATCAGATGGGACCTCAATCGTGCAAAAATAAAAAAAAACTAAACATTAATTGTGACGTCATTCGCGACGTCATAGTACCGTGTCTTGTCATTGGTCGACAGATAAATGGCCGTAATTTGGAACCGCTCGTCCGATTGATATCAAACCCGAAAAGGCACATCGCGCGGTCCCCGCAATATTCCTGGCAAGTTTCAATGAGATCGGACCGGCGGTCGTCAGAAAACGCGGTCGCAGACACAGACAGACAACAGACAGACAGACACACAGAGATTGCTGGAATTATAGATAGATATTACTGGTCCTCAAACAACACGATTGTTCCAGACGGTTACCCCATTCCACACATTCAGGATTTTCCCGAGACACTCCTTGGCTCAACAATCTTCTCCATGATCAACCTCATCCGTGCATATACCATCAGATTCCCACGGATCCAGATCACATCCCAAAGGCAGCAGCCACCATGCCTGTTGGCCTGTTCGAATTCCTTCGGATGCCGGTCGGCCTAGGCAATGTTGCACAAACATTTCAATGTTTTATCACTCAGGTGCTCCTGGGATTACACTTCTGCTATGTGTATATACAGTGCCTATAGAAAGTCGACACCCCCTTTCAAATTTTCACCTTTTGTTGCCTTGTAGCCTGGAATTATATCAGACTTTTTCCAGCTTTATTTTTTACACATTGTAACCCACAACTTCCAAGTGGAAAAACAAATTATAAAAATTTCAGAAAATTAATTAAAATACAAAACTAGAATACCTTGGTTGGATAAGTGTCCACCCCTTTGACTTTTGTCACATTATCTTGTGTTTCAGCCTGAATTTAAAATGGATTAAAATTTAAATTTTTTTTGTCACCGATCAACACGAAATACTTCATAATGACAAAGTGAAAACATGTTTTTGGAATTTTTTTTACAAATTCATTAAAAAATGGAAAGCTGAAATGTTTTGAGTCATTAAAGTATTCATTGCCTGGTGTTGGCTTAATGGTTCGGTTGGTGGGCTTGGGATTCGAGGATCCTGAGTTCAAATCCCACTCGGTTGTTGAATTAATACCAGGTGGGGTTGACTCTGCCTGTCATCCTTCCGAGGTCGGCAAAACGAGTACCATCTTGCTGGTATCCTGTGTCGGAGTGGTGATCCATCCAGGATTGTGCACAATGGCCAAGGAGACTGCTTCGGCATCACCAACACTCTGTACAGAGTATGGTCCCGATGGATGGATTAAGTATTCAACCCCCTGAGTGAAACATCACAAAGAAATGCAGAAGTTGTACATGATTTAAATAGACGATTGCCTGCTAGGAACTCAGGGGCCATCTTTTTACCATCTATTTAATAAGTATGCAAATATGGCAGATATTTTAAACTCATCTCCCCCCAACCCCTCCACCCCCAACCTGTTATAGGCAGCTTGTCCAGACCTTCCTGTCCCTCACTCCATCCTCATCCTGATGAAGTAGACATTGGAACTTTGTCCCCACTGTCGAATACTGCACCACATGACCTGACCATTCCATTCTTACATGGTTAAAGCTTAAGCCAAACAGAAAGTGTTGCATTTGTTTCCAATCACAGAACAGAATGATGTTCGTAGATCAGGAATGAAATTTCAAGCCTTTGTTATAAATCAAATTTTATTGAATCTCTCATAATCTGTAAATTATAGAACTCTACAAGAGAGCATTAAACGCGTGGAGTGTCAATTAAACAAAGCTCGCGTGTAAATTATCATCCCTCCCCGACCCCTCCCACGCCCCACCCTCTCCATATCCCTTTCACCCTCCACATCCCTCCCACCTCCACCCCTCCCACACTCCACCCCTCCACATCCCTCCCACGCTCCACCCTCCCACACTCCACCCTCCACATCCCTCCCACACTCCACATCCTCCCACCTCCACTCCCTCCCACACTCCCACCCTCCACATCCCTCCCACACTCTCCCTCACATCCCTCCCACACTCCACCCCTCCACATCCATCCCACACTCCACATCCCTCCCACACTCCACCTCTCCACATTCCTTCCACCCCTCCGCATCCCTTCCACCCCTCCACATCCCTTCCACCCCCTCCACATCCCTCCCACGCTCCACCCCTCCCACACTCCACCCCTCACATCCCTCCCACACTCCACCCCTCCACATCCTCCCACACTCCACATCCCTCCCACACTCCACATCCCTCCCACCTCCACCCTCCCACACTCCACCCCTCCACATCCCTCCCACACTCCACCCCTCCAATCCTTCCACACTCACATCCCTCCCACATTCCACATCCCTCCCACACTCCACCCCTCCACATCCTCCCACACTCCACATCCCTCCCACACTCCACATCCCTCCCACACTCCACCCCTCCACATCCATCCCACACTCACATCCCTCCCACACTCCACCTCTCCACATTCCTTCACCCCTCCGCATCCCTTCCACCCCTCCACACCCCTCCCACACTCCACCCCTCCACATCCCTCCCACACTCCCCCTCCACATCCCTCCCACACTCCACCCCTCCACATCCCTCCCACACTCCACATTCCCTCCCACATCCCACATCCCTCCCACGCTCCACCCTCCCACACTCCACCCCTCCACATCCTCCCACACTCCACCTCCACATCCCTCCCACACTCCACATCCCTCCCACACTCACCCCTCCACTCCTCCCACACTCCACTCCCTCCCACACTCACCTCCCACATTCCTTCACCCCTCCGCATCCCTTCCATCCCCTCCACACCCCTCCCACACTCCACCCTCCACATCCCTCCCACACTCCACCCTCCACATCCCTCCACACTCACATCCCTCCCACACTCCACATCCCTCCACCTCCACCCTCCCACACTCCACCCCTCCACATCCCTCCCACACTCCACCCCTCCACATCCTCCCACACTCCACATCCCTCCCACATTCCACAATCCCTCCCACACTCCACCCCTCCACATCCCTCCCACACTCCACATCCCTCCCACATTCCACATCCCTCCCACACTCCACCCCTCACATCCCTCCCCACACTCCACCCCTCCACATCCATCCCACACTCCACATCCCTCCCACTCCACATCCTCCCACACTCCACCCCTCCACATCCTCCCACACTCCATCCCTCCACATCCCTCCCACACTCCACCCCTCCCACACTCACATCCCTCCCACATTCCACATCCTCCACACTCCACCCCTCCACATCCTCCCACACTCCACCCCTCAATCCTCCCACACTCCACACCCTCCCACATCCACATCCCTCCCACACTCCACCCTCCACATCCCTCTCCACACTCCACATCCCTCCCACATTCCACTCCCTCCCACACTCCACCCCTCCACATCCTCCCACACTCCACCTCCACATCCATCCACCATCCACATCCCTCCCACATTCCACATCCTCCCACACTCCACCCCTCCACATCCCTCCCACACTCCATCCCTCCACATCCCTCCCACACTCCACCCCTCCACATCCCACATCCCTCCACATCATCCTCCCACACTCCACCCTCCACATCCTCCACACTCCATCCCTCACATCCCTCCCACACTCCACCCCTCCATCATCCCTCCACATCCCTCCACACTCCACCCTCCACATTCCTTCCACCCCCTCCGCATCCCTTCCACCCCCTCCACATCCCTCCCACGCTCCACCCTCCCACACTCCACCCTCCACATCCCTCCCACACTCCACCCCTCCACATCCCCCACACTCCACATCCCTCCCACATTCCAATCCCTCCCACACTCCACATCCTCCACACTCACCCCATCCTCCACGCTCCCACCCCTCCCACACTCCACCCTCCACATCCCTCCCACACTCACCCCTCCACATCCTCCCACACTCACATCCCTCCCACATTCCACATCCTCCACACTCCACCCCTCCACATCCCTCCCACACTCCACCCCTCCACATCCATCCCACACTCCACATCCCTCCACTCCACCTCTCCACATTCCTTCCACCCCCTCCGCATCCCTTCCACCCTCACATCCCTCCCACGCTCCACCCCTCCCCACTCCACCCCTCCACATCCCTCCCACACTCCACCCTCCACATCCCTCCCACACTCCACCCCCTCACATCCCTCACACTCCACATCCCTCCCACATTCCACATCCCTCCACACTCCACCCCTCACATCCCTCCCACACTCCACATCCCTCCCACATTCCACATCCTCCCACACTCACCCTCCATCCCTCCCACCTCACCCTCCACATCCATCCCACACTCACATCCCTCCCACATTCACATCTCCTCCCACACTCCACCCCTCACATCCCTCCACACTCCATCCCTCCCATCCTCCACACTCCACCCCTCCCACACTCCACATCCCTCCACCATTCCACATCCCTTCCACCACTCCACCCTCCATCCCTCCCACACTCCATCCTCCCACCCTCCCACACTCCACCCCTCCACATCCATCCCACACTCCACATCCTCCCACACTCCACCTCTCCACATTCCTTCCACCCCTCCGCATCCCTTCCACCCCCTCCACATCCCTCCCACGCTCCACCCTCCCACCACTCCACCCTCACACCCTCCACACTCCACCCACTCCACATCCTCCCACACTCCACATCCCTCCCACATTCCACATCCCTCCCACACTCAATCCCTCCACACTCCACATCCCTCCCACGCTCCACCCCTCCACACCTCCCCCTCCACATCCTCACACCCCCACCCTCCACTCCTCCACACTCCACATCCCTCCCACATCCACATCCCCCCACACTCCACCCCTCACATCCCTCCACACTCCACTCCACATCCATCCACACTCACATCCCTCCCACACTCCACCTCTCCACATTCCTTCCACCCCCTCCGCATCCCTTCCACCCCCTCCACATCCTCCACGCTCCACCCCTCCCACACTCCACCCCTCCACATCCTCCCACACTCCCACCCTCCACATCCCTCCCACACTCCACCCCTCCACATCCCTCCCACACTCCACATCCCTCCCACACTCCACATCCCTCCCACACTCCATCCCCTCCACATCCTCCCACACTCCACCCTCCACATCCCTCACCCACCCCTCCAATCCTCCACACTCACTCCCTCCACACTCCACACCCCTCCCACACTCCACCCCTCCACATCCCTCCCACACTCCACCCCTCCACATCCCTCCCACACTCCACCCCTCCACATCCCTCCACACTCCACATCCCTCCCACACTCCACCCCTCCACATCCCTCCACACTCCACCCCTCCACATCATCCCACACTCCACATCCTCCCATGCCCACCCCTCCAATCCCTCCCACACTCCATCCCTCCCACACTCACCCCTTCACCCCCTCGCATCCCTCCCACACTCCCTCACACATCCTCCCTCCAACATGCATCCCTCCCTCCCTCCAACATGCATCCCTCCCTCTAACATGCATCCCTCCCTCCCTCCAACATGCATCCCCCTTCCCTCTAACTATCCCTCCTCCAACATGCATCCCTCCCTCCTCCAACATGCATCCCTCCTCCCTCCAACATGCATCCCTCCCTCCAACATGCATCCCTCCCTCCCTCCAACATGCATCTATCCCTCCCTCCCTCCATCTCCATAACATGTGTTTAATAATCATCTTTATTGTCCGTATCCAGGGAAATTCCTCTTTGGTGACACTGACACAGTAAGTTAAAACATCATGAAAAAAACAAACATATAAACACACACACATATATATATATATATAATAATGTATGTTTATTTCTCACCTGTCATTGTGGTTTGTTTGTGTGTGTGTGTGTGTGTGTGTGTGTGTGTGTGTGTGGTGTGTGTGTGTGTGTGCTTCTGGTGATACCGGGTTCACATTTCAAATCGTCACCTTCAATCACCAACACCGATTCACCAGAAATACCCTCCTCTTTCACGAGTGTAACCACATGTGTGTGTGTGTTTGTGTGTGTGTACACACGTGTTGTGTGTGTGTTTGTGTGTGTGTACACACGTGTGTGTGTGTGTTTGTGTTTGTGTGTGTGGTGTGTGTGTGTGTGTACATGTGTTACACGCAACCGCCATTGGCGTCCTTCAGTACGTAATAAATAGATGTCCCCAATGAATTGCTCATAAGTTCGTAACGGTCATAAATACCGATTTAAGTCCGGAGTGCTCGGATTCGCCGTCCATTGAAGCCCCTCCCTTCGATCGAGTCACAAAGTCCGCCTCCACCATCTGGCTTCGTTACCTCGTCCACTCGTCTCATTCTCACGAGTCTCACCTCACCTCGTCCTCACCTCGTCCTCCTCCTCGTCCTCTTCCTCCTCTTCCTCGTTCCCATCTTCCTCCACCCTGTCCTCCTCCTCGTCCTCTTCCTCCTCTTCCTCGTTCCATCTTCCTCCACCTCGTCCTCCTCCTCGTCCTTCTCCTCTTCCTCTTCCTCCTCTCTCCTCGTTCCCATCTTCCTCCACCTCGTCCTCCTCCTCGTCCTTCTCCTCTTCCTCGTTCCATCTTCCTCGTCCTCCTCAACGCAAGTACAATGTTCATGTTCAAACACAGCCAAGCTGCTCTGTGTCTCACTTCACCTGTGTGTGTGCTGCTCCTTCGCTCCGCTACGATCCTGCTACTTCCCAGGTTTGCCGGTCATATCGCGGAGCCCCCCCCCCCCGTGACGACCAACCCCCCCCGTGACGACCACCCCCCCGTGACGCTCCCCCGTGACGACCCCCCCCCCCCCATGACGACCCCCCGACGTTGAAACAGCAGTTTTATCGAGTTTTATTAAACTCTCAGTGGTTTTGATACATAACTCGGTGTACTTGTTCAGCTGATTTATTTCTACATGTACATTGTACACCGTGGTCATTTGATCTCGTACTTGGCATTGGGAACATTTGGAATTCGGGAACCAATCGGATTGCGGAGAGAAGCTGTTTATTTATAAAAGGCATCATCATCATCATCATCATCATCATCATCATCATCATCATCATCATCATCATCATCATCATCATCATCATCATCATCATCATCATCATCATCTCATCATAATCATCATCTCATCATCATCATCATCATCATCATCCACCCCTTCTGACAGGTAATTGACAAGTTTGACATTTATTGCGTCCGATATACCTCTGCACGTGCAGTTGCTCAGCCGACGTCATTCAAGACAGGTGACCAGGTAGGTTTTATCAAGTGCAAGTTGACAGTTGTGCAAAACCACCGTGGGAAGCAAAGCAAAGCTGCCGTTTTGGAAGTTTGCCCTTCCTTGGACCAAGTGCAAAGCTTACCTTTTATGAAGCATGATCTTCCTTTTGTAATCCTCATCGTGACTGTGTTCACCTGCACGACCGAGCAATTCGATCGCATCACTCGTACCGAATAGTCCTGAGAGCATGCTGGGTTGGCAGCTCCTCGTTGTGAAGACTAAACGTGAAACTGTTTTTTTTTTTTCCTGCAATGCCCTTTAAAAAAAAAAAAATTGTCTACATGGTCGAGGCTCATGGAAGCCTTTGACGTTTATTGGCAAATGGCGTGTGCATGTGCGTGCATTGCAGATGGCGTGAAGTGGTCGTACGACGGTGAGCACGCGATTGCCGATGCGAGCCCCGCACGTCCGGCTTGGTTATGCTGACGTGTGTTGGAAATTAAAACTTGAGGTTGATCATGTTGGCGTGACCACGTGACGTGGCGTGTGCCGTATCCTCGTGCATACCGAGTTCATTTGGTGAACTTTAACCTGTCCGTGAACGAGTGACGTGGTAACGATGTCGGTGTTCCTCAGGGGGAGATCTTTTTCTCTTGCCTGTGGATCCTTCTTCCCAAGGAATCCACACGATCGTCCTCTTCCTTTACAGGTCTTCTCGATGCCGGCGTTTCCACTGCAGCACGCCATTTACTACCGCCAACAGCCCTCTCCACACCCATAACTCTTAACCTGCAATAATAGTACTTTCACAGTATCAAGTTGTCACACCTTGTGTTTAAACACAAAGGGTTTTCCTGATGAGTCTACTTTCATCATTATTCACCAGGCTCCGTGTAATGGTTCTCTCGTCCGCTCTGAGTATGGAAGGTCCGTGGTTTGAACCCTGGCCGAGGCATACCAAAGACTTTAAAAATGGTGCTTGCTGCTTTCTTGCTTGCTGATCAGCATTTGAAAAGTATAGAGCACGGACAAACAACCATAGGTTGGTAATAATAGTGCAGGCTTTGATGGGCCCGATGTATGCCTTCTGCGGCGAACTTCCTTGTAAGAGAACTCATTATTTTAATTATGAGCGGGCACTCCCACTCTGGGCAGGAGTACCCTACTC
>CM068962.1:25913011-25941501 GCA_035128595.1 Eptatretus atami | reverse complement strand
CCATCCCTCCCACACTCCACAATCGCCCTCCCACACTCACAACCATCCCTCCCACGCCCTCAGCCACCCCCTCCGTCCCACCCTCGTATCCCTTCCACCCCCTCCACATCCCTCCACCTCCATCCCCTCCCACCACCCTCCACATCCTCCCTGCTCCACACCTCCACACTCCACCCCCACACGCTACCCCACATCCCTCCAACAGCCTCACACTCCCCTCCACATCACCACCCCATCCCAACATCCTCCCACTCCCCCTCCACATCCATCCCACCTCCACATCCCTCCCACACTCCACCTCTCCACATTCCTTCCACCCCCTCCGCATCCCTTATCCACACTCACCCCTCCACATCCCTCCCCACGCTCCACCCCTCCCACACTCCACCCCTCCACATCCTCCTCACAGCTCACCCCTCCAACATCTCACCTCCATCCACACTCCACCCCTCCACATCCCATATCCCACACTCCACATCCCTCCCACACTCCAACTTCACACTCCCCCATCGCAACTCCACCTCCAACCCTCCACATCACCTCCCCTCAACCCACCCTCACTCTCCACCTAATCCCTCCCACGCACTCCAACCACATCCCCCCACACTCCACCTCTCCACATTCTTCCCTCGATCAACACCCACTCCTCATCTCCCCACCACCTCCACATCCCACTCCACATTCCACTCCACCACCTCCATCCTCCCCATCACATCTTCCCGCTACCCTCCACCCCCCCTCCCCACCCTTCCCTCCACATACCCTCCCCACACCACCTCCACTCCCCTCCACATCCACCCCTCCACATCCCACACTCCATCCCCCTCACCCCCACACACTCACACTCCTCCACATTCCACACCTCACATCATCACTCCTCCCACCCACCTCACACCCCACTCACTCCACATCCTCCACATTCCACATCACTCCACCCTGCCCCCTCATCCTCCTCACACCCTCCATCTCTCCACTACTCCATCCCTCCACCCCCACATCCATCACCCACATCTCCACATCCATCTACCCTACCCACTCTGACCCACTCCCCGCTCCACCCTCCCCTCCATCACATCCCTCCACACCCACCCTCCAATCCCTCCCACACTCCCACACCCTCCACCCCACCCTCCGCATACTCCATCCCTACACTCCCCCACACTCCCTCCACTTCCATCCACATGCCATCACCCTCCCATCCCCCCTCCAACATCCCACCTCATCCCTCCACATCTCAACCCACCCCACCTGCCCATCCTCCCTCCCTCACACATCTCCCTGCCATCACTCCTCTCACAGCTCCTTCCCTCTAAGCATGCATCCCTCCCGCTCCACTCCCTCTAACATGCCTCCCTCCCCCATCCCTCCACATTCACTCCTCCCTCCCTCCAACATGCATTCCCTCCCTCCAACATGCATCCTCCCTTCCCTCCAACATGCATCTATTCCCTTCCCTCCCTCCATCTCCATAACATGTGTTATATAATCATCTTTATATGTCCCGTTTCCAGGGAAATTCCTTTGGTGACACTGACACAGTCAAGTTAAAACAATCATGAAAAAAACAAAACATATAAACAACACACATATATAATATTATATATATATAATAATTATATATATATGTTTATTTCTCACCTGTCATTGTGGTTTTGTTTGTGTCGTGTGTGTGTGTGTGTGTGTGTGTGTGTGTGTGTGTTGTGTGTGTTGCTTCTGGTGATACCGGGTTCACATTTCAAAATCGTCACCTTCAATCACCAACACCGAATTCACCAGAAATAACCCTCCTCATTTCACGAGTGTACACAACATGTTGTGTGTGTTTGTGTGTGTGTACACAACCCCCCCCTGTGTGTGTGTGTGTTTGTGGTGTGTGTACACACTGTGTGTGTTTGTGTGTTTCGTGTTTGTGTGTGTTGGTTGTGTGGTGTGTACATGTGTTACACGCAACCGCCATTGGCGTCCTTCAGTACGTAATAAATAGATGTCCCCCAATGAAATTGCTCATTAAGTTCGTAACGGTCATAAATACCGATTTAAGTCCGGAGTGCTCGATTCGCCGTCCATTGAAGCCCCTCCCTGTCGATCGAGTCACAAAGTCCGCCTCCACCATCTGGCTTCGTTACCTCGTCCACTCGTTCATTCACGGCCTCACCTCACCTCGTCCTCCCCTAACGTCCTCTCCCGTCCTCTTCTCCTCTTCCTCGTTCCCATCTTCCTCCACCTCGTCCTCCTCCTCGTCCTCTTCCTCCTCTTCCTCTTCCATTCTTTCCTCGTTCACCTCGTCCTCCTCCTCGTCCTCTCCTCTTCCTCTTCCTCCTCTTCCTCGTTCCATCTTCCTCCACCTCGTCCTCCTCCTCGGTCCCTTCATCTCTCCTCTTCCTCGTTCCCACGTCCTTCCTCGTCTCCTCAATCGTACAAAGTACAATGTTCATGTTCAAACACAGCCAAGCTGCTCTGTGTCTCCACTTCACCTTGTGTGTGCTGCTCTCCTTCGCTCCGCTACGATCCTGCTACTTCCCAGTTTGCCGGTCATATCGCGGAGCCCCCCCCCCCCCGTGACGACCCGCCCCGTGACGCCACGCCCCCGGACGACCCCCGTGAGACCCCCCCCCATGACGACCCCCCGACGTTGAAACAGCAGTTTTATCGAGTTTTATTTTAAATTCTCAGTGGTTTTTGATACATAACTCGGTGTACTTGTTCAGCTGATTTATTTTCTACATGTACATTGTACACCGTGGTCATTTGATCTCGTACTTGGCATTGGCGAACATTTGGAATCGGGGAACCAATCGGATTGGCCGGAGAGAAGCTGTTTATTTTATAAAAGCATCATCATCATCATCGTCATCATCATCATCATCATCATCATCATCATCATCATCCATCATCATCATCATCATCATCATCATCATCATCATCATCATCATCATCATCATCATCATCATCATCATCATCTCATCATCATCATCATCATCCACCCCTTCTGACAGGTAATTGACAAGTTTGACATTTATTGCGTCCGATATACCTCTGCACGTGCAGTTTGCTCAGCCGACGTCATTCAAGACAGGTGACCAGGTAGGTTTTATCAAGTGCAAGTTGACAGTTGTGCAAAAACCACCTGGGAAGCAAAGCAAAGCTGCCGTTTTGGAAGTTTGCCCTTCCTTGGACCAAGTGCAAAGCTACCTTTTATGAAGCACTGATCTCCTTTTGTAATCCTCATCGTGACTGTGTTCACCTGCACGACCGAGCAATTCGATCGCATCACTCGTACCGAATAGTCCTGAGAGCATGCTGGGTTGGCAGCTCCTGTTGGAAGACTAAACGTGAAACTGTTTTTTTTTTTTCCTGCAATGCCCTTTAAAAAAAAAAAAATTTGTCTACATGGTCGAGGCTCATGGAAGCCTTTGACGTTTATTGGCAAATGGCGTGTGCATTGCGTGCATTGCAGATGGCGTGAAGTGGTCGTACGACGGGGCACGCGATTGCCGATGCGAGCCCCGCACGTCCGGCTTGGTTTGCTGACGTGTGTTGGAAATTAAAACTTGAGGTTGATCATGTTGGCGTGACCACGTGACGTGGCGTGTGCCGTATCCTCGTGCATACCGAGTTCATTTGGTGAACTTTAACCTGTCCGTGAACGAGTGACGTGGTAACGATGTCGGTGTTCCTCAGGGGGGATCTTTTTCTCTTGCCTGTGGATACCTCTTCCCAAGGAATCCACACGATCGTCCTCTTCCTTTAACGTCTTCTCGATGCCGGCGTTTCCACTGCAGCACGCCATTTACTACCGCCAACAGCCCTCTCCACACCCATAACTCTTAACCTGCAATAATAGTACTTTCACAGTATCAAGTTGTCACACCTTGTGTTTAAACACAAAGGGTTTCCTGATGAGTCTGACTTTCATCATTATTCACCAGGCTCCGTGTAATGGTTCTCGTCCGCTCTGAGTATGGAAGGTCCGTGGTTTGAACCCTGGCCGAGGCATACCAAAGACTTTAAAATGGTGCTTGCTGCTTTCTTGCTTGCTGATCAGCATTTGAAAAGTATAGAGCACGGACAAACAACCATAGGTTGGTAATAATAGTGCAGGCTTTGATGGGCCCGATGTATGCCTTCTGCGGCGAACTTCCTTGTAAGAGAACTCATTATTTTAATTATGAGCGGGCACTCCCACTCTGGGCAGGAGTACCCTACTCGGCCCACGTGGGCAATGTGCTGCAACAGTCATGGAAACACACTTTGTAACTTTTGTCATTTTAAAAGAAAATTTTATTGATCACACATATCATACTCTATATCACAAGATCACCCACTACACCTTTCCTCACCTGTCCCTTGCCAAAGGCTGGAGTACCCCAAGGTAGTGGTCTACGCCCCATCTTATTTCCTAATCTTCATCAATGATCTCACAGACTCTGGAAAATCCTCTTTACCTCTTTGATGACTCGTCTGTCATGACATCCCTCATCCTTCTGACAGACAGGTAGCAGCCTCTTCCCTCTCCTCGGGCCTTGACAAAATCACGCATTGGTCAAACACTTGGGATATGTCTTTCAACCTTGAGAAATCCCTCATCCTCTCTCTCTGAAAGGACGTACCACAAACCCTTCCATCTACTTTCTCAACAACCCTCTCAAAGAGGTTCGGTTACTCAACCTCTTGGGTCTCACTCCCAGCCATGATCTCTCTTGGGCAAGCCACATTTCATAATTGGTCTCCAAAGCCAGACGCTGACCGGGCATCCTCCGTGCAGTCCTTCCTCTGCACACCTGAGCTTCAGTCCACTTACATGGCTTTCATCTGCAGCTCGATGGAGTACTGCTCTCCCTTCTGGGCTGGCTCCCCTGCCTCACATCTTGCTCAGCTTGACGCCGTGGAAACCAAGGCCTTCAATATCATTGGAATCTCTCGTGATGAAGCTGAGTCTATGGGCCTATCATTTCACCATCACGAACAGGTTGGTGGTTGCTGCTTTCTTCTGCCTCATTTCTGGTCTTGCACCCTCTGACCCCCTCTGTGCTTTGTGCTTTGTTCCCCTGGGTATCCACAGGATGCACACGGTCCATCAGCAACCCCCTCCTTGTGAAGCTGCCTAAATCAGAACCACTGCTCACCTCCACTCATTTATTCTCTTCTTTTTTTTTTTTTTACCACCTGTGTAACCACCTTCCATACTCTTCACTTTCATTCTTTTCTCCAGGTCTTCAAGACATCTGTTCACCCCATCTCAAGTCATCCCCTATCCAAAAACCTTGATCTTCCTACAACTGTTTAACCACCCTCCTCCCCCCCCCATTCCCAAAATGTTTATGTGTCCACATTGTCCACCCTTTGCGGTCTTCCCTACCCTCATCGTTACCTGCATCCTTGTTTGTTTCAAATCCAAATTAAATATTCCTGTAATGCGTTTCAATTTTTGCTCATAGCTGTTAACTTGACAGCAAGTGTCAGTGACTCCAGGATGTCTCCGAGAAAAATAAGTTTCATCAAAAATAAAAGGCAATTATGTGGACATTTTGGTCCAGGAGGTAACTGTATCTGTGTTTCATACATTGTTTGTTTTATTTCTATCGAAAGACCATGGACGGGTTACTGTCACGCAGACAGATACTAGGGACGAGCGTTTGAGCTGGAGGGATGTTATAGGTGGAGGAGAGTGAAGATGTTAAATTCAGAGAAGAGATTAATTCTCATTTCGACCACTTCACAAGACGCACGTGCAATCGGTTTTAAAGCCCGCCGCATACTCCATGGAACAAAATGTTACAAATGAGTCTTGATGATAATTTTTTATCCATAATAAAGCCACACTCCATACATGAGTAGCCTTTGGCACTGAGTAAGTGAAATCTGATATCTGTCAGTAATATACTTTTGCAGGATAGTCGAGAGGGACGCACGTTCTCCTCCGAGCTGTCTTGCCTTGGTTCGAATCTTGACCCAGCTCGAAATCATCGTCCTGATGCGTCTCATGCAGAGCGAAGGTATCAATGTGCGTACCGTCCATCGGAAGGATGTTAGTCTGGAGGACCCATCTGCCATTCCTTGTCAGTGATGAACATTAAAGATCCCTTGGTGTCTTTCATGAAGAGGAGGCGAGCTGTCACCGGCACCCTGGCCAAATTCCAAGTTCCTGCTTGACTGACCATAGGAAAACGATGGCAAACCACCTAGCATAGCCATTGCTAAAAGACTGCTTTGGCAGCACCAACGCTCTGTAAAGAGTACGGTGCATTGATGATGATACTTTAAATTGTTGCAGAAATTATTTATTTTAAAGTTTTTTTTTTAATTTTGTTATTTCTGCCACCGAAAGTGAAGGAGGTTATGTTTTCACCCCTTTCTGTCTGTTCGTTGTCTGTTTGTCTGTCTCTCTCTCTCTGTCTGTCTGTCTGTCTGTGTACAGGATATCTCAAAAAGTGGATGGATCCGGATTAAATTTTGTGGACAGGTTCGGTGTGTGATAAGGACGAACTGATTAGATTTTGGTGAAGATCTGGATCCACATCCAAATACTCTAATTTTTTTTTAACCGATTCTTCACCATTGAGAGATAGGACCAAAAACGATTAAAAAAAAATGTATTGGGGCCCAATATGTTCTCGTGGATCAGGCATTACGTGGCGGAGGTATGCGCTCTACCGAGTGCCCTCCAGTTGTAAGTTAAATTGGTGTGTGATGACATGCTCTGCTTATGACCATTTTAACGCTATGAAGTGTATCATCATCTGACTTGACACTTGTGTGTAGTCATTGCTAATTTGTTTAATTACCTAAATGTTTGGAAAGGTTTATGTTTTAACTGGGCCACCATACGAGCACCAGAATTACTCTTCTGATATATTTTGATCACAATAGGCAAAAAGTAGCATCGAGTGTTTTTACATTCGGTAATTTGTGACCGAACAAAGCTGTGTCACCAAAATATGGTCGTAAACCGAGTTGCTAAAGTAACCTAATCCTGGATCTCCGTTTCTTTGAACATAATTGCTTGCACAAAATTGGGCTTGCCAATTTGCTAAGTTGTGTTGTTTATAACATTGTTCATCACAAATTATCGCAAATTGATGGTTGTTTGCGATGTATTGTACGGTTGTTTTATCTCAAATTATCTTTACATGCCATTTTGTTGTTGTCCGGGTTTTGGTACTGTCCTAGTTTCTCGGCATGTCGTTTGGTTTTCTGGATAAATGACGTTTTATTGACTCGCCATTGTTTAGGTGGCCTGACAATCGCGACTCGCGAACAAGCGACGCAACTCTTTAGGTGGTCGATGGTGATGCCAACTAACCTGAAGATGAATAGAATTCACTCAGTAATTGGGGCACCAGGTAAAAGGCCACTTGGCCCATCATGCTTGTGCTATATTATATTCACATCCCAACACTCACACCTGCTGCGTGCAGAGATAATTATCGAGATAATTGTACAATTAAATGCAAGTAGAAAATTTGACCAGTGTACCAAAACATATGAGCCATATCCTTACAAAAATACCTTATGATCTGTCAATATAGAGGTAGTGGACAAAAATAAAATGGAAACACCAATAGAATGTTACTTAATAGTGTTTTGAGCCAGGATGGCATAGGTACGACTTGGTATGAAATCTGGAATGGTTCTGCAGGAATGTGGCACCATTCTTCCACAAGGAAGTTCACGTGGTTTTGATGAGTTGAAAACCGCTGTCTTTGGTGCTCTCCAGACAGTCCCACAAATGTTCTATGCGATTGAGGTCTGGCAATTGGGAGGATCATGGAAGATGTGTAACTTCGTCCTCGTGCTCCTCAACCACCTGGTGGACGATACATACCTGTGGACTGCAGCATTGCCCTGAAAGATGCCCTCCCGGCAGGGAGGAAATGCTGCATCATGGGATGCAGATGATCGCTCGTGATAGTAACGTAGTGTGCTGCATCAACCCTGCCTTGTAATGGAACGAGGTCCCAGGCTTTGCCAGAGAATATACGCCCCACACAATGATGGAACAGAAAAACAAACTGTTAGTACATTGCCTTTCAGTACAAATCTCAATGCAAATGCAGTCATGACTTTTAGTGGAAATATGTATATTGTATATATATATATATATATATATATACACTGTATATATAATTATAATGTGTGGACTAGGAAATATACCCGTCGCTTCGCTGAAGGAGTATTAAGGTGTGTGAGTGGGTGGGGGAAGTGAGGAAGAAGATGTGGGGGGGGGGAGTGAGGCAGGAGGTGGGGGGGGAGTGAGGAAGTAGGTGGGGGGGAGTGAGGAAGGAGGTGGGGGTGGAAGTGAGGAAGGAGGTGGGGGGGAGTGAGGAAGGAGGTGGGGGAGTGAGGATAGAGGGGGGTGGAAGTGAGGAAGGAGGTGGGGGTGGAAGTGAGGAAGGAGATGGGGGTGGAAGTGAGGAAGGAGGTGGGGGTGGAAGTGAGGAAGGAGGTGGGGTGGAAGTGAGGAAGGAGGTGGGGGTGGAAGTGAGGAAGGAGGTGGGGGGTGGAAGTGAGGAAGGAGGTGGGGGGTGAAGTGAGGAAGGAGGGGGGGTGGAATGAGGAAGGAGGTGGGGGTGGAAGTGAGGAAGGAGGTGGGGGTGGAAGTGAGGAAGGAGGTGGGGGGGTGGAAGTGAGGAAGGAGGCGTGAGGTGAGGGCAAGAGAAAGCAGTGTGAGGGGTCTGTCCGGCCATGACCACTGTCTGGACACGTCAGGATATAACCACCATCCAGATATGTCAGGGAGGGCAAGGGAAGGCAGTGTGAGGGGAGGGTCCGTCTGGACATAATACTGTCCAGAAACGTCAAGGGAAGGCAGCATGAGGGGCGCGGCAAGTTAAGGTAGTGTGAGGGTCTGCCTGGACATAACCACTATCCGGACACGTCATTTGTGTTTTGTTTTTGTTGTTGGGGAGGGGGGGCACATATTTAGTAAATATTTAAGCACAGCAGAACATTTTGTGTTCCTCCCCCTTAGACACTATGTACTGCATGTACTCCCTCACCTTCTCTTCTCCCCTCCCTCACCTACACCCATCTGTATATCATAAAGAGCTGACTCCATTTTTAATAAAGGATACACTGTTGACAGCATGCATGATCTGCCTTGTACAAGTCATAACCTATCTTGTAATAAGTTTCCTCTTCCTAATCAGATCAGGCATCTTGGCAGAAAGAATATTTGGAATGCGGTGGAGCTAAGCAGTCCCCCGTGAACATTGTTTCCAACAATGTGAGGCACGACTCTAATCTGCTGCCTATTGGTGTGGAGGGTTATGACCTTTCAAACGTCACCAACCTTATTCTCTCCAACAATGGTCACAGTGGTACGTTGTGCCCCACTTATGGCCAAAAAAATGAACGCATTGACTTTCCTAGTTTTTTGTGATATACCATTTTTCTTTTGTACTTTACAACTGAAACTTGGCATACCTTAAGACCAACCCTTGGGATGTGTAATTGATGGAAATGACGATGCAATTTGGATGTCTGCACTGAACACTCGAGTGCTGCTTGCTCGTTGGAGTTCAGCACTTCATAGTATCGCTATCGTTGTTTTGAAAACAGATTTATGAATGGGCTGATTCTACATGGTGGCAAAAAAAACCTAAACAAATCTGTATTTCATGTAAAAAGAAAATGCATCAGTGAGCTAGGTCTTGAAAACACAGTGCTTTCTAAGTGTCCGCCATTTTCATGTCTGCATTTACGTGCATGAAATGCCACAAACACATCGTGGTCGATGGCGGGACTGCTCAGGATTTTCTTGTGTCCAAAATCTGGTGTTCTATTTTTTCACATAACAAGAGAGCTGGAAATGAGCTTCATCTGCCATGATTAGTGTCTCAATAACCCGTCATCATCCTCACTCACCCAAAGAAATGTTTCACAAAAATTCCATCCTGCTTCTTTCAATCAACATCAAGTTCATGAACCACTTTAATTTCGTACGGAAACATGTGCAAACCATCCTTCGACATGGTCTGAAGGGATGTTCTCGTTATATTCAATGCATGTGACAGTTTTCTTGTCGAACGGCGTGGACTACGCTGAACAGCTACACGCACAACTGCAATATTGTTTGGCATATGGACGTTTCTGGGTCGTCCTGGACGAGGCAAGGCAGTTTCATGAAACTTTTTGGCATGTGAGAGTTTTGTTTTATTAGAAAGACATTTTCGAGCATGATGAATGATTTTTGAAGTCTCAATGAGCCGGACTTGAATTGGAGTTCCAGGATCCTTTTCTCTTTTCACTATTTGTCCACATCTCCGTGTTAGTAAACTTACAAGAGTCCTTTATAATCTGCAATCGAAAAAAATTCATAAATTGTCATTGCTTCGGATTTTACTTGAGTTTTAAATGTCAGTTATTTATTGTCCATACTGTACATCAACTTGTTGAATTTATCTACCCCTACATCATTCACTTGCCTTCTTATTCTAATGTCTAAAGCCATAATGTTTATCTGCACAAATTTTAATGGATTTTCGCAAAAGAACCGAAAAGCCATTTTGTAACTATCTGATATTATTTTTCAGAAACCTGAGAAGTGCTTATTGTTATTGACTCAGATTAGCTGTGCAGCACATCTTGAGTTTGCTGCAGTGTTCAGTGGGACAAGATACATTTTCTAATACGGACTTGTTCCCGCCCCCCCCATAAAGCATTGAAGCTCCGCTGTGTATAAAATGTGACTGTTTCCACCAAATGAATATTTAATTGTGTGTGATATTGTTTCAATCCTGCCCATTAATCTGTTTTCCAGACATCAGTCCAAATAGTTTTTTTTGAACTGCAAGATTGCCAATGATAACATTTGAATGGTTTCTCAGCTTCAGTTTGACTTGCTCTGGAGAACTTATTGATCGGTGAACTTGTGGCAAGACATTGGCTGCAAATTAAAAATCGTGCTATTTTGTGAGTTTTTTTTTGTCGACCTGTCTTACCGGGTTCCTTGAGGCCAACCGTCCTTCCCCTCCAGGTGTATGATCGATTTAATGTCCATCTTGTGTACCCCATGTTCCCCGCCCATCCCTCTCCCTTCCACAGATCACCTAATGTCTCTGTTCCCCACTGTTTTTTCCTTCCTTCTCCGCCCCTCGTCTCATCCCCCTTGCTGTGCGTTGTGTGTTAGCTCCTATACGAGCCTCATCAATGCATACAAAAAAAAAAAAATTCACAAATTAATTTTACAAATAATATTGAATTCGACCACGTAACTACTGTTCGCGGGGGGGGGGAGGTGGGCGGGGGTGATTGAGTTATGAAGGCGAAACGCAAGATCATTTGATTTGATCATACACCAAGCCATGGGATATTGTGTAATTCACTGCAGACGTGCTCAGTCGTTTCACCGAGCTCGAACTTTTGATGAAATTGTCCCTAAGGCCTAAGTCACATTTGCTCTACGGCGAGGATACGCGGCCGTACGCCCTCTGAATTCACAGAAACGTGCGGCGGCCGCAGAGTTTCTGAGGTGGCCTCAGGGTGCCCTACGCCGTTTGGCTATCTTTTACAGGTCGTAAGGTCACCGTGGAGTTATAACTTTTTTCATTTCTACGTTCGCCGTAGCAATTCGACAAGCCGAAACAAAAGAACTGGTAAAAAAATAAATGAACCACTCGTTACCGTCCGTCTGGCCACACGTTTCGCCTTAGGGCCCCCTGTGGTCCCCTGTGGTCCCCCTGCGGTCGCCTTGCGTCTGCCTTGAAAATCTATGGCCACCGCAGGAACGCCCTAAGGTCACCGTGCGACATCAAATCAAAGACCGTACGGCACCACCACGTTTTCGGTCTCCACAATTTATAAATACGCCGTGCGCTACCCGAAAAATAAAAACATATGTGACTGCTACATTGTGTGACCGTGGAAATACTGCGGCCGCCGTATAATTGCTAGTGGCCGTACATTTTGGAGACCCCACGGCCGCCGTGGCAAATGTTGACCTTGGCCTAACTAACATTTATACTTTCAAATGTGTGCCGGTATAGCTGTTTCTCGATATTGTAATGTCAAAATTTTAAACATAATTGTTGTATGAGAGGGAAAACGATTCTCCTAATACTGAGCAGGTGTTTCTTTCCTCAATTTTGAATTTTCTAGTAGCTCAAACAGCATTTGAGAAAATTATTGGTATTGGAAACATTTTTTTGACTCTCTCTCCCACTTTACAGTGTGATATTTTGACCCTGGGCTTTTCTTTTCTTCTCCAGTTAGGATCCTGCTTCCGACTCGATGGCCATCACCCAGGGGCTTCCAGAACGTTATGTGGCTTTTGAACTTCATCTGCACTGGGGAAGCATTGATGATCCCACCGGTGGTGCTGAACACCTCTTGGATGGTCAAAGGCTGTCTGCAGAGGTGATTGCACAAATGTACACGTGTGGGGTTTTTTTTTTTTAGCTTACTTCCACATTTATCACTTATTCTATTCTAGTGCGGGCCCGTAGGTGCGTGCCCGTAGGTGCAGCTTTGTTCCTTCGCTCTCGTAAATGACGACTGGATTGGGGCATTGTTTCAATTAGATCAGACCAACCGTATCATAAATGGCCATAACTTGTGAAAACACCTGGGAAACGTATTCAGGTCCCCAGCGTCAATTGTGACGTCCTATCAAACGAAGAAGAAGAAGAATTTGACGCCTCCTCTCTCTCGCCCCTCTCTTTCGCCCCTCTCTCTCTCCCCTCTGTCTCGCTCCCCTCTCTTTGCCCCCTCTCTTGCCCCCCTTCTCTCCCCCCTAGTCTCGCCCTCCTCTCTCCCCCCTCCTCCCCCCCTCTCTCTCCTCGCCCCCTCTCACCCCCTCTCTCCCCTTCTCTTGATTGACTCCTCTCTCTCACCCCTTCTCTCTCCTCCACTCTCTCCCTCCCCTTCTCCCTCCCGCCCTCCCTCCCCTCTCTCGCCCTCTCTCCCGCCCTCTCTCCCCCCCCTCTCTCCCCCTCTCTCCCCCCCTCTCTCCCCCCTCTCTCCCCCTCTCTCCCCCCTCTCTCCCCCCCCCCCTCTCTCTCCCCCCTCCTCTCTCCCCTCCTCTCTCCCCCTCCTCTCTCCTCCTCTCTCCCCCCCCCTCTCCTCTCTCCCCCCTCCTCTCTCCCCCCTCCTCTCTTGCCCCTCTCTCTCGCCCCTCTCTCTGTAAATGTATTCACAAATGTCTACCAAGCACAACAAATTAATTCAAACCTTGGGAAAAAAACAGCTTTCAAACCTTGGGAAACAACCTTGAGGAAAACATACTCAGGTCCCCAGCGTCGATTGTGATGTCATACCAAACGAAGAAGAAGAAGAATTGTGACGTCAATCATGCAAAACAAAAAAAAAAAACATTAATTGACGTCATTCGTGATGTCATAGCACCGTGTCTTGTCATTGGTGACAGATAAATGGCCGTAACTTGGGAACCGCTCGTCCGATTAATATCAAACCTCGAAGGCACATCCGCGGGCCCTGGCAATATTTCTGGCAAGTTTCAATCAGATCGGACTGGTGGTCGTCGAAGAAACGCGCAGGTCGCAGACACACACACACACACACACACACACACACACACACACACACACACACACACACACACACACACATTGCTGGAATTATAGATATATTGTTGGCTAATAGGTTGAGGTTGGCGAGTTGGCAAGGGTAGAGCAATGGAAGAAATAAGGAAAGGCAGCACATGTGAAGTTGGGAATGATTAAAGTTTGAGAACCATGGTTTAAGCATTAGTCATGGCACTGGCAGATTAAATTACTTTCTTTCTGTATGAAATATACTTGCACATCCTTTTGTGAAATTTCTCTCGGGTACTGTATGTGCTTTTAGAAGTAGATATGAGGATTCCTTGAGATGGAAGCTTTGGAGTGAGAGGGGGGGTGGGGAGGGTCGGAGTGGTGGATGGGAGGGATAGGACATTCCGGTAATATAACTACAAGGATATACAAGAAACTTGACATAGAGGAAACCGTTGAGCCAATAATGCCTGCACTACTCCATCAGGATGATTAATTAATCTATTCAATTTATTTACCTTTATTTACCTGATTGCTTTTCTAGTTTACTTGATGTTACCGAAAGAGTGAAAAGAGATGGGAAAGAGAACAGTGAGACGTGCACAAGGGACACCATGGAAAGAAATACTCTTTCTTCATATTATTAACAATGAAGCAGTCAAACCCTCAAACATGGTGGTTTTATGTTTGTTTGTTTGAATGGCCGTGGGAGGGAGTGCGGAATGAACAAACCACAACAGCACATTCACTTTTTGTGACAAGACGGTCTCACAGATATATCACAACACATCACAGCACCACAATAACTGCATATGTATACTGTACAATCACCAATCTATACCCAAGCTACCTGCTCGTCCTGTCGATATCTATGTACCCTTCTAACCCCCCCCCCCCCAATGTTTCCAGGGACCTATCTAATTAATATCTGAACTTACATTATCTTCCGTTTCTGCTGCCAATTCCAAGGAGACAATTCCATGCAGTAAGTACTCTCCAAGTGAAAAGACCACCTGTCTTAATACAAACACCCTTCGTTAGAAAGCTTGTTGTGACTTGTGTCCAACTGTTTCCCCCAATGTCCCACTGTGATTACGGTGTCGTTTTACCCTCTGTCACCTCGCTCTTCCATGATCCTCAGTTTTGTAAACGAAAACTTCGTCAAAACTCTAACAAATGTTCTGGTTGTTTTAAAGACAATTCCTGCAATTTAAACGGATGTAATTTATACATATTTTTGGCTATGTAATATTCCGTCAAGAGGGCAAAATGCATTTTCTGTGTCTGCTTTGCTCTTTCATTAAAAATTGTTTGATTGTTTGTTTCCCTTGACTGGCATGTTGTAAGTGACATTAAAATTGGGAATTTAATAATTGGGTTCATTTTGTGAATCAAAAATATTTTTCCTTCTCTGCGATTATGCTATCAGCAAGCAAGACTCGTTAATTGTCCAAAAAAATAATTAAAACTTCTTCCTGCAGTTGTATTACATCTGGATTTTCACATATTGTGTGTGTTCATCGAGCTGTTTAAAAATATCGTGTTTTTTGGCCTCTAAGTCGATGTCGATCACAAGTCGAATCGGCTAATTTCCCCATTTTTCTTTCCTTCATTCATAAATAAGTCTCGATGAAGTATAAGACAAACTAGATCAATTACGGTAGTTAGCAAAACTGTCGAGAACAATGTGGGTGTTAATTTCTCCCTGATTACCCACAGTTCTTTGCTAGCTACGGTACTTTCAGGGTCCATGAATATTAACGAGCTATTTTGTGCATATTAATTATTTGAATTATTTTGTGGTACGACCTTTCTGATAAATTAGGAATGGAAATGGATTCCTCTAACTTATCTGCAATGACACTCAGACATATCAGACAAATTGGGTGATGAATGCTTTGTCCCACCATCGCAGGCTGACCAGGTATCTTGTACGTTATGGGATTGTCCTGTTTAATACTTTCCCTGGATGCCATTTGTCTCTGTGCCGTGTCCCACCGTCATGTCTGTGAGATGTCGATGTCCCGCCCCAGTGAAGGGGGTGGGGGGGGGAGTGGTGCTATGGTGAAGAGGAGGTGTGGGGTGGTGGTGGGTATTGTTGGGGTGATGGTTGATGGTTATGGGGGATTGTGGAGGGATGGTTGAGTGGGGGGGACACCTAAAATTGTGTCCTTGGTCAAATCCTCTCGGGGAGTAGATGATACATACGTGCATACTTTCTCTCCACTATAAATAGACAGGGTTCATTACCCTCGTCCAAGGAGAGGGTATTGCATTTGGGTCTGTCTGTCTGTCTGTCTGTCTGTCTGTGTCTTTGTTTGTCCGCACAGAATGTTCATGTTTTTCTCTGCAACTGCTTGTTGGATTGAAACAAAATTTTCGCCATAGGTGTGACTACTCATGTAGAATGTTTTAATGATAATTATGATGTCATAGGTCACTTGGTGTGACAGCCATGTTGGAAAAACGGAAAAATTTTGGACCTCTATGTCTGAAACTGCACCAAAGAAAAAATTGAGACTCGACACACGGCAAGTACTCCTCATGGGGAATAAGGGGGGTTTTTTTAATGACGTCATAGGTGCCTTTGTTATGATGTCATAATTGCATATATAGAACGCTACATATGATCAGGTTGAAAAATTTTGAGGGTCATCTAGGGATAAAATGTTTCACAGAAAAAAAAATGATGACGTCATCGGTCACGTGATTCGGCAGCCATATTGTTAAAAAAAAAAACAAAAAAACCTTCAAAAACAAAAGTTTTTTTACACATATGACATCATGGGTCACATGGTTTGGTAACCATATTGGATTTACCCTAAAACATGTGAAAAAATCTTCCTCTCCAGAACGGCTGGAAAGATCGAGGGGAAACTTCACACAAATGTTCCCCAAGCTTTGGGCGTACAAGTTTGTTCAGGAATAATTGATAGGTCACATGGTTTGGCAGCCATATTGGATTGAAGAAAAAAAATCAAGTAATGTTTTCTCTGGAGCCGCATAATCAATTGACATGAAACTTCACAATTATGATGTGGTAGGGATGTGAATACATGTTTTAAATTTCAACTTGATCAGACATATTATGGTCTGGCAGCCATAATTTTTTTTTTTTTGATCTGGGTTCTTTTTTATTTTTTTTTCTTTTGATTTCATTTTATTTTTTGAATAAGACTCACTTGGCTGTGCCTGGTTGGGTTTGAGGGAAGAGGAGTATCATCTGAAATGCAAATCCTATCCAGGTTCCTCCTGATGACTTCATCTTTGCTTTTTGCTTGTCCGGGTTCCTTCTGATGATTCCAGTGCAGGACCGTACCTATTTGGTCTGAAGTGAATTTATTTTAATCCCATTCTAAATTCAATTGAATAATGAATAATAATAAATAAATGTCATGGGTCAGGGTCAGGTGTCTGATCAAAGTGTGGTTGCATCAAAGCGGGACGTGTCTTGGTACCCGGTCATCACTGCCAGCAGTTATAGAGTGGCAGTTCGAATTATGTCTCATTAATCACGTAACACACCACACAAACACCACACAAAACACACCACACAAAAGAAGTTCTGGCATGGGTCTGCAATCTCTGATTGCACTTTCTAGTTTGATTTGTAGGAATTTGTGTTGATAAGATCATTATTTTCAGGTGCTCTTGTGGTAACTGCCAGGAAATGGCAACGGGTGTTTGATTTCACCGATCAAATTGTACATGTACATATACATGTGCTAGTCGCTGGGTAGAGATGGTGTTACAGTTTCGAGTGATGGCAGTTTCTTCCATTTAATCGTGGGGACGGCATCCTCTCTCAATCGTGGCGGATAACCACAAGATCTTGCCACCTCTGTTGTTCCATAACAGTGCACTGCAAAAGATTCCGAACACAAAAGCGAACATTTTGTAAGCCTGATCCACACGCGGGTATTTTGGACAAACCTCGTTCGATTTCCGGCAAACGTGGGGTCTTTTGGCCATTGGTGTGGCACGAAACCATCTTGGTTTGTGTTACTACAGCACCAAGGTGTTCGACTCGGCTTACTTGTGGAAAATCAAAAATTCTTCGCCGTCTGAGTTGAATCGTACCATGATGTAACCCGGAGACGGTGCGGAATCTGGCGGTCCACTCGTAGGTGTGACGTCGCAGCTATTCTGAAGAAGAAGAAGAAAATTTCGACCCTTATTCTCAAATTTACCCACTTTATAATTCGGAAATGGGGGGGAAAAAGACATCGTATCTAATTTTTGTCGGGTATCAAGGGATTGATCAGCGTCGAGGTGGTTTGAGCGTTTGGGTTCCCCTTTAACAATTTTTTTTAAATGAACCAAACTTCAGTGTTTCATCTCGGTATCAAATGGCACCTGTATGTTGACATGAGTTACCATTTCTTTTTCTCTCTCTGACATGACAATGATGGTCTTCATTCAGTCCGTCGCCATGGCCGATGTAGACAAGTAGCAGTGATCGCTTGTTTCATTGTTCAAAGTGGTGCACGGGAAGCAAGTATGCATTGAGTAAGGGGCTGAGCAGGGCATGCAGAGCATTATACATAGTTGTGGAATGCATTGACTAAAGAGACGGATGTACAGTATCCACAGTACAGTTTTAATTAAATACATAACTCGACTAATAAGAAATGTAAGTATTGTTTTTTGACATTGCTGCATGCTATTTGCTTTGCCAACTATATCTCTAAAAGTGGCACTGAAAAGCAGAAAGGTTTTTGTGGTTACATTCACTCATTGTGCCACCACTAAATCAAATACACCTGCACTTGTTGGTTAGAATGCCATTGCCTGTTAACCAGTGATCCAATTATTGACAATTGCCTTGGAAACAGAACATCACACATTTAGCAGATGCCTTCAAAAGCAGGTTGTCAGGCTTTTATCTATATATACTACTAAAACTCTCATCTTGTATATATGTATGTATGTATGTATGTTCCCGAATTACAGCCAAAACGGTACACGATGGTGCAAACATTTTCAGTCCACCTTACTCACCATGCTCCTGCGGTGTGCAGTATGAAGTTTCGTTCAAATCGAGCAACGAAAAAAATTATAAAAAAAATCAATTCCCGATTCAGTCAAGTACTCTTCGGGAGAATTTGATCAATGCAAACAACCTCAGCGGTATAGTTCGCTGGAGCTATCTTTTTTTTTTGAAATGATTTTCTTATCAACCGCTGTCACAACGGGAACCCAACGGGTTCACGTGTCGTCTAGTTTAACAAATTATCCTTTGGGCATTAATCAAGGAAAAGAAAAGTATCATCTTATGGAGTGCTGGCTGTTGGCTAATCTGGGTACAGTGGTGGCCTATTGGTGAGGACACCGGACTGTGATCCAGGAGGTTGTCTGTTCAAATTCACCTGAAGGCTGCAGAATTATAGATATTGATTCTGACCACGAGGAAGTCAAAACTAGTCTCAAGAGACTTGCACTGTCGCTATTGGAGTGTCCTTAAAAACCCACCTGACTCATGAATGACCTTTGATGGCAGATACTCTGCCTGCCCCACCTTGTCTGGTCGATATGTGATGCAAACTGATGAATTGTGGTTGACTTTAATTCCCTTCACTTGTTACAGGAAGTCATTCTGAATGACCGTGGTTCCTTTTCTACCCTTATCCTGTAATTTCCACTTAATAATTTAAAAATAACTAGAAGGGCACTCGGTAGAGCGCATACCTCCGCCACGTAACGCCTGATCCACGAGAACATATCGGGCCCAATACATTTTTGAAATATCATGCAGGACAGGACGATATCGTTTTTTGGCCCAATCTCTCAATGGGGAAGAATCACTTTAAAAATAAATAATTATCGTATCCAGATCCGCATTCGAATCTTCACCAAAATCGAATCAATTCGTCATTAATAGTCACACACCCAACCTGTCCACCAAGTTTCATCCAAATCCGTCCACAACTTTTTGAGATATCGTGCTATATATCATTTTTGGCCTGCTCTCTCAATGGTGAAGAATCACTTGAACATTCTAGTAGTCGTATCCGGATCTGGATCTTCACCAAATTCTCATCGGTTCGTCCTCGTTTCACACCAAAACTGTCCACAAAATTTCATCCGGATCCGTTCACAACTTTTTGAGATATCCTGCACACAAACAGACAAACAGATGGAACGGAGTGAAAACATAACCTCCCAATTCCAATACTGGGGCCGACAGCATGGCCGAGAGGTTCGCACACTCACCTCTACGCTATCCAGCTTGGGTTTGAATTCTGACCAGGCTATAAACTGTTATCTCAGTGTTTCAAAGGCAGGGTGATTCATCCAAGTGTGTGTGCCATCCCTCAGATGGAAGTTAAAGTGAGCGTCCCATCTGCCAGCATTCGTTGGTGCACGTTAAACATCCCACGGTGTCTTTTGTGAAGTCGGCGAGCTAGCGCCGGCACCATGGCTAAGTTCCAAATTCCTGCCCTAACCAGCAGAGGGCATTGCATCAGTGGCACAGCCACACCCTCGGCCAATGATGTTACCCCACAGCCTTGTGCTGAATACGAATGAAGAAGATGATTCCGATACTTAAAACACCAATGTCCAGAGGAATCGCACTGAAAATCCCATATCACATGTATTTGTGGTAAAGAACACGCACATCATGAAATAATAGTTTTATGATTATATTTATTATTTTGTATGCAGCCTGTGGCTGCTGGTTGCATAATTGCTGGGAGCGCAGTTGTGCTTCTGATGCAGTTCCACGTTTCCAGTGAGCTGGTACTCATTTTGCCGACCTCGGAAGGATGACAGGCTGAGTCAACCCACCTGGTGTTATTTAACAGAACGACGTGGGCTCAAACTCAAGACCCTAAGCTATTAAGCCAGGCACCTTAACCGTTAAGCCAACAACAGTCTAGTTTTATGATAAAGCAACAGTTTGTCCCAGAAATAAAGTGTCACAATTTCACCAAAAAAAACCAGCTGGTAGGTGGGAAGATCCAGGAGTCTGTGATACTACGCCGTGCTGCATCCTAAAGCAGCATGGTGCGTTGTATATTGCACTATTCTGTGTTGCACTTTGCCGCACCATGCTGCTTTAACATATTTTATGCTGCACAAAGCTATAGCATGCTGTAAAATGCACACTATGCTGTCCTGTGCTGTGTCATATCATGTATCAATATCCACAATGCTGTATTGTCCTGCATTCTCCTCCATCGATTTGTGATGTACTGTAAAGTACAGTCGGACCCTGCTATTCGTGCATCATAAAGTGATACCTGTTTCTACATTCATCCTTCATGTATTCTCGATTTATTTATTTATTTATTGATTTAAACACTTTAGGACTGGTCTCCTGTATCCACCTGGGAAATTGGAAACCAGACATCACAGCATTACATAAAAAAAAAGGTTCAAAAACAGATCCGTGAACTACAGACCAATTGGCTTACTTCCAATCATCAGCAAGGTCATGGAATCCATCATTGTAGTTGACATAAAATCCTTCATTTTCTCCAACAGCCTCATCTGAAATCATCAATTCGGATTCAGACCTGGTCACTCTACCTTGGACATGACTCTCCTACTCTCCCAACAATGGTCGAGGCCCTCAACATCAGGCATGAGATGAAGGCCGTCTCTCTGGACATATCTCGAGCTATTGATGCAGTCTGGCATCCTGTCTTGCTCTCCAAACTGTGTCTGCCTATGGAATCCAAGACCAACTCCACTCTTGAATTACTGACTTCCTCCACTCTCATAGACAATGTGTGGCTCTCAACAGAACCGTGTCATCTCCTCCCCCTGTCAAAGCTGCAATACCACCAAGGTGGTGGTCTTGGCCCCTTATTATTCCTAATCTTCATCCATGATCTCTCTGACTTTCTGGAAAATCCTCTTTATCTCTTTGCTGATGACCCCACTCTCTGCCGTGACATCCCTCATCCTTGTGACATACGGGCAGCAGCCTCTTCCCTCTCCTCAGACCTTGACAAAATCACAAACTGATCAAACACAATTTTGCTAATGTATCCATATTGTCCACCATTTGCGTTCTCCCTACCCCTCATCATTACCTGCATCCCTTGTTTGTCCGTCTCGGTCTACTTTCTCCCTCCGCCCTGCTGTTGGTGTTTCCCCTTTATTCTGCTGTTCCCTTTTTTATGTTGCGTCCTGATTCATTCTGTGTAATCGCTCTTCTACGAGCGTAGACCATGTAAAAAACAAAAAACAAAAAACAATGCTCCGACATTCGCGACATTTTTCTGGGACGTATCCCCCGTGAATAGCGGGGTCCGAGAGTATTGTATCCTCTCTTGCACAACAGGCTATCCTGGATTATCCTCAACATTACTCTTATGCACACACACGTCCACACATCTGCATTCACATGCACTCACACACTCCAACATCCTCCTCTTCGGACATGTTTGCTAAACGAAATGAAATGAGTGGCAGAGTCATTCGAGCAGAGTGTAACATAATGTCAAGCAAACTTTCACCTTATTTTTAGATCCTCGTGGAGGATCTCTAGGTCTTACTCACGTTGTTGTTCTTCATCTTCTTCTTGTGGACTTTTTTGTTTCACAGCCTACAGTTTTCATCGAAACTTCCTGAAACTTGGCATATATATGTAAAATTCCCTGCGCAGACAGTAACCATCTCCGATTTTGAAAATTCCTCCGAGAAAAAAAAGTTATGACCTCAAAATATCTCCGTTAATGGAAATCGGCTAAAAAATTATCTCCGAAGCTAGGCAAGCTTCTTGAATTCTGTTTGCGGGAATCGAACAGGGCATTAGCAGAGATGATTACCGCACGTATGATGCATCACTATGACGTCGTATCAATTTTTATGACGTCATTCCTATTTTTTGACATTTTTTGTTTCACAACCCAGAGTTTTCATCGGATCTTCGTGAAACTTGCCATGTATATGCAGAAAGCCCACGCGCAGTCAGTAACCATCTCCGATTTTGGAAATTCTTCCGAGAAAAAAAGTTGACATAATATCGCCGCTAATGGAAATCGCCTATACCATTATCTCCGAAACTAGGCAAGCTGTTTGAATTTTGTTTGCGGGAATCAAGCCGGGCATTAGCACAGATAATTTATCGCAACCTGATACATCAACAAATGACGTCATATTCGTTTTTATGACGTCATCATTAAGAGGACGAAGATCTTGGCTCATTCGAGCTTGTTGACTCCCTTTTCTCTAATATCTATTTCCTAATCACTTATTCCTTTCTTCACTTCCTCTTCTTTTGCTACGTCTTCTTCTTATGTCCTACATAATTATGTTGTTGTTGTTTTTAAGATAAAAACTTTTCCAATTCCTTTTCTTGAAACTAGTCATTACTGCTTCCTCCAAAAGTGAAATGTGTTGTCCATACCCCCTCCTTCCGGCAGGGGTCAACTACTTGCACTGTTCCACGTGTGCAGGCAAAAATTGCAAGCCCGTTTTCCCTCCTCATGGGTGTGGGTTGGGGGAATTATTTTGTGGCCACGACCTGACCTTGGGTACCCCAACCACTTGTGTAAAATTTGGTGGAGGTCGACCGAGCCGTTTTCAATTATATAAGGTTCATACATACAGAGAATTGCCAAATTTTATTCTGATTGATGCCAGACTTCGTAGCTTTATGGAAGCTTGCTGTTAGGGTCCGAGGTTTTAACCCCTGTTTTATCGCTAAAATAACAACAGGTGGGTTGACACGACCTGTCATCCTTCCGTGGTCGGCAAAATGAGTACCCACTTACTGGGAAGAATGATCCATTTGAGTATCCTGCGTCAGGGTGGCGATCCATCATGATTGTGCCCCCGAGCCAATAGAAAACTGCTTTGGCTAGCCCTATGTACCTGAAGATGAGAAAGGAGTGGTTTTATTTCTTCCTCTTCTTCTTGCTATCTTACAATTCGAGCATCTGCTCTGAGTCTGGGATGGTGTCGGTTCGAACCCCGGCCAAGTCGTACCAAACACTTTTAAAAATGGTACGTGTTACTTTCTTTGCTTGACGATCGGCATGGAAAAAGGATGGAGCACGGACCATAGGTTGGCAACCCTTTTACATTGACATGGGCCTAATGGCCTCCTCCTCTGTTGAAAGTTTTTATTTCTTCATTTATATTTCTAAACTCTATTTGATGCGTTTATGATAAGTGATGTGCAAGTTTTAAAGCACAAAACAGAAGTTTAGAAATGTATTTGAAATTTTTTTTCCGTTGCACTATTAATTTTCTCCCACGTGGAAAGTGAAGTCCTTTCCTGTTGCTACCTGGTTCACTGATCTCTTGTGTTGCTATTTTTCCACGAGTAACATGTTCTCATGTAAGTGATGTGTTGCTTGGTGAAAAAGTCCTGTTTGCATTCTAACTGAGAGTACGATTGACACGCTGCTTTTGCGTCCCATTATTGTATCTCGTTTTCAGGTTCACATTGTCCATTACAAGGAGGGCTATGGCAATTTCAGCAGGGCATTAGACGAGCCTGATGGCCTGGCTGTCCTCAGCATTTTAATAGAGGTAAGACGTAATTCAGAAGTTACCAGTGAGCTTTTCGTTGACGGTTCCTGAGCATTCTCTCAACAAGGACAAATGTGTCCAAGAGCCGCGTCCTAAAGGTTTTGTCTTCACCAGAAGAAGAACAAGAAGAGGAAGAAAAAAAAAAAAAAACAACAATTCCGATATTTCGTCACGTGCCGTCACGTCACGTCATGTCACGTCCGTCATGGACGATCTTCGTTCATGACGAGAAAATAGTGTATTTACGAAATTACAATATATTAAATGGAATAATCTTTAAATAGTAACGTGAACTTTTCGAAACTTAAAAGCAAATGTCCGAATATATTTAAAAGTTGATGATAGATGCTCTCAAAAGGCACCCTCAATGTGAGGATGTGTACAGGTGTTTAGTATTTAAGGAGATCCGGATCCTGTATGTAAAGAGCCGAGTCCAAAAGGTTTTGTCTTCACAAGAAGAAGAAGAAAAACAACAAGAACAACAACGCCGAGCTCTCTTCGAGCAGCGTTCGCTATGCGAGACGCTGCTAAAAATGCATGGTCTCTTTGGTGGAGGGACCAAAGGTCATGAGTCGCCCAAACATGGTCTTTGGGCAATACATACAAATCATCAGTGGTATAAAAAAAAACATCCCCACCACCTTACCCCCTTTCCCACATACAATATAACATGCCAACAATGCCATTTTGTCCCCTGTCCCTCCAATAATGTCGGGGGGCGGGCAGGGGGGACATTAAAATGAGCTCCGTCCGACCGACCGCTCATCCGTCCATGTACTTTTGTGTATGAGATATTTCAAATACTGTTCACCATTTAGCTCTTGTATTCCACAGATCCATTCCTCGTACCCCCCCGCCCCAAACGGAGGGTATCGAGAGTATCGGCTCCTTGTTGTTCTTTCATTCTTCCATTTTCTTTCATGATTGTGTCATTCTTTGACCGAGTTGGTTCTTTAAAATAAAATTTTTTTCAAAAAATGTAAGTAAAGGTTCGATTGCTTAGTTTGTTCAACTTATTTACATGCTGACTGTTCTGAGCTGTAATTCTCTTTTCACCTTTGCCATTTTCAGCAAGGCTCCACAGAAAATGAACATTTGAAGACGATTACAGAGAGATTGGACAAGGTCAAGTACACAGGTGAGCATCCAATCAAATGTTACCTGCAGGCATAAAATGCATTGGCTCATTGGAAGGTTTGAGTTGATGGCCTTTTTATTTTGGAAAAAAAAAGATTCAGATGGATGGAAGAATAAGGTGATGGAAGGTAAAAAGGGAAAGTATAAAGAGTGGGATGCAAAAGCAAGGGAATGAATGGACAGGAAAAATAAAAATAAAAAAAAACAGAGAGAGGAGAGGGAAACGTCTGCAAGTAAGAGGGTTTGGTTGGGGAGAGTTAATGGGATATAAATAATTGTGGGTAGGGGGTGGGGGATGATGCAGATGGTAAGAGTTGGATTGAACCATCTCCTGAAGGCAGTTCCATAAACAGGACAAAAGGAGGTGGATGGAGAGCCTGGACTTTGGAAATATAACCAGGTGGGGGTTACTGGAAGAATGTGTGCATCCTGGAGATAACTGGGAATGGTTGGAGGACTGAGAGAGCAGGAGGGCGTAATGTTGGAGAATAGACGGTAGAAAACAGACCACCGATCTGCCTGTCATGTGAGAGCAACAGACCTTGTGCTTCGGCTTCATCATGGGAGACTCCAATAATTTTGAAAGCTTTAGATTCCGAAGAATCCAGGAGAGAGAGATGTGATACTGGATTGGCAGCCCATAGCGGACAGCAATGATCCATTGCAGACCTCTAAAGTTGCGATTATAGTTTGTAGTGAGAGACCCATTCCAAACGGCCAGGGATCTGGGAGCTACGTAGGTCCCTGGTGAGGATCCAGGGCCGAAGTCTCCAGCTGCTCCTGAACTTTCAGGAATGATCGAAGATGGTGTCTTGTCCAGCTATTCACAGTATTGTAGTAATAAACAGACTATTCTCAGTTTGACAGTGTATTCCATCTTGTAGTGTACATTACAGGCAGGCGCATTGTATCACATACAGCAAATGTATTACACCATATGATCTAAGAGAACTCGGATTGAACGTTGGCATCATCAAAGTCGGTCACGGACAAACTATCTCTTACAAACATCCTCACATTGTAACATGTGGGAAAACTGCTTACAAAAGAAGTTTTATGATTGCCCATTTCATTGTTATAGACGTTGTTGATGACATTATACGACAACACTCGATGCTCCACTCGTATCAATGAGTGGAGTCCGAGTGCTGTATTGTAAGCTTTCGTTGCTTTCTTTGCCTTTTCAATGAGACCTGAGGGTCTCCACTGTAATGGATTCCTCATTTGAATCGTCACAACCATCAGAGATTGCATTGTGTCATCTAGTTTCAAGGACCTCCTGCTCAGGGTGGTGTTGTTGATGAGGGAGAAGATACTTTCCTCCCTAGCATTGGAACGAGGGATGGTCATAACAGCTTCTGCAAATTTGACCAGTGGGTCATAATCTTAGCAGCTTGCGCCTGTTCCTTTATGCTCCTTAGGTATCCCCAGAGGACATCAACCGAGTGTGATTGATCATCTTTGACACCAGGAAAAGGGGGGTAAGGTGGTGGGTCACCAACATCCGATGATTCAGAAATTGTTCCGCGAATTGATCCAGGTTCATTTCAGGGAAGAGTTCAGGAGCCGGGTAGCATGGTTCCCAAGCTCATCTTCCAAAGGGCATCACTTCAGGAGGTTCCTTGCAGCTCAAATATGAAAGCACCTGGCTGCCCTGAAGAAAGCTGCAAACTGATATGAGAGATGTCTCCATTCTGATGAAGCAAACCGACTGTCTGTCATGAATCCAACAAGGAGTTTATCCTCCACTTGTTTGCTTAGATATTTTAAATCGACAGAAGACAATCCCCTTGCCCTTAAGCATTCCACAACAACTGACCCTTGATCCTGTAAAGAAATAAGAACAATTGCATCACTGGAGCTGAAAATACTTCAGCTGCTCCTTCATGACACCTTGTTAAATGCCCGATATATATATCGGGGCGTATTATGTGATACCGCTCGTCCGTCCGTCCGTCCGTCTGTCCGTCCCTGTCCGCACTCTAACTCCTAAAGTCTTCAACTTTCACGTTTCATATTTGGTACATAGGTACAGACTGTGGAGACGGTGTGTCGCGACATACGTTCGTCATCTAAAGTGGTTGCCATGGCAACCAGGATGCTGTTTTCCATGTCGTAGCACAATTCTGTATATACCTTCTTGTTCGGGCGTATATTGTGCTCACTTGAGCTCTTGTTGTCACTTGAAATCTCTAGACTTCAGTGTTCAATGGCAGAACTAGGCTCCCTTTACGGGCGAAAGCCACTTCGTCATTTTGGTTTTACTTTGAACATGTGTGATTAATTTTCACTGAAAAGGTTATTATGTTTTGCAGGGTAGTTCATGTTTTTCACTTTCTCAATCACTTCATTCCAAGAGTTATTTGGGTGTTGTTAATTAAATGAGGAACACTGCGTCAGGCCGTATTATAGACGTTGTTGATGGCAAAGTTGAACAACAGATTTGGACCGTTTTTTGCTTTTAAAGTAAGTTGCGCACCTGCTGTCATGCCTGTTTGTGAGCTTACCTGAATGACGCAAGAGTACACCTGTAACACCTTGGTGTAATGATGCGTAGCACACATTGATGCATCACCCTGCATGTGAAACACCAGAATGATAGTTTTATAGCTGGATCAAGATTTGAACCTCGGCTCGACGGCTCAGAGTCGAGTGTGCATACATCGAGGCAATCCTCCTGGCCATGTTAACATGCATAGCCTTTGCTAACAACTTCAAGCAGTTTTTATACGCCTGATATATATATATCGGGGCGTATTATGTGATACCGGTCGTCTGTCTGTCTGTCTGCCTGCCTGCTCGCCGCCCGTCGTCCATCCGTCTGTCTGTCCGTCCGTCCGTCCGTCCGTTCTGTCCGCACTCGAACTCCCAAAGTTTTCAACTTTCACGTTTCATATTTGGTACATAGGTACAGACTGTGGAGACGGTGTGTGGCGACATACGTTCGTCATCTAAAGTGGTTGCCATGGCAACCAGGATGCTGTTTTTCCATGTCGTAGCACAATTCTGTATATACCTTCTTGTTCGGGCGTATATTGTGCTCACTTGTTATTTTTGTTACAGTGCTGCTTTGATTCTTCAAAGTACAAGTTACCATTTAAATAATGTTTGTTATTAATACAATGAATGCATTGTGCAAAGCACTGTGATCTTTAATCCTTCCTGCTCTTGACACTGATCCGAAATGCTTACTCTTTTGGAGTGTCGTGTTTTCCTCGAGTGTGATCATTAAAATTGGAGCAAGGAGGGGATGGTGGAAACAGACATTGTTTTGCGATCACATGTGTTCAGGTTAATGTTTTCTCACAAAAGCATCAAAACTTTTGAGAACATCACATTACACCATTTGTGATGTCACACTGATGTCTG
>CM068962.1:25902208-25913001 GCA_035128595.1 Eptatretus atami | reverse complement strand
GAGTTTTGCTAACGCTTGGGGGTACAGATTGTAAACACCTTTTCAGGTGTAATTTTTACATAATTTATATTGATTTTTTGATGAGCGAAGTGAATTCAAAGGCTTCTATTATGATAATTGGGTCTTTCTTCTGTTTATGTACTCTTTCTCTCCTTTTTTTTATTACCTCTGCCACCTAAGGTGGACGGACGTTATGTTTTCACCGCTGTCTGTCTGTTTGTCCGTCTGTGTTATGTCGACCTCAGGGCACCGCAGCGAGTGTAACGGTGTCACGGCAGAAAATAAATAGACACCACTGCAGTTCCCTTAGTGGTGTTTTAGGGGTGAAACCAACATACGACAGGAGACAGAAGGATAACTTTATAAGAAACATTTATTAATCCCTACTTTCTACTTTTAGCACAAGAATGCTAATTAAATGTAACACTGAATGACTTCCCTAAAAATCCCCAAATTAAACAAGTACAAACGTCGCAGAAAACAATGCAACTCTACATTAACTCACGACTTTCGATGCAGCAACTTAGCCCAAACAAGCAGTTTGTTTAGTAGCCCCAGTGGGTTATATTTGGGTGAAAGGTCAGCGGTGAGCATGGTCGAAAGGATCTCGTCCGGAGGATGCATACAGGATGAAGCTGATTGGATAGTCACGTTTTACAAGTCCTCAAAAGGTGAAGTCCTTGCATCACCGAAACATCGAGAAGAACCCGAGTCAACATGTAAAGCTGTATCTCAGATGATGAAGATGGGAGCTCCAGGCTGTAAAGGACAATGTGTTACTTGAGGAACGATTGAGCTCTAAGAATATGCACCAGTCAACCAGCCAAGTGCCTTCTCAAAGATGGTGCATCCATCACGTGAAATGGTGTCAACAAGGGAATACAAGGAGCAGCTTTTGTCGCCGAGACAACAGCAGTGCAATGTCTGACACATAGGTCTCATGAGTAGAGGGAGTTCAGAGAAGAATACCTCATCGGGTGTGATATAAGAAGCAAAGCTGAATATCCATAGACCAACACGTAGCCTTTCATGGTTAGAGAATAGATGAGGCACTGAACCTTCCCTGGTTCACATGCACGAGACCCCCCCCCCCTGATTCCTCCTTCACTGGGCGTCAGTTTCAAGTATATTGTTTTTTCAAGTATATTGATCAGTCGACTTTGTTATTACTTGGCAATTTTTTTATTTTTTGACAAGTATGTTGATCGTGTTTGTGTGTTTGTGTGTTTGTGTGTTTGTGTGTTTGTTTGTCTGTCCGCTCACCTCCAGCCCAAACCGCTCAACCCCGATCGTTCTGAAATTTTCAGAGATTAATGTCACCGACCCTGCGACGGTCACGCATTGAAGTTTCGTAAAATTTGTTCGACGGAAAAGGTCTCCATCGGCCAACAGGCCGATTTGAGCTAAATTTTCTAAAATCCTCAAATTTCATCCGATTGACTTGAAATTTGAACAGGATTTGCATATCAGGTGAATAAATTCAACCACTTATTACTTGTGAGGTTGTCATAGGTCAAAAAGGTCAACATAGGCCAGAAGGTCAACCCAAAATAGGCCAATTTTTTTAATTCTTTCTAAAATTGTCAATTTTCATCCAATTGACTTGAAATTTGAAGATCATTTGCATATCGGGTCGCTGAATTCAACCATCTATTATTTTTGTGGTCACCATAGGCGAAAAGGTCAACATAGACCAAAAGGTCAACATCGGCCTAATTTCTAAAATCCTCAATTTTAATCCAATGAACTTGAAATTTGAAGAGCATTTGCATATCAGGTCATTGAATTTAACCACCTATTAATTATGAGGTAAACGTAGGACAAAAGGTCAAAATAGGCCAAAAGGCCAATTTGGGCCAAATTTTCTAAAATTCTCAATTTTCATCCGATTGACTTGAAATTTGAAGAGCATTTTCATGTCACATCGCTGAATTCAACTACCAATCAATTTTAAGGTCAAAAGGTCAACACAGGCCTAATTTCTAAAATTGATAAATAGGGCCAAAAACTAAATATATGAATCCATCTCAAAAAGTTGTGGACGAGTAATGACAAAACAAGGTGGATGAGTTGAATAGGTGATAAGAACAAGCGGATTGGATTTTGGGCCAGATCCAGCCCATCAGTGGGATACAAAACGTAAACTGTTCCACCTGGCAGAGGTGTGCGCTCTACCGAGTGCTATTCTACTTTGTGCTGTTTTGCCAAGTTGTCACTCTGAGTGATTTTTCATGCCTGTTTATCGCCTACAAGTCACACTGTTAAACTGATCTTCATGAAGCTTCACCACATGGTAGAGTTTGTCATAAGGCAGAAGCCTATTGATTTTTGAGGTCAAAAGGTCAAAAGGTCAACATAGGCCAAAGGTTCTAAACTTTGGTCAGATTTCTAAAATCCTCATTTTCATCCGATTGACTTGAAATTTGAAGAGGATCTATATTTCAGGTCACTGAATTCAACTAGCCAATTATTTTTGAGGTCAACGTCGACCAAAAGGTCAACATAGGCCCACAGTCAACAACTAAGGTGGTATTTCTAAAATCCTCAATTTTCATCTGATTAACTTGAAATTTGAAGAGGAGTTGCACATTTGGTCATTAAATTCAACCACCAATTATTTTTGGGGTCAAATTTGTTTAATGGGTTTTGCAAGAATCGTGCTCTGCCTGACATCTTCTTGTTTGTTTGGTTGATTGTCTGCACAGATCTTTCATGTTTTTCTCCGCAACTGCTTGTCAGATTGACATTAAATTCTTGCCATTGGTGCGGCTACTCATGTTCAATGTTGTAATGATAATTATGACGTCATAGGTGATGTGGTGTGGCAGCCATGTTGGAAAAAATGGAAAAACTTTGCACCTCTGTCCTTTGAAACTTGGTACATAGCAAGTACTCCTCACGGGGAATGTGTTTTTTTTTTAATGACATCAGAGATGCTTCATGATGACGTCATAATTGCATATGTAGAGCGCTACATCCGATTAGTATGAAAATTTTTGAGGGTCATCTTGGAATAAAATGGTCCACAAATTTTTTTGATGTCATCGGTCACATGATTCAGCAGCCCCATAATATATATATATATATATATATATATATATATATATATATATATATATATATATATACATAAATTGTTTTTAAAACCTTCAAAAATCTTCTCAGAAATGGTTGAACAGATCGAGGTGAAACGTTTACCATATGACCGCCTAGCCATGAGGAACAAAAGGTTCACACATATGTCGTCATGGGTCACATGGTTTGGCAGCAATATTGGATTTACCCAAAAAGATATCAAAATCTTCTTCTCCGGAATGGCTGGACAGATCGAGGGGAAACTTCATACAAATGTTTCCCAAGGCGTGCTTGTACAAGGTTGCCAAGATATAATTGATGTCACATGGTTTGGGAGCCATATTGGATTTAAGAAAAATATTAAATGATGTTTTCTCTGGAACTGTTTAATCAATCGATGAGAAACTTCACAATTATGATCTAGTCTTGATGTGGAATGCATGTTTTAAATTTCAACTAGATTGGACACTATGGTCTGACAGCCGGAATTATTTGGTTTTTTTCATCTGGGTTTTTAATTTATTTATTTATTTATTTTTAATAAGGCTCACTTGGCTGTGCCTGGACTGGTTTGAGGGTAGAGGAGTAGCAGCTGAAATGCAAATCTTATGCCAGGTTCCTCTGATGACTTCATCTTTTCTTTTTCCTTGTTCAGGTTCCTTCTGATGACTCCAATGCAGGACTGTACCTATGTGGTCTTCCATTTGATGTGAATTGAATTTATTTTAATCACATTCTAAATTCAATTGAATAATGAATAATAATCATAAAAAAAGTCATGGGTCAGGGTCAGGTGTCCGATCAAAGCGGGGTTGCATCAAAGCGGCATCTTGGTAACCCGGTCCATAACTGGTAGCAGTTTTAAAGTGGCACTTCTAATTATGTCTCTTATTAATTATGTAACACACCAGTACACAAATGCCTCACAAAATTCACCACACAAAAGCAATCCTGGCAAGGGTCTGCAATCTCTGATTGCTCTTTTGTCTTGTTATTCATTGTTTCCTGCTCTTTCCTCGCACCTGGTGCCCGATAGAAGCATCCTATAAGTATCTTACTATTGTTACAATCTATGATCTCAATTGACATATTACATTAATCCTTCCTTGTCAACCCTTTCTCTTGATACTATACCGTATTGTTTTTTTTTTTACCCAGATGCCACAACCCCTCCTATTTTATCTTCCCTACCACACCAAAACGTACTGTAGCCTTCTGTTCCTGCCATCCAATTACTTTCTTTATTAAACCAAGTCTCATTAATTTTGAACTGTAATTATACTCCTCACTATCTGCTTTACCTTCAAGCTCTTCCATCTTATTTTTGAAACTCCTGACGTTGGTATACAGCATTTGTTATACTTTGTTCCCTTCTGTAATTACTTTTGCTGCCTGGCCTTACCAATCATGTTTACAGTAGCAGTACCTTCATTTCTAGCCTTGCCACCATCCTCTACCCTAAAAACACCATTCATTCTCTTCAATTCCCACTACTAATCTCTCTGTTTGGCCTATATTTAGTCTATTCTGGAAAGACTCCAATTGCTTCCTAAACCCAAAATCTTGCTACCAGCACCATTATTGCAACCATAAGTAAAAATCCATCGCTTTACTTGTGACTTATACTCCCTTTCCTATTCTCAGAAGCATGCCGTAAAACATTATCTCACGACCCTGTGCATTCAGTCGCCTGAACGAATGCAAGCAAACGGGACGCCTGGTTAATGTGCATTCGCGGGACGGGACAAACACTGATGAATCGCCCTGCCTGTGAAACACCGGGATGACAGTTTATAGCTGGGTCGGGATTTGAACCCAGGCTAGTGTGTGTACCTCGAGGCCATCCTGTCATCCTGTCACATGCGACGTTGCAGAGGCTAATCTATAACAGCTCACCCCCCATCCACCCCTCTTTATTTCTGCTTCATCTCCTGTTTCATGCCAATTGTGCTTATTATCAGGAAGTTTGCCCAGAATTATTAGTGCTATCTTCGATTTAAGCTGTTTTTTTTTGTTTTTTTCTCCACTTTTGGTGCTTTGCCCACACATGCTTATTCTGTTCTGCATTTGCACTGCCTTCAGTTTAATCTCATGGCCCAGATATTTTTAATCACATCAAACTTACTTATTGGCTTTCTCCTGTGCAGGGCAGTTAACTCCAATACCAGGCTTCAATGTGCTGGGCCTGTTGCCAGATGATCTTGGACGATACTTTCGCTATCCAGGATCACTCACTTCACCACCGTGCTTTGAAGTAGTCACGTGGACGGTCTTCAATGACACAATCAAGGTGTCTAAGGAACAGGTATGTTTGGTTTTGTACCAGCTCTCTTGGCTTGTCACTAGACTGGCACTGTCACTAGGGTGTTCTTTGGGGTTATATAGGGGGATGTGTCTAAAACGCTTTGAGAGGGGCATAGATATTGCACAATGCTAAGCGCGGCGTCTGTCCGTGCATTTGTGCTTTCGGCTGTCTCCCGTTTCTGGTGACTGCTTTTGGTACTACATTTGAAAAGTTGCACATGAAGGTGAAGCTCAACATTCAACCAGAAGAAATGCATGATCCCAAACAAACATTTTAAACAAACAAATAGAACATGGAATCGCAGTTTGTTTATTAACGGTGCGTGAAGATATGACCTGGGCTGACAGGATGTCCTCGAGGTATGTGCCCTCGCCTCTAAGCTGTCTAGCCTGGGTTTGAACCTCGGCCCAGCTATAAACTGCCATGCTGGTGTTTCACAGACGGGGTGAATCATCAATGTGTGTGCCGTCCCTTCAACGGATGTTAAACTGGGTGTCCCATCTACTGACGTTAGTTGGTGGACATTAAGGATCTCCATGGTGTCTTTCGCAAAGAGTAGGCGAGCTATCGCCAGCACCGTGGCCAAATTGCAAGTTTGTGTGTGAACTACTGCTGGGAAGGCAATGTAAAACCACCGAGTATAACCCTTGCTCAGGAAGCTGCTTCGGCTGCACCGATGCTCTGTGTCTGTGATAGAGAATGAGGATTCTCACAAAATTGAACAAACAATGTCACCGTTGTTTATAACAGCAGCCTATACTGAACCTTTGAACAAAGGTTGCAGTGCAAGGTGAACATTTAATTAAAGAAAAACCTCCATTTTGCATTGGACCCAAAAAAATGTTTCATACTAAACTTCAAAGAGGTCCAAAATAAGCTTAAATTTAATTATTGGTGGACTTGATGATTTAATTTGTTAATGGGTCGAGGTCTGCTCTGAGTCTAGGAGTTTGGGGTTTCAAACCCCGGCCAAGTCATTCGTTACATGAATGTTTAAATATGGTGCATGTTGCTTCCTTGCTTGCTACTCAACATTTAAAAAGGATGAAGCGTGGACATATAGAGAGGGGAGAGGAGAGAAAGAGGAAGAATGGGGGGGGGGAGGGAGAAGGAGATTGGAGGGGTCAAGAAGTTTCCTTTCGACCTATCCTGTCCCCCCATCCCTCGCCACACCATTGTTTATCCAGGTTTCCCTCTATTTTGTCCTTCAACTCCGATCTTGGTGCCAACCTCCCCCCCCTCCTCTACCCCTGTCTTTTCTACTGTTCCTTTTGTCCTGTTGCATTGTGATCCGTTCATTGTTCTAGCTTTTCCACGAGCCTTGACTATATACAAAAAAAAACTGTCACAGCTTGGCAACGCATTGTGCAGGCCTGATGGGTCGAAGGGTCTCTTTCTGTGTTGAAGTTCCTTGGAAGGGAAGGCAACTATGATACATTGCGAACCTTGGTGTCCGTCTGTGACGGGAGAACAGGCATGAGTAACGTTGACACCAAATTTTATTTCACAAGCAGGATATTTTGCCCTCTTTGTAGACAAATTAAACCTTGCCGTCCAATGTTGTACCACCATTATACGGTGGGCAGTGTTAAGTGAAACCAAGAGTGCAGCACAATTAACCTCTTTAAAGTCCATGAAATAATTCAAATTGATAAATTAACTTAAACTTTTCATGTGACTGTCGACGGGTACTTTTGTTTGCTTTTCCCATCACTGGGGGGGGGGGGGGGGGGTTGAAATTGAAATGGCATGTGCTGCTTCCTCACTTAATGCTCAGCATTTAAAAAGGACAGAACATGGACAAACAACCATAGGTTGCCAACCATTTCACAGGCTTGATGGACCGAATGGCCTACTCCTGCATTGAAGTTCCTTGAAAGGGAACTCATTAAATTATATACAGCTGGTGGACAAAAAAATGGAAACACCAATGCAAAGTCGCTTAATCGGGCATTGGGCCACCACATGTGGTTGGTATGCACCCTGGCATGAAGTCCATCAGCATGTGGAATTCTGCAGGAGGGATGCGGCACCATTCTTCTATGAGAAAGTTAATCAACTCACACCTGGCAAGAAAGTTAATCAACTCACACCTGTTGGAGGTGGAAAACGCTGTCTCTGGTGTCTTTCCAGAATATCCCATAAATGCTTATTTGGGTTCAGATCTGGTGACTGAGACGGCCATGACATATGGATAATATTAGCGTCATGCTCATAAAATCATTGTGATCTGCTCTGTGGATGGGAGCATGTCATCCTGGAAGACCATAATCCCAACAGGAAAGAAATGCTGCAACATGGGATGTAGATGATCACTTGGTACTATTAAGTCACGGTTGGCATGGACCTTTCCTTCTAAGAGAATGACTGCACCTAAACCATACCAGGAAAATGTGCCCCACAACATTACAGAACCACCAGAACCCTTCACCGTTGGAACCAAGCACTCCAGTGTGGTTGTTGAGTTCTTTCGGTTGGCGCCACACGTGCACTCATCCGTTTGTCGAGAACATGGTGAAGGATGATTCATCTGACCATATCACATTTCTCCACTGCTCAGTGGTCCATTGCCTGTGCCCTTTGCACCACTGGACACGCAAACGTGCATTGCCAGGTGTGATGAGCGGTTTGCGCACTGCAACTCGACTATGGTATCCCGCTCTGTGGCATTCACAGCGGATCGTTTTTGATGAAACTGGCTGCTCACATCCCAGGTTGATATTTACATTCAAATGATCTGCTGCTGATCACCTGCTTTGCCTTGCACTTCAAATTAATGTACAGACATCACGATCCTGGAATATGCGCTTCCACCCTCTGTTGACCTTTGCTAATGATGGTCTTTCCCTTGGAGTTCCATGCCGACATCACCTTAGACACCGTTGCTTGTGAAACATCAGCAACTACAGCTGTCTGTCACGGAAGCTCCTGCCAAATGCGCCCCAAGAATCGCTCCTTTCAAAGCCACTGAGGTCTCCTCTTGTAACCACGCTAGCCATAATTATGGGCTACCAGGCTTGTGCAGCATCCTTGTACATGACCCTAAGCATGCTGGGATGTTATTTGCTAAATTAAATCATGGGCCACACCTGTGTGGAAGCAGTTACTTTCAATATACTTGGTGTCCCTCATTTACCCAGGTGTTTCCATGTTTTTTTTTTGTCCAATACCTATGCATACTACATATGCAGGGAAGGGGAGAAAAAGGGGAGTTATGGGGTTGGGAGGGGAAGGAGCTGCATTGAGGGCCAAGTAGAGTCTCCATATACTCGGTGTATTGACAACTTGCAATTTGAAGCCATTTTGTTTCCAACGAGCGTGGCACACCGAACCCACGCCCATTGTGTGTGAACCATCATGTGTGCCGTTTTCTAATCAAACTGCCTTTCTTTGTGCCAAAAAGGAAGATTATATCACTTCCTGCTTTATTTTCGTTCCTCCAATGCATCGGAATTTAAGCGTATACAATCACAGGATTGGTTTAACCTTAAAACGTATTGCAGAAACCACGGCAAACTGAAGTGTAATGTGCGAGGAAAGGTTCACACTGATGAGTGCCCGATTCCAGGTGTACAGAGCGTGAGTGAGGAGAAGAAAGGTGTGCAGTGGGTGAGTCGAAGAAACATGTCGGTAGTGACAGAATGCAGAAACTTGAAAGGTGGAAGGAGGAAGGAGGAAGGTGAAAGTCAGAAATAGAGGCACATCATCACGTCAGATGTGCACATCATCTTGAAGGGAGAGAATTTGAAAAGACAACAACTGTGAATGAAAAATATATAAAGAGATTTGAGAAGATTTGATTGATTGATTGATTGATTGATCGTGTGCTCTGCCTGTAGGCAGGCCCTTGGCTGCTTTGCAACGGTGATACTGGATGGTTTGCCATTGCCTTCCCAGCAGTGAGTCAGGGCAGGAATTTGTAATTTGACAACGATGCCGGTGATGACTCGTCTACTCTTCATGGAGGACACCATGGGATCTTTAACATCCACCAACTAATGCTAGCATATGACACTCGGCCTAACGTCCATCCGAGGGGACGGCAGCACGCACATCGATGAATCGCTCTGCCTGTGAAACACCAGGATGACAGTTCATAGCTGGGTCGGGATTCAAACCCAGGCTATATAGCCAGCTTAGAGACGAGTGTGTGTATCTCTTGGCCATCTTGTCAGCCTCTTGAGAAGCTATGGATTCGGAAAGTTTTTCTTTGCAATTGAACAGAACAGGAAAGAAGGAATATAGAAAGAACAAGTCTGGAGACGGCGATGGTTCACGAGGGGACGCCACGGGCAAACTGGCGGGAATCGGGAAAAACGTAAATGATGAAAGTTGTAGTACTCGAAGAGCACGACTTGCATACCAACTTTCATTCGAAACAGTTGAAAACCCGAGGAGCTCGATGCCCACTTTATTGATTTTTTTGACATTTTCTAAGTTCGTGACCTTGTGACCTTGACCTTGGGACGAAAATGAAAAATCGAGCTCCGTGGGGCTATGCAGGTGCCATTGGGCTAACCAAATACTGAAACCCCTGCCAGATTTGACAAACCCCCACGGAGAAGATGTAACTTGAAACCGGCCACCCCCTAAAAACACATGTTTTTTGGGCGTGGCTCCGCCATTAATGGGTGCAGGACGCCCATTCTCAGGAAAACACAACTAGATCATGATATAAACCTCCCACCCAAATTTTATCAAGATCGGATCAAAACCCACGGAGCTATGCTCGGGACAGACAGACAGACACACCCATAACGAATATAGTGGTCACTTACTGACTCGTGAACCAACAAGGAAGGAATAAACGAGAGGTGCATTAAAGCGATGAACCCCAATTGGAGGGTTATTATTATTATTTTTTTTACAACTCTTCATTTATTTTAACACAAGTTCTGTCCCACTGAAAACACCCATGTGCATGTTATCCTTATTTTGTATTCCTGAAACTGAAACACTTGGATTAATTCAAATAAATAAATAAATAAACAAACTTGCATTACAGACACTCAAGCGACGTGTTCACCGATGAGCAACTTTGACAGGATGTTCTTGATGTGTCATGAATTACCTATCCACGTTTCCATGATTATTTATGTTTGCTTACGAGTTATAACCCCCCCCAACTGCCAACTACATTTAGATAACAGCACCACACACAAATGTACACACACGGGTCAACAACTTAATTGGCACAGAAACGACCCCAAAGCCTGTTTCCATGTTGGACAAAGAACTTTATTTTCCCAAATCTTTTTCCTTCCGGCATCTGCAGGGAATCTGTACATTTGGAAACCCTTCTCTGATCGATTCGCGCATCTAATGGCACAGCATCCTGTCATTCAATGAGCTGTCTGGATACAGAAATTTCCGTGACTCGCCGCTTCGCTACTCCGAGTATGTAGGGACTCTA
>CM068962.1:25886687-25902193 GCA_035128595.1 Eptatretus atami | reverse complement strand
CAAATACCAAATGATTGGACAGGTTGGTGGTCTCTCTGTATTCTATCACGTCGTTTTTGGTCTTGCACTCTCTGCCCTTTTGGCTCTGTCCCTCCTAGTTTTCTGCAGGGTGCACCTGGTATGCCAGTAAACCTGTTCTGTTAAACTTCCAAAATCCAGGCTCACTGCTCACCTTCACTCATATGTTCCTCTTTTCTCTCACCTGTGGTACCCACTTCCCCAGTCTGTTTAGTCCCACTCATCCCTCCAGGGTTTCAACACAGCAGTTTTCTACTACCCGAGGACATCTCCCATCCATACTCATGATCTATTCTACCCCAAATTACCTCATTCTCAAGCACTCCCTTTTTCCAGGTTATTGTCATTTTTTTTTCCACCTCTCCCTCATCTCGTTTTGTTTGTTCGTTGTCAGTTGGTTTGTTCCTTTTCTGTTTCAGTCCCCACTTCCCCCGCTGCTCTTCTTGCTGTGTTTGATTTGGCTTGTGTGCAGCTTGTTCACCCCCATGTCCTTCTCCCCCTCCTCTTGATCTCACTCTCACTTCTGCTCTGATGTTGGTGTTTCACCCTTTTAATTGTCTTCTCTTTCATTCTGCTCCAGCTCTTCCATGAGCCTCGACCATTATCCAAAAAAAAAAGAACCCCCCCCCCCCCAGCTAGAGACTGATTGAGGAGTAATATAGCCATGAAAATGATTCCATAATCATGGAGATCAATCGGTGGTGTACAAGAACAATGAACTGTCCAATTAACCAGTTTGTTACTGAACAGCAGCAGCACATTGCATGGACTAAACACACCAGATCGGATGAAACCCAAACACTTGCAAACCCAAAAGCACATACTGTTGCAATGTGTGACGTGAAATCCTTTGGATACGATTCCGATTATAAATATGGCTTGAGGCCACTTTGGAGTTGATTGGTGCCAAGAAAGATTTTGACTTTTCAAAGTGCTGTCACATGATATATTTTGAAAGCCGGGTTGGACGTACAATCATACGAACAGCCCATGATTACAGTTGGTTGAAGTTAAAAAAAAATAACATTATTACCTCCTCCACCGAAGGTTATGTTTTCATCCCTATCTGTCTGTTTGCCTGTGAGCAGGATATCTCAAAAAGTTATGCACAGATGCAGACGAAACTTGGTGGACAGGTTGGGTAGGTGACAAGAACAACCTGATTAGATTTTGGTTCAGGTCCAGATGCAGATTTGCCATGTCGGTTGGATACAAAACGTGAACTGTTCAGCCTGGCGGAGGTATGCGCTTGACTGAGGCAAGATAAAAGCGGGGAAAGATAAACCACTCATCCGTAAACCCATACAAAAGAGTGAAGTACGCACTGGGGCGGAACGTCATCCATTTTAGTAAGGAACTTCTCTGCGGCACTCCATGACCACGACGGTGACATCCCCAGGCAAAAACAGCATTCCTTTCCCGGAGTAATTCTCTGCAGATCACTGCAGTATATGAGAGTACAACTCTAATATACTATAGTTCTAACTGTAGCACATTTTTCTGGAGGCACTGAATGGTCAAATGGAGGGATTTTTTTTCTTTACCCTTTTAGTGCAAAGGATGGGAGGAAATATCGATTGAGAGGCAGATCGTATTTATTTATTTATTTATTTATTTATTTCTGAGCTAGTTTTCATGTATAATTGAATGAGATTAATTGCATTTGAGGTGAAATGTTTTACTTTGGTGACATGATGGAAGAATCACCGGTGTTTTTGCACCAAGAAAGGAATTACAAAAATCAAAACCATTGGGTTCAAACTGCAACGGAACATGCAAATTCCTGGGACAGCGTTGATTTGTTACCTTGGTGCTGTTATTATTTTCTATTTAATTCAAATTATTTTTTCCAAGAATTTTTTTTTTGAGGGGTAGGTCAGGTCAGGTATGGGAGCATGCACTTTCTGCCGGTACTCCAACGGTCTCTGGCCCATCCCCCATCTCCTTGAGATGCTGATCACCCTGCTGCAACCACGCGGAACGTGCTCGGCCCATTGGCCTCCTCCACTCACGAGGCTCCCTCACTGAAAGAATCTGGTGAGCAGGATCAGTATCAGGAAAACGAGCCACATGTCCACACAACCACAGCTGACGCTCACCGACTATGCAGGTAACAAGTATCATTTGAGTCTCTCTCAGCAACCGCTCGTTGGACACAAAGTCTGACCAGTGATAGCCAAGGATTCTCGAAGTGACCTGGTACAAAGGAATTAAGTCTCCGTCTCAAGATCCTTTGTTAGAGTCCAAGTCTCACATCCATAGAGCAAGACTGGAAGCACAAAGGACCTGAAGACTCGGACTTTCGTCTCCTGCACAGGTACCGGCAGCGCCAACCCATTATCCAGTGAATCCATGACTCCCAGGCCCACCCAGACTCTTTGACCTCTGCTCACAGCCAGCAGAGACATGAATATCACTGCCAAGGTAAGTGAATCTCTCCATGACCTCAACATCCTCACCACAAACAGGTACAGACAGGCAAAACATATCCAAGATGTCATTGAAAGCCTGGAGTTTAGTTTGACCAGGAAACCCGTAATCCCAGTGGCTCCGACTCCTCATTCAGCACCTTGAGGGCCCCCAAAAGGATATGTAGAGTCTCCGCAAATATGACTGCTTCATCTGCGAAATCAAGGTCAGATATCTTGACATTCCCAAACGATGCACTGCAGCTTGATCTCTCTGACATCCTCTCCAGAATCCAGTCCATACAAGTGCTGAAAAGTGCGGGGGCCAGTACACACCACTGACAAACTCCAGTAACAACTGGAAATAATTCAGAGATGGTACCACCACATCTCACAGCACTCTCAGTACCAGAGATGTTCAGACATTACATTGATCAGTTTTGTTGACACCCACCGAAGACCAAGAATCCTCCAGATGGCATCCCGATTCACTGAATCAAATGCTTTACAGAGATCAACATGAGCTGCAAGCAGTCCCTGCCGAAACTCTCTTCTGCATTCGGTGAGGACCCAAAGAGCAAGGATACGGTCAATCATTGACCTCTTTGATGTAAAGCCTGACTGCTCTTGTCGCTGGTGCTCAAACAGATGGTGGCGAACCCAATCAAGAATTATTTGAGCAAAGACCTTGCCCGGCACTGAGAGCAGCGTCACCCCTCGGTAGTTGTTGCGAGTCTTGGCGATCACCCTTCCCTTTCCAGAGAGGGACAACAAGCCCCTCTTCCAGTCAGTTGGGATGATGCCTGTATTCTAGGCAGAGCACAAAACTGCATGCAACGACATGAGTGCAGCATTTCCACAGCCTTTGAGAAGTTCAGCACGGATGCTACAGACCTCAGGAGCTTTACCCCCATTTCAACCGGTTCACCGCAGTCTGTGTTTCCACAGACGAAGGTGGATCACAGTTGATTGGAGGGTCAGGAATCAGGATAGTAACACACCTGACATCCAACTCGACAGCTGGTGGATCAGCCTGGTACAACCGCTCAAAGTAACCGGCCCAGCGGGCCTTCACTTCGGACTCCTCTGTCAAGAGCCTACCACCCTCCGCTCTAAGTGCAGTACACCGAGGGACGGGCTTGGAGGAACGCAATGCACAAATTCCCCTGTAAACAGGACGAGAATCACTTAACCACAGGTGATGCTCTACCCCCTCACAGATTCCTCACATATAGGCCTCCTTGTCCTCCCTTAGTGCACGTTCAGTTTTATGCCTCAGCTCTGCCATTCATCCTGGACCTGTGACTCTGGGCAATGGTATGCAGTGTATCTTGAGAGACAAAATTCTTCTTCGCCCTTCGGTGAGTTCCAAGACATCTCCCGGCAACATCAAGGACGTTGGTCTTGAAGGCACTCAACCTTCAGGACCCCAAAAGCACCCAGCCCCCCCCCAAATCTCCACTCACCTGTTCGCAAACTCCTCACTACCTTCTGCACACTCACCCTGCACACGCACATCACCGCCACGCACATCACCGCCCGCGTAATGGGGTGTTTTTATCTTTGCCAGTGGTTGGAGGGTGGTGGGGAATGGTAGGGGTCATGCAAGTAAATGTGTACAGTATCGTGTAGCGCCGCCTCCAGGTGGGGGAGGGTATTGCAAGTCTCCACCATTTACAGTATTTCTGTCCCCACGTTTTCCAGTACAGTGAGGTGTTTTGAATTATAAGCAGTAGTTATGTTTTTGCTTCATGCACGTAACCCGGGTTATTTCTTTTTTGTCTATACAGAGCTGTCATTTGCCTAAACACCGCCCAAATATAGGTATGCGTCGGAAGAACGTGTTGTTTCAGTTGTGCATTCAGTTCACAAATAAGTGAGCACCTCTGTATGGAATGATGTTGAGCTTCTTAATATTTAGAAATACTTCAGGTCTGCAAGAGACTGCTTACAGAAAATGTTTCTTTGGAGACACAGCTTGGTATTCAATTGCTCTACGTTAAACCATGTACGAGGTGGGTGACGAGGGTCTTTTCAACATCTGACACGGTGGTGCCGTGATCTGCTGAAAACTATAAAATGGACCTTGTCTGGTTGACTTTCTGCTCACAATAATCTCCAAACCATTACAAATTGTCAGATAGGCTTTGCTGAACAAGGTTCAGTGGCACATGTGACCTGGAGGAGTATGTTCTGCCCTGATTGACCAGGGTATGCCTGGTGTGGCTTAACGGTTAGGGTGGTGGGCTTGGGATCCTCGGATCCTGAGTTCAAATCCCAACTTGCTGTTGAATTAATATCAGGTGGGGTTGACTGCCTGTCATCCTTCCATGGTTGGCAAATTGAGTGCCAGCTTGCTGGTATCCTGTGTCGGAGTGGCGACCCGTCCAGGATTGTACCCAATAGCCAAGGAGACTGCTTAGGCAGCACCAACGCTCTACACAGAGTATGGTCCCAATGGATGGACGGACCAGGGTGTTATCTTTGAGAAAAAATCCATCATAATGACTGGTAATAGAAGTTTTTAAGGTTAATAATTGCAGTAATAATATACATAGCTTGGATCGTGAACACACTGTTTAGTTTGTCCAATAACATTCTTCCCCATAATAATAATCTGGCACAGTGTTCCATGGAACAATGCACATTTTAATTACCAATAACTTGGCTGAAGTGAGTGGATTATAAGGCGGGCGACATCACCTTTGGCGGCAACATAGATGACAGCACTCTTGATGGGACGATTGTGCAATGAATTGATGTTTTCGCCTGCAGGGAGAGACTGCAGTGTGTGAGCGGGTTGCAACACCGACTCTACGTTGGATAAGAAGGGTCTCATCTGTCTTTTCCAGTTGAACCACTTGCGGCATGGTGTTCTGCAGTCAAACGAGCAAAAAACCACAGCGGTTCTGGAGAGAAACTTCCGCAAAGCGCAGCTGTTGAACTCTCGTGAGGTCCTGGCATCGTTTGTCAAAACAAAGACAGCTGGTGTGTTTCCTCTTTCTTTTTTTGTACAAAGAACATGTGACCATTGTCAAGGCCATTGTTGTAAATTTTGACCTCAACGAGAGTTACTATTTGGGTTTGGGTGATGTTTGGGTGTTGCTGCCTTTGATGTAATTTTGGTGCCCATCCCATGCTGTCCTGAGGGCATTTATGATAAATCACATGTTGTGCATTTTATATGGCGTGTCAACCAGATAACAAGGAGCAGGCAGATTAAACTCTTTCTGGAAGGTCATCAATAAGCCAGCTGGGTGTTAACCAATCAAATGTAAGTGTTTCATTCAGCATTAAAAAAAAATTTATGAATGGTATTGAGACTTGCATCCGTCCATCCATCCATTGGGACCATACTCTGTGCAGAGCATTGGTGCTGCCAAAGCAGTCTCCTTGGCTATTGGGTACAATCCTGGACAGGTCACCACTCTAACGCAGGACACTCGAATGGCTCGATCATCCCAGCAAGCTGGTACTCATTTTGCCGACCTCAGAAAGATGACAGGTTGAGTCAACCCCACCTGGTATGAATTCAACGGTGGGCAGGATTTGAACTCAGGACCTTGGGGTCCCAAACCTACCACCCAAACCATTAAGCCAACATCAGGCATAGTGATACTGACAGTGTCCTGCAAAAGTATTCACCCCCCATCAATAATGCCACATTTCAAGTCAGAACTTTGACTTGAACACTCAAGAACATTTATTTTATTCTTATTCAGCCACTCCAGTGTGGCTTTAGCTTTGTGCCTCAGATCATTGTCCTGCTGAAATGTGAATCTCCTACCTAGTTTCAGATTCATGGCTGACTCAAACAGGTTTTCATCAAGGATTATCCTGTACTTTGGACCATGCATTGTCCCTTCTATCCTGACAAGCTTGGCAGTCTCTGGTGATGAAAACAGCCCCATAACATGATGCTGCCACCACTGTGTTTGACAGTAGGAATGGTGTTGACTTGGTCTCTCTCTATCGAGTGCAGCCTGTGGCTGCTGGTTGCATCATTGGTTGGGACGCGGCTATGCCGCTGATGCAGTGTCCCCCTTACCAGTACACTGGTACTCATTTTACCGACCTCGGAAGGATGACAGGCGGAGTCAACCTCCTGGTGTATATTAATTCAGCCGCCAACGGGGCTTGAACTCAGGACCCTAGGATCCCAAGCCGCCACCCTAACCACTAAGCCAACACCAGGCTTTATGGTTGACTTGGTGATGTGCAGTATTAGGTTTGCGCAAGATGTAACACTTTTAATTTAGACCAAAAATTTCATTTTTTTTTCGTAAACTGCGTCTTTCAATCCATGCAAACTTTTACATGCGTCTTTCAGTAATGGATTCTTTCTTGTCACCTGTCCATACAGGCCAACTTTGTGAAGGGAACGGGATATTGTTGATTGATGAAGACTGACCCCCATCTCAGACATAGTGCCTTACAGATCTTTCAAAGTCATTGTTGTATTTGCAGTGACATCCCGAACCAGGTTCCTGCATCACCAGCTGCTGTGTTTGGATGGGCGACGTGATCTGGGTAGAGTCTGGGTAGCATGATACGTTTTCCACCTCTTAATGATGGATTTCACCGTGATTGACTCAAAGGGATAATGAGTGACTGAAATCTTCTTATAACCCTCTCCTGAACGATGCTTCTCCACCACTTTATGTCTGACTTCTTTGGTAAGCTTCCTGGTCTTCATTTTTGCCTTGTTGATTAACCAAGTGAGTTTCACCTTAAAACTCCTTGGATAAGTGTGGTAGTTTAAATTTAAAGTTAAAGCACTGATCACATGCAGGTGAAACCTATTACACTTATTTTGTAACCTTTCAAACAAATAATTTGCTCCTCAAGTGATTTCGGGTTAATTAGGCAAAGGGGTTGAATACTTGTACAACAAAGAATGCTCTCTTCAGGTGAAATTCGCACAAAGTGAATGAGGTAAGGACGAAGAACAGTCCAATAGACAACTATCAACAAAATCAATTCCGATTGGGTGTTTTCTGCTGATACGTCATCACCTCCCACCGGTCGAGGTGGGAGGAGCCTGTTCAGTGTTCAGCTCTCCAATTGGAGGTTGCAGAGTTGGAGGTGGGGCCACTAAGGCTGTTGCAGAATCCTCTTCATCAATATCTGTATCGGCGTCTCGCTCCTGTCTTTCAAATGTGGGCTACAGTGAACTGCCTACATCTGGCACATCATAGACAAAGGGAAGTCCCCGCCTGCAAAACTTAATGTTTGTATCGGTGTGATCTGTGGCACCTAGAGTATATGTGTATGTGTATATCTATCTATGTGTGTGTGTGTGTGTGTGTGTATATATATATATATATACATATGTACTGTATGTGTACAGTAATCCCCGCTATATCGCGGTTCATCGCGGGGTTTCCCTTGGAACCTAACTAACTTTTTTCTGCGGATTCCCCGGTATATCGCGGTAATAATATATAAAATATAAATTATTTAAGCAATAAATTATAATGCGTGGCGTCGACTCGTCACACAACGCACGAGAACAAGTTTCGGCTTGTGAACTTGAATATTTTCTACGTTTTTTCTCCAAGCCCTACGATGCCGCCCAAACGCCTGCACCTTCTAAGGCTTCTGGAAAGGAACCGAACAAAGCACCAGAGGAAGGTCCTGAGGCTCCAGGAGAAGGTTAAGGTGCTCGATATGCTTCGGGAAGGAAAAAGGTTTGCCGCGGTTGGACGAGCACTGCCAAACCGACCAGACCAGACAAGTCGACTCCGGCACCTCAAACCGATCACTGCCAAACCGCCCAGACCAGACGAGTCGATCTCCGGCACCTCGAACCCGATCATTGCCAAGCCGACCAGACCAGACGAGTCGATCTCTGGCACCTCGAACCGATCACTGCCAAACCGACCAGACCAGACAAGTGACCTCCGCACGCATCAAACCCGATCACTGCCAAACGCCCAGACCAGACAAGTCGATCTCCGGCACCTCGAACCCGATCACTGCAAGCCGACCAGACCAGACGAGTCGATCTCTGGCACCTCGAACCCGATCACTGCCAAACCGACCAGACCAGACAAGTCGATCTCCGGCACCTCAAACTCGATCACTGCAACGCGCGACCAGACCAGACGAGTCCGATTTTTTTGGGAGGCATCCATTCATCGCGGATTTTCACTTATCGGCGGGGGGGGGGGGGGGGGGGGGGTTGAAACGTAACTCCCGCGATAAATGGGGATGACTGTATATGTATGTTATTAGCACCTCTGACTGTGATGGTGAACATCACCTGCAAATAATGTCTTTAAACGCGCATAATATGCATAGAACAAAAAGTCTGTCCTGCCACCCAGATGATCGTTCCCGCCAATCACAGTCCAAAATACAGAAGGCAAATTGCCATGGGTGGAGGATATAGGCCAAAAAGTGCAGAGCGTGTTGAACTTTGAACAGCGCCCCCCCCCCCCCCCACGCGCAATCTCTAACAGACATGAAATGACTTGATGTAAGTCCCATATGTGATGTTCACTATCACAGCCAGAGGGTGCTAATAGCATTCCTATCGTGTGCTGCCTTTTTGGCTGGCTGTTGCATCATTGGTTAGGGCACGGCTATGCCGCTGATTGCAGTGCCCCTATTATCAGTATACTGGTGGTCATTTTGCCGACCTTGGAAGGATGACAGGCTGAGGTCACCGCCCTGGTGTGTATGTCAGTGGAAAACGGGACTCGAACTCAGGACCCAAGGATCCCACGCCACCGCCCAACCCACAAAGCCAACACCAGGATATGCCAATAGCATTTAAATGATGACTATAGTCACCATTGGTGAAATATTTACACGATGTGCCATCCTGATGATGGCAAATAAGCCTGAAATCCAGATAGGTGGCTTCGTTTGATGCTTGACCAATGATGACTTGAAATCTCTGTCTTTTTGACATGAGTGGCCAGGCTGAGCCTCCGTATTGGAGGCAACACTTTGGTCGGCACATGTACGGGACTCACGTCACGTCCGTTTGATATTGGGTGGGAGCACTTCATCACGCTCCGCACTTTTTGACACACACACACACACACACACACACTCAGTATTGTTATGTTTCTGGGGTAGATGGAAGGTATTTCAAAGGAAAGATAGGATCGTATAGAGTTGCTTGGCCCGTGGACGTGTAGGGGACTTCTCGATGTAAATCAGTAGGGAAACTGTGAGATTAAGTGTTACGTGTCACTACACGGGGATGGTGCTGTGTTAATTAGGTCAGGTCTAAGAATAGTTGCCCCAGTATGTGATTGCCCCCTGTGAACTTTCCCTACGTTTTTGTATTCTAAGGTCAGCAATGAAGGTGGGGAGTACGTCCCTAAAACAAATACAAGTGAGTATGAGGCTCCGCCTTCCCAGGTTTCGTGCGAGCAGGCCATGCCCCGATGGTGGATGATTGATGGGTGTGACGAGAGAGGCGTAAGGATGGAGGAATGCTGGAGTGCAGAGGAGGAATAGGACGTTACTGAGAGGACACTGAGGATCTCGCTTTTGCTATCGGCACGACGAAGGCTGCACGATTCTCGTGTTCGTGCTGTGTGAATCAGCTTGCATGCTGAGCAGGACGTTGGCCGTTGACGGTTCGGCTGAGCCGTGAAGTGTGTACGTTTTTGAGGACGGAAGGAGAGCGTGCCTCGTGGCCTGATCACGGGGACTAAGAAATCGTCTCGTCGTGAGGGCCATCGTGGTGAACAGACCGGATGCAAGAGAGGAACGGTCGGGATATTCGCTCGTGAAATGAAGCTGTATGGCGGTCTCTGAGCCTTGGTGTTGAATACCCCTCACAAATTGCCTGACATACGAATGGTCCCGCTGCGAGAGAGTGACTCGGCGCCATTTTTGTGCGCGTCTACAAAGCGCCTCGATTCAAAGCTCCCTCAAGGCCATCTCTGGCACACAGCTAAATGCCGGGATAAAGGAGGGATTTTTCTGTTTCATTTTCCCCTTGTTTGTATTTATGTTTGCGTGGAGGTGTCTCAATTAGATTTATATTTAGTTGACCTCACATTTTTCTTTCATTTTTATAATTTGAATTATTGTCATTGTACATATTAGATTATTGTTATTAAATTATTATTTCGTCAATTCAATTTGCTTGTGGCTGTGTATTTGTGCCATTCTAGTGCAGTGCTTAACTGTTTTCCCACGCGCGCCATTCATCTCCGAGAAACTCGGCTGTAGGCCTCCAAGGGAGAACTGTTTGGCTATCCGTCCACGTAGGGTTATCCCCCCTAGACATGACATATATATATATATATATATTATATATATATATATATATATATAATTTCTAACCACTGACTGCCTTCCAGATGATGTAGAATGCTGAAATTTCTTGTGCCGATGGATATTGACGTCAATACTCCGGAAAAAAGTCATAGAATCGTCAGACAACATCCATAAATTATAACGTAAATAATAAATAAATGAAGAAGCAAGTGCAGGTGAGCGACCCGGGACAATGGGGAAACACGTTTTGTTTGCTTACACAACGTATAAGCACACCCCTCTAGTAATATATAAAGCTCATTCTTACCACTTGACTCACTGACTGATATTAATGTTCATTACCTTCCGGGTTACGTGGATAGCTGAAATTTTATGTGCCAATGGACATCGAAGCTGATACACCAGGAAAGATCACAGAACTGTTGGAAAGTGTCCGTAAATGAAAATATTGTTGCGGACCCGGGGTCGGGGGTGAGGAAGACCACGAGGGGTGAGCTACCTCCGGTTCCCACCTGTCTCTCCAGAATCTCAAGCCGATTTGTGACGGAATGTCTTTGTTACGCGATTGGTTGCTAATCGACCGTGAACGCCAATAACTTGACCATGTGACTTAGGGTCCTCCTTCTGATACCGTTTACCTAAAGGTCATGTGGTTTAATTACTGGGGGACACACCATCGGTACACCTTGCTCAAGCTGGATCACCTTACCAGATCAGATGCAGCCGAGCATAACTGGCAAGAATGTACCGGCTAGAAAACAGATCGTTCAGGGATCACGTCCCAACTAGACTAGAGTATGAACCATACTGGACCAATGAAGAAAAAGACAAAAACAAGCTGGGAACATTTCTCTACAAAACATTTATTTGCAATCAAGCGAGGAAAGGTATGTAGCACAGTGAATGGGGTTTATTATTATGTACAGCAGAGGATAGAAAGGAATTTGTGGGGTGCGGCAAAAGGCAAGCAATCTTACAAAAGGAGACACAGAGCAGACTTATCCCTTTAGAAAGTCTACAATATTAACTTAAACTCGGACAGGCAACATTACACACACACACCACACACATGCAACAACACACACACACACACACACACACACACACACACACACACACACCTGAGGAAGATTAGATATAGTCCAGAGAAAAATGATAAGAGGGATAAACGCTCGAATACCTGCACGGTCGCAGACCAACGCAACCGTATACGCTTGCTAGGGAGAGGTAGGAGGGAGGAATCCTGGTGTGTCCTAAGGTGTGGGAGTGAGAGGTGTGAGTGCAAATATGGGGGTGCGGTGTTTACCAGAGGAAAATGGAGCATCAGTAATGAGCTCTTTGTGCATCCAAAGGAGACGGGATAGAGGTGTAGAGAGACAGAGAGAGAGAAAGAGAGAAAGAGAGAAAGAGAGAAAGAGAGAAAGAGAAGATAAGATGCGTGAGTTGAAAGATCATTAACCTAGTCATGTATAGGTCTGTTTGTGTAGCGTGTACCTCCATGGGATGCTCCGCCTAAGCGTTCCTACCTCGAGATGTGGTGTGTTATCTCCGGCTTAGTCACTTTGCCGGGGCTCTTGGCAACGTGCATACCGCACTGATCCTCAAGAAGGTGCACGTATCTGCAATCGCACACCAACAGCGAGTGAAGGGCAGAGACAACGAAGAGCCGAGAGGAGCAGCGAAGAAGAGCAGAGCGAACGGCTCCACGCTCCATCTTTTATAAACCCTGGGCGAAGGGTTGGGCGACAACCCGAAAGCGACGCTTTGTGACCCGAATCCTGCTTCTCTATTGGGCCACAGTGGCCCGACCTACGCCCTGCCAGGCTCCCGGGGCCGGAAACGGTCTCAGTCGCTCATCCGACTCAACACGGCCCGGAGCTCCTGACTCAACATAGGGTATGAGCCGGCACCCTGGCCCTGAACATGCTCCGAGTGCAGTCTGAATGCCAAATAGCAATGCACACCCACCACACATGGGCCCCCTCTAATGAGCCAAAATGCACACCTGGGCCCCGTACCAGACCCCCGGATCGCCCTTCCCACTACCCCACCTTGCCGCTCCTGTCTTGCTGTGTTCTGGCGACTGGATGAGGGTCGTATCGATCCCGCATGCTCATCCGGGACATCCCCGGCAAGATGCGGTCGAGCTATTGATGTCTGTGGCTCGGCCCCGCATCGCACCGTCCGAGGGCAGTCCGAGTAATGTAGCACTCCTCTGTATAATGGCGAATTATGGTGATACAGAGGTACAAGGAGGTGCGGGAATATTTTTCCCGTGTGCGGGAGGCATTTGTGGTCGAAGTGGTGAGGTTTGGTGAGTGAGGGGTAAAGCAAGGTGAAATTCCGGTTGGAAATTGGCGTGCAGATTTGAATGCATTAATGGCGCACGATGCGCGTGCGGTATAGTGTGGAGTGTGCTTTGTTGGTTCCAAGCCACGGGAGGCATCGTAGTGTGCTTATTACTCATCACATTTTGCATGGCGTGTATGCTTGCTTGTTTGATTTGTACCATGGCTTAAGCCTGAAAGGAAAGGGTTGGATTAGAAATCAATAGGAGACAGAGACCCACTAGACATGAGGGGAAGGTCTAACTGCATGAAGACTACCGAAATAACTGTCTGGGGATCACTAAATGTTGGGTACCATTGCTTTAGAGGCATGCGGTGTTGTAGAACCGCAATATATATATATATATTGTTGCGAACTCGCGCCCGCCGGCGTGCGAACTACCACGTGACTCGAATCGCAGCCGCTTCGCCCACCGGACGGACAATTCTGTCGTGACCCTCTTGGACTAACGCCGGGAGCCAGTCACGGGTGGGCCTTTCGGCCTCACCACGATCGTGCCAATCGGCCACCCGCGTGGGATAGGGTTGTTCGCCAAACTCGACCTACCTAAGTACCCACGCGGATGGTAAACCGGGCGGTCGCACCTCGCCGCAGGTCGACTTCGGACACGGGCCGCTTAAGCGATCCGTTCCGTGCTATCGGGATAACCGAGCGGTGTTATCGTCGGCCTCGACGGTTCCTGATTAATTATCGGGCGTCCCGCGCCCACTCAAACCCTTACGTAAAGCAAGATGGAGACCCACAAGGGAAAGGACGCAGCGAAACGGGGCAACAATTCAACAAGAAAGCGCATTTATTCACGCCTCACATAGAGCACACATATAGCATGTATTTACAGCCAAACAGTAATCACAAATGCACATATATCAATTAGAACAAAAGCAACACAATGTGGAAACAACGCAGAGCTACGACCGACTAAACGCGAACACTCGGCAACACTTATACAATACTACTTTCGGACATGGCGCACACACACACGTTCACACAGAACCCCAAAAGAAAATGGAAGTCGCGACTTCCCTGCGTTTGAGTCCTGGCGACCGTTCCCTTCGCGGTCTGCGAGCTCTCTCCGCTCCACTCGACGCGAGATCCTCCGCTCCACTCGACGCGAGATCCTCGCTCCACTCGGACGCGAGATCCTCCGCTCCACTCGGACGCGAGATCCTCGCTCCACTCGGACCGGAGATCCTCCGCTCCACTCGAGCGAGATCCTCCGCTCCACTCGACGCGAGATCCTCCGCTCCACTCGACGCGAGATCCTCCGCTCCACTCGGACGCGAGATCCTCCGCTCCACTCGACGCGAGATCCTCCGCTCCACTCGAATGCGAGATCCTTTTCCACACAGACGCGAGATCCTTTTCCTCCGTCGCCTTCGCCGTCCCTTTTTTCGCGCGCGATTCTCCTTCTCTTTCTTCTTCCTACTCCGTCGCCTCTTTTATCGCCCGGGGCCCCGCCCTCCACTCCGCCCCCGTTTTCGGTTGCACCTATGACACATAGACATCTTTTCAGAGCGAGCTATTTGACTGTCTGAAGTGGCCAAAACCCCGTCACAGACTTCTGCAACCCCAGTCCTGTCCGGAAGAAGTTATCTGCATACCTTCCTTCTTGGACTTGCAGATACATCGCGCAGTGCTGTGATACTTTGCTGCTTCTGATGTTGGTGTAACGCTGTGGTTGCACGTGAGAGGAGCTCCAAGCCAACCAGTTGTGCCGCAGTACGCTGATACCGGAGGGTGTCCAGGGTGTCAGTTGACTTTCCGTTGTAGATTGTTGAGACCCTTCAATCCCGCAAAATTGAGGTGAGTCCAACTGAGGATACTCGGAATAGTGCGGTTTATTTGAGACACTCGCATGCGGAGATGTGGTGGGCAGGACTCGAACCAAAGTGGTCAAACCTCCGATACACACTGAAGAAATCATGTGTTACGGCTGTGGAAAATATTTCCCTCCCTTTCCTTGCTGTGCTGTCTCCTTTCAAGTTTCTCTCAATACACATATATGTTACGGCTGTGGAAATTCGCAAACACCATTCAGGTCCCGTAGTTGAGTATTTTTAAGTACATGTGTAATTAGCCCAAACCCATTGTTTAGAGGGAATTAATGTGATTCATTCGGGCTGCGACACTTTGAGTTAGGCGTTTTTCTGTTCTTGCTTTATTTCGAACCAACTACAAACGAACCACGCCACATACAACACGCCACCACCACCACACACAACGCCAACACGCCACCACTACAACAACGCCAACCACGCCACACTACAACAACGCCAACCACGCCGCCATTTACAAAACGCCAACCACCCACCACTGCAACAACCACGGCGTTCCGACTCGGCCACGGTTGCCAGAGGCCTGGCCTTCAAAGGGAAGCAGGCGGCCCCGGCCCCGTTCCCCCTCCTCCCCCGAACGAATGGCACCGATTGGCGGAGGACCACGCCCTTCTGGAAGTTCCAGCATGTTCTGGAAAGAGGGGTGGAG
>CM068962.1:25875778-25886662 GCA_035128595.1 Eptatretus atami | reverse complement strand
ATATAATTATATATAATATATATTATATATAATATATATATATATATATATATATATATATATATATATTGTTTACGGCTGTGGAAATTCGCAAACACCATTCAGGTCCCGTAGGTGAGATTTTTTTAAGTACATGTGTAGTTAGCCCAAACCCATTGTTTAGAGGGAATTAATGTGATTCATTCGGGCTGCGACACTTGAGTTAGGCGTTTTTCTGTTCTTGCTTTATTTTCGAACCAACTACAACAACGCCAACCACGCCACCACTACAACAACGCCAACCACGCCACCACTACAACAACGCCAACCACGCCACCACTACAACAACGCCAACCACGCCACCACTACAACAACGCCAACCACGCCGCCATTACAATAACGCCAACCACGCCACCACTGCAACAACCACGGCGTTCCGACTCGGCCCACGGTTGCCAGAGGCCTGGCCTTCAAAGGGAAGCAGGCGGCCCCGGCCCCCGTTCCCCCCTCCTCCCCCGAACGAATGGCACCGATTGGCCGGAGGACCACGCCCCTTCTGGAAGTTCCAGCATGTTCTGGAAAGAGGGGTGGAGCCGAAAACGGGGGCGAGTGGAGGGCGGGGCGGGCGATAAAAGAGGCGACGGAGTAGGAAGAAAAGAGAAGGAGAATCGCGCGCGAAAAAAGGGACGGCGAAGGCGACGGAGGAAAAGGATCTCGCGTCTGTGTGGAAAAGGATCTCGCGTCTGTGTGGAAAAGGATCTCGCGTCTGTGTGGAAAAGGATCTCGCGTCTGTGTGGAAAAGGATCTCGCGTCTGTGTGGAAGGGATCTCGCGTCCGAGTGGAGCGGAGGATCTCGCCGAGTGGAGCGGAGGATCTCGCATCGAGTGGAGCGGAGGATCTCGCATCGAGTGGAGCGGAGGATCTCGCGTCCGAGTGGAGCGGAGGATCTCGCGTCCGAGTGGAGCGGAGGATCTCGCGTCGATGGACGGAGATTCGCGTCCGAGTGGACGGAGGATCTCGCTCCGAGTGGAGCGGAGGATCTCGCGTCCGAGTGGAGCGGAGGATCTCGCGGTCCGAGTGGAGCGAGGATCTCGCGTCGAGTGGAGCGGAGAGAGCTCGCAGACCGCGAGAGGAGACGGTCGCCAAGGACTCTAACGCAGGGAAGTGCGCGACTTCCATTTTCTTTGGGGTTCTGTGTGAACGTGTGTGTGTGGCGCCATGTCCGAAAGTAGTATTGATAAGTGTTGCCGAGTGTTCGCGTTTAGTCGGTCGTAGCTCTGCGTTGCTTTCATTGTGTTGCTTTTGTTCTAATTGATATATGTGCATTTGTGATTACTGTTTGGCTGTAAATACATGCTATATGTGTGCTCTATGTGAGGCGTGAATAAATGCGCTTTCTTGTTGAATTGTTGCCCGTTCGCTGCGTCCTTTCCCTTGTGGGTCTCCATCTTGCTTTACGTAAGGGTTTGAGTGGGCGCGGGACGCCCGATAATTAATCAGGAACCGTCGAGGCCGACGATAACACCGCTCGGTTATCCCGATAGCACGGAACGGATCGCTTAACGGCCCGTGTCCGAAGTCGACCTGCGGCGAGGTGCGACCGCCCGGTTTACCATCCGCGTGGGTACTTAGGTAGGTCGAGTTTGGCGAACAACCCTATCCCACGCGGGTGGCCGATTGGCACGATCGTGGTGAGGCCGAAAGGCCCACCCGTGACTGGCTCCCGGCGTTAGTCCAAGAGGGTCACGACAGAATTGTCCGTCCGGTGGGCGAAGCGGCTGCGATTCGAGTCACGTGGTAGTTCGCCACGCCGGCGGGCGCGAGTTCGCAACAATTATATATATATATATTGCGGTTCTACAACACCGCATGCCTCTAAAGCAATGGTACCCAACATTTAGTGATCCCCAGACAGTTATTTCGGTAGTCTTCATGCAGTTAGACCTTCCCCTCATGTCTAGTGGGTCTCTGTCTCCTATTGATTTCTATCCAACCCTTTCCTTTCAGGCTTAAGCCATGGTACAAATCAAACAAGCAAGCATACACGCCATGCAAATGTGATGAGTAATAAGCACACTACGATGCCTCCCGTGGCTTGGAACCAACAAAGCACACTCCACACTATACCGCACGCGCATCGTGCGCCATTAATGCATTCAAATCTGCACGCCAATTTCCAACCGGAATTTCACCTTGCTATTACCCCTCACTCACCAAACCTCACCACTTCGACCACAAATGCCTCCCGCACACGGGAAAAATATTCCCGCACCTCCTTGTACCTCTGTATCACCATAATTCGCCATTATACAGAGGAGTGCTACATTACTCGGACTGCCCTCGGACGGGCGATGCGGGGCCGAGCCACAGACATCAATAGCTCGACCGCATCTTGCCGGGATGTCCCGGATGAGCATGCGGGATCGATACGACCCTCATCCAGTCGCCAGAACACAGCAAGACAGGAGCGCAAGGTGGGGTAGTGGGAAGGGCGATCCGGGGGTCTGGTACGGGGCCCAGTGTGCATTTTGGCTCATTAGAGGGGCCCATGTGTGGTGTGGTGTGCATTGCTATTTGGCATTCAGACTGCACTCGAGCATGTTCAGGGCCAGGGTGCCGGCTCATACCCTATGTTGAGTCAGGAGCTCCGGGCCGTGTTGAGTCGGATGAGCGACTGAGACCGTTTCCGGCCCGGGAGCCTGGCAGGGCGTAGGTCGGGCCACTGTGGCCAATAGAGAAGCAGGATTCGGTCACAAGCGTCGCTTTCGCGGTTGTCGCCCAACCCTTCGCCCAGGGTTTATAAAAGATGGAGCGTGGAGCCGTTCGCTCTGCTCTTCTTCGCTGCTCCTCTCGGCTCTTCGTTGTCTCTGCCCTTCACTCGCTGTTGGTGTGCGATTGCAGATACGTGCACCTTCTTGAGGATCAGTGCGGTATGCACGTTGCCAAGAGCCCCGCAAAGTGACTAAGCCGGAGATAACACACCACATCTCGAGGTAGGAACGCTTAGGCGGAGCATCCCATGGAGGTACACGCTACACAACAGACCTATACATGACTAGTTAATGATCTTTCAACTCACGCATCTTATCTTCTCTTTCTCTCTTTCTCTCTTTCTCTCTTTCTCTCTTCTCTCTTTCTCTCTTTCTCTCTCTCTCTCTCTCTCTACACCTCTATCCCGTCTCCTTTGGATGCACAAAGAGCATCATTACTGACTCGCAACCCATTTTCCTCTGGTAAACACCGCACCCCATATTGCACTACACCACACCTCTCACTCCCACACCTTAGACACCCACCAGATTCCTCCCTCCTACCTCTCCCTAAGCAAGCGTACTAGGTTGCGTTGGTCTGCCGACCGTGCCAGGTATTACGAGGCCGTTTATCCCCCTCTTATCATTTTTCTCTGGACTATATCTAATCTTCCTCAGGTGGTGTGTGTGTGTGTGTGTGTGTGTGTGTGTGTGTGTGTGTGTGTATGTTGCCTGTCCGAGTTTAAGTTAATATTGTAGACTTTCTAAAGGGATAAGTCTGCTCTGTGTCTCCTTTTGTAAGATTGCTTGCCTTTTGCGCACCCCACAAATTCTTTCTATCTCTGCTGTACATAATAATTAAACCCATTCACTGTGCTACATACCTTTCCTCGCTTGATTGCAAATAAATTTTTGTAGAGAAATGTTCCAGCTTGTTTTTGTCTTTTTCTTCATTGGTCCAGTATGGTTCATACTCTAGTCTAGTTGGGACGTGATCCCTGAACGATCTGTTTTCTAGCCGGTACATTCTTGCCAGTTATGCTCGGCTGCATCTGATCTGGTAAGGTGATCCAGCTTGAGCAAGGTGTACCGATGGTGTGTTCCCCCAGTAATTAAACCACATGACCTTTAGGTAAACGGTATCAGAAGGAGGACCCTAAGTCACATGGTCAAGTTATTGCGTTCACGGTCGATTTAGCAAAACAATCGCGTAACAAAGACATTCCGTCACAAATCGGTTGAGATTCTGGAAGACAAGGTGGGAACGGAGGTAGCTCACCCTCCGTGGTCTTCCTCACCCCCGACCCGGAGTCCGCAACAATATTTTCATTTACGGACACTTTCCAACAGTTCTGTGATCTTTCCTGGTGTATCAGCTTCGATGTCCATTGGCACATAAAAATTTCAGCTATCCACGTAACCCGGAAGGTAATGAACATTAATATCAGTCAGTGAGTCAAGTGGTAAGAGAGCTTTATATATTTACTAGAGGGGTGTGCTATACGTTGTGTAAGCAAACAAAACGTGTTTCCCCATTGTCCCGGGTCGCTCACCTGCACTTGCTTCTTCATTTATTTATTATTTACGTTATAATTTATGGATGTTGTCTGACGATTCTATGACTTTTTTCCGGAGTATTGACGTCAATATCCATCGGCACAAGAAATTTCAGCATTCTACATCATCGGAAGGCAGTCAGTGGTAGAAATTATATATATATATATATATATAATATTATATATATATATATGTCATGTCTAGGGGGATAACCCTACGTGGACGGATAGCAAACATTTCTCCCTTGAGGCCTACAGCGAGTTTCTCGGGAGATGAATGGCGCGCGTGGGAAAACAGTTAAGCACTGCATAGAATGGCACAAATACACGCCACAAGCAAATTGAATTGACGAAATAATAATTTAATAACAATAATCTAATATGTACAATGACAATAATTCAATTATAAAAATGAAAGAAAATGTGAGGTCAACTAAATATAAATCTAATTGAGACACCTCACGCAAACATAAATACAAACAAGGGAAAATGAAACAGAAAAATCCCTCCTTTATCCGGCATTTAGCTGTGTGCCAGAGATGGCCTTGAGGGAGCTTTGAATCGAGGCGCTTTGTAGACGCGCACAAAAATGGCGCGAGTCACTCTCTCGCAGCGGGACCATTCGTATGTCAGGCAATTTGTGAGGGGTATTCAACACCAAGGCTCAGAGACCGCCATACAGCTTCATTTCACGAGCGAATATCCCGACCGTTCCTCTCTTGCATCCGGTCTGTTCACCACGATGGCCCTCACGACGAGACGATTTCTTAGTCCCCGTGATCAGGCACGAGGCACGCTCTCCTTCCGTCCTCAAAACGTACACACTTCACGGCTCAGCCGAACCGTCACGGCAACGTCCTGCTCAGCATGCAAGGATTCACACAGCACGAACACGAGAATCGTGCAGCCTTCGTCGTCCGATAGCAAAGCGAGATCCTCAGTGTCCTCTCAGTAACGTCCTATTCCTCCTCTGCACTCCAGCATTCCTCCATCCTTACGCCTCTCTCGTCACACCCATCAATCATCCACCATCGGGGCATGGCCGCTCGCACGAAACCTGGAAGGCGGAGCCTCATACTCACTTGTATTTTTTAGGGACGTACTCCCACCTTCATTGCTGACCTTAGAATACAAAAACGTAGGAAAGTTCACAGATCTCTCTCTGAATATATATTGTAAGAAAAATCATGTTCTCACCAAATTTAGTGTCCCGCCCACAACGTCACGTGACCTTTTTCAGGCTCTCAGGGATTGGTTGGCTAGTCGGCACGTGGTGGGTGGGCAGCGAGAGAGCCGGGGCGCCATTGTTGGCGACAGACGTGGCTCTAAGATTGCGAGTGGAAAAATATATCGAGCGCTCCGACGTGCATGTTTTAATGCGATTTCAAGTGATGTTAAAGACTCTCGACCGCACCGTCCCACTGATCCTTGATAGCTCCGTCTAACGGGATGAATTAAATCCGGAAGAGAGTGATCGTTATTCCCAGATATCGTTGAGCGGAGCTGTGAGTTGTACGACCTGTTTTTGGAACTCTATTGTTGCCAAGAGTTCTGGCAGGTTTTTTGTGCTGTGTATTCAATTCTGTTACCAGCCATTTTTGAGATCGAGCCAATAAAATATCGTGCCTACCCCTAGAGGCCGATTTGAAACACAGTGGTGTGTTTTGTTGTTCTCTTTGTCCACACGTGGACTGCTTGAAGCTCGGACATGAACGTCAGTATTCCGTGCTGGAAGATATTAAACAGTCGGGATCACGACAATATATATATATATATATGAACAAATGCAGGTGAATGACCCGAGACGATTAGGAAGCACGGTAATTTTGTGTGCTGATGGATATCGAAGATGATACACCAGGAAAAAAAATCACAGCACCAACAGAAAGCAACCAAAAATGAAAATATAAATCAATGAAAAATCAAATGCAGGTGAGCGACCCAAGATAATGGGGAAGCACGGTTCGTTATTGCTTACAATGTGTAAGCATACCCCGCTAGTAATATGTACAGCTCATTCTAGTCTGATTCACTCACTCACCGATTGACCGACTGATATAAAAGTTTGGTGCTTTCCGGGTGACTTAGCTGAAATTTTGCGTGCCAACGGACATCGAAGCTGTTACAATGGGAAAAATCACAGAACCATCAGAAAGGATCTGTAAATGAAAATATAAATAAATGGGGAAAAAACAAAGGAAAATATATAAATGAAAAAAACAAATGCAGGTGAGCGACCCGAGACAATGGGGAAGCACTGTTCATTATAGCTCGCAATGTACAAGCATACTCCATTCATATATATATACATATATATACATATATATATACATATATATATTTAATGTTGTTATTTCCTGTGGTTCGAGGTTCGCCACGAGGGGTAGCACTCGAGTTCCTCCAGAACACCCGGTCCTAAGACCACCTGCCGTGGATAACTCCACGGCCCGGTGGGTTGTTAAGCAACCAAGACGCTGATTGGAACTGCCAATCCTGGCAGGGTGTCACTACTTCGCGTGGTTACCTTACCATTGGACGACTGCACTAAGCGGGTTTCGTGCCCTCAGCATAAACTCTGATTACTGCTGAGCGATACAGTGAGTGTACGCTGGATAACAGAGCAAATCACATGGGGTAGAACTTCCCGGCTAACACTATGTGCAGACTATGCTGGATTAATGTAGGAAAAGATGCGACGAACTGGGTACATTTATAATACAGGCAATTTTATTATTAGCAAGGGCAGGGATGTGGCACAACAAGCAAGGGATTTAATGCATGAAAATACATACAGCATGAAAAGCAAGGATGGGTGAGGTGCCACAAGAGCAATGCAACGATTTCCAAAAGCAAATAGACGCAGTGCAGTTATACCGATCTAAAACTTCTACGATCTAATCTTGCACTAACACGACAGGTGCCATCAGAAAGACTCCCGAGGAAAGTTAGATAGTTCAGAGAGAGGAGAGAAAGTTTGAGGCATGTGCGACCTTTTATTTACCAGGTGCGGTTGATGGACCTACACAAACCCAATCGCTATAAGGAGGGGGGAGGAGGAGGAAAAACTGAGGGTGTTTATGGTGCCTGGTTTGGGGATGTGCAGGATAAGCATGCGGTGATGTGCAAGTGATATGCAGAGAAGAAAATGTGAAAGATGTGGATCAGTGGCCCCGAGCAATCACTGCCCTTTTATTGTGTCCACAGTAGACGAGTTGGAAATAAAGAAAATAATGTGTGAGGGGATAGCTTTATAGTTAAGTTTAAGGAGGTCTGCGAGTGTACGGTTATACTGTCTAATACTGCGCTTGGTCTGGCGCCTGGCTCTTCCATTAGTTTGTGGGCTCTTCTGCTCCGCTCGCTCTGCCAAGCTCCATTGTCCGCCGACCAGGAATGCACTGTGATCACCAGCAAAGTATAAGAACGAACCGCAGCAGCCCTTCTGTGCGGAACGCATGGCGCTTTTATAATCCCCTGGTGGGGGCAGAGTGTGGAAGCAGATAAGGTGGAGTGGTAGATGTTTTCCAGTGCCCCCATTGGCGCGTGGACATCACCACGGTGCTGGGCCCCGCCCATGTGAAAGTCCGGCAGCGGAAATGACCTCACTCACCCTGAGCTCTTCCACACAACTGAGCTCCACGATTAACATGATGCAGGGTATTTGGTCCCGTGATTTGGCTGTGAATGTGCACCGGACATGCAATGGAGGCCATAATTGAGCGAAGCATCAGGGCTACCCACACAACGTCGAACGGAGCCTAGCGCACACTCGCACCCCGAGTTAGATGTCTGAGCATCGGTAATGGCATGCCGTGCTCCCCCATTTCCTGTCATTCCCAAAAGGTGGTGTCAGTCATTGGTTGTGATTGTGGTTGAGGGATGGCAGTGGTGTTGTGCTGAGGTCGCAACGTGGTGGTTCATGGTGGAGGTGGTCAGTCCGTGGTTGTGGCATCGATGGAGAATCAAAGCGAGTTTGAGTTGTGGTTCGATGCTGTAACAATTATAATGGAGTCTTGGTGTATGAAATGTTGTAGCATTGGGGTTCGAGTATGGTGAGGGCTGAGGTGTCATGTCCATTGGGTGATGGCACATGATTTAATTGGTTTTGGCATGCGTGTGCTAATGACTGCCTGTTGCTATGGTCTTTGGCGTGCATGCATGCGTGAAGGGAGGAGAGGTTCGTGTGTGCAGGAAAGTAAAATAAGCGAAGGGGCAGAAAAACCTACCTAAAGCCCATGCAATGCATATTGACCCAAAAACCCATTACACATAAGGGAAGGGCTATCTAAAATGAATACTAATGCAATAACTATCTTGGGAACTGCTATATATTGTGTGCCATTGCCTTGGGGAGTGACTGTTTCGCAAAACCATCACAATATATATGAGCGAGGTGTGTGTGTGTGTGTGTGTGTGTGTGTGTGTGTGTGTGTGTGTGTGTGTGAGAGAGAGTGTGAAGCCTTTTTGCTGATTTATATACAATTCCACAACCCTTGACCAATGTCCACCAAATTTTGTTCATGTGCTGAGGGTAACCAGGTTCAGGTAATCCATCCATCCATTGGGACCATACTCTGTGCAGAGCGTTGGTGCTGCCGAAGCAGTCTCCTTGGCTATTGGGCACAATCCTGGACGGGTCACCACTCCGACACAGGATATCAGCAAGCTGGCACTCATTTTGCCGACCTCAGAAGGATGACAGGCAGAGTCAACCCCACCTGGTATTAATTCAACAGCCAAGTGGGATTTGAACTCAGGATCCTAGGATCCTAGGATCCCAAGCCCACCACCCTAACCATTAAGCCAACACCAGGCATGTTCAGGTAATGGGCACAAAAAATCCCCATGAAAGTTGTGCATACCTGTTCCATCCACCTGTAATCTCAGCCGTTGTTCGTGTTCCAAGAGCTGTTTGTGTTGACGTACTTCAAAATGTTAGCTCGTTTCTTGCACCTTTCAGATGCTCATTGCAGGCAAACCAACCAGCAGTCTAAGTGTGATAACTGTTGATGAAAAATGAAACTACAGTCAGTGAGTGGACACGTACTGATGGCTGCTTCTCGGTTACATTGTCCGATTGCTTTCCTTTGTAGAGACGCACATTGGCATCATTTTGGGCATGCTACTTGGGCTGGGCTGCCTCGCAGCTGTGCTGGTGGCATGCTATGTTTTCTGGCGCAAGAAAAGGTGATACAAACTTTCATTGTTCTTCCTTTTTTTTTCTTCCTTTTTAAAATTATGATTTGACTTGAAATGTAATTTTATGATACACCAGGTGTCAGAGTAATTTTTGCCATTGTTTGAACAAAATTGTTTTTGTCATGTTATTCCTTTTGATCATTTCAGGGTCACCTCGAACATCTATATGAAGCCAGGATCTATTCGGCAAGACATCGAATTGTAGAAGATACTATGTAGCATACAATTACCTGCTCCACTGCCGTGGCACCTCGGCCCACTTTTCTGAGTGCATTGAAGGATTTTGAGGAACTCTTGTGTGCATTTACAAGGATGGAGGTTGGCACATATCGGAGGAGCTCGTGGAAAAAAAAAAAAAAGAGTCTACACATGGGGTTTGGAAACGGTTCGAGATATTGTCACGTTGTCCTTTTTGTTTTTCTTGACTTATTTAAGAACAAACCACTGGCCTACACTTTAGTTCTCATGCAGGTTATTATGTTTGCTCCTTATTTTATTAAAATTTGAATAATTTCAAATGAAGTTCATTAACCCATTTGTATCACCATCATGTTTTTTGTTTTTTTTTCACAACTTGCAAATACATGTCTGTATTTTATCTGCATTTGGTCATGGGCAATTCTCCCTTGTCTTTTCAGCACGTGAGATGAGAATAAAATTTGACTTTGTGTTTATTCAAGGTTATTCATCATAAGCTTGAGTTTCTCAACCTGGTCGTGGTTAAACTACCTCAACAAGCCATTGTTGGAGTAACTTCCCCAGTGATGTGGCCTCAAATCCACATTTGTACCCAGTTTTTTTTTGTTTTGTTTTTAAATATTGATCACAATGTGTAGGATTTCATTGTGATAGGATGGTGCAGAAGTAGCGTGCTTACCTTTGACCATCCTATCTAGCTACCCTGGGTTCGTTTTTCTACCCGAATCACTATAAATTGTCAGATCGGTGCTTCTCTTGCAGAGTGTTGATTTACAAAGTGCACCGTTCCTCGGGTGGACATCAAGTTATCTGCCAGCATTAGCTAGTGTTAAACATCCCACGGTGTATTTGATGAAGAGTAGGCGAGTTATCGCCGGCAACCTGAACATATTACAAATTCCTGTCGCCTTCAGTCGAACATCTGACCATGTTAGCCGGTTTGTGAAAGACTTGGCCAAAAACGTTCCCCAGCTGAATCCCACAAGGTGGGGATAATTGGAGCCGTTACAGATGTGGTGGTAATCGATAGTATATATATATATATATATGATTTAAACTTGGGGTCACATTTTGCTTCATAACACTTGAGTTTTACGGTGGTAATTTATCAGTGTGGCTCCAGCATTGGGGGGAAGGGGAACTGGGGGTCGGTTTGGGGTTAAGGGGCTTACTTGCATATGAATCACTTGTTAATTGTATTCACA
>CM068962.1:25838033-25849296 GCA_035128595.1 Eptatretus atami | reverse complement strand
ATAAAAACGTGGTCGTAAAGTCGAACAGTCGTAAGTCGCATAGGTCGTAAGTCGACGACTACCTGTATTATATTGCCATATGATACTACTATTATTTTTATTGTCGTAAATATGATGAGTATTAATTAATATTTGCCTTGTTACAATGTTATCATTGTTTTTATTATGATTTATTTTGTAATTACAATGCCTTGCCGTGGTGGAAGGACATATTAAGCTGCTTAATATACCTTAACATGGTGTGCGTTTTTAAAACATGGGAATCACAAAAGATTTTACATTCAATTAGCCAAATCAACTCAGGAGGTCATGATGATCATTTTGGTGTATTACATTCCCTATCAGAATGCTCCAGTAGAAATCCACAAAAAACATTCCACACACACACACACACACACACACACCTCATACATTCATAGTAGAGGTCTGAAATGGTCAACAGAGTCTAAGGGATCTTGTAGGTATTTTGGGTCTTTTGGATCCTCTGGGTGTTTTGGGTCTTCAGAGGCTTTTGGGTCTTTGAGTCTCTGGTTCTTTGGGTCTTTTGGTCTTTTGTGTCCTCAGGGACTTTTGGGTTATCTCGGTCTTTTGTTTTCCTCGAGGACTCTTGGGTCTTTTTTGGGGTCCCCATCATAATGGTTTTCATGCAGCAATATTATTATCGTTCACATCCAATATCCCCCATCCCAGTGCTCCAATTTATATTTTTATAACTATAGATGATTGTAGATATTTGTGGATTGTGAGCTTACAAAACACAGGACTTTCAAAATGACGTAATCCACCACAGAAAGCTTGGCACGCATGCAAATTTGGGGAATGTGAACTTAGATTGTACGTGTGTGGTAAGGATTGTTGACTAAATTAGCTCGCTAAGCTTCTAACAGAGTCCAAAAATACTTGTTAAAATACCTGAGAGAAAGCTGCAGTGTGATAATGCGCAACTAAAGAGTTGGAGGGAAACACCGTGCCCAGTTTGGGTGCTTCTGAACACTGCATTCACAAACCCCAGAAATGTCCTTCCCATCAGAGTGTAAATTTTAAATCAACTCTTAAAATGAGGATATTTACTTTTACAAGAAGTGTGTGTGTGTGTGTGTGTGTGTGTGTGTGTCCATGCCTGCATATCTGCCGCCGCTCATATATATTAACAGAAAATTGTTGCAACTCAACACTTCTCATCTACGGATATTTATCGTGTTTTCCATATTAGTCAGAACACGTCCGGAGACAAACACCGCCCCAAGGCATCCAGAGACAAACACCGCCCCAAGGCATCCAGAGACAAACACCGCCCCGACGCGTCCGGAGACAAACACCGCCCCGACGCGTCCGGAGGGCGGTTTATGTCTCAGGCGTCGTCGGGGCGGTGGTTTGTCTCCGACGCGTCGGCGGGGTGTTTGTCTCCAGACGCGTCGGGCGCGTGTTCGGTGTCTCCAGACGCGTCGGGGCGGTGTTTGTCTCCAGACGCGTCGGGCGCCGTGTTGTCTCCAGACGCGTCGGGCGGTGTTTGTCTCAAGACGCGTCGGGGCGGTGTGTTTGTCTCCAGACGCGTCGTGGCGGTGTTTGTCTCCAGACGCGCTCGGTGCGGTGTTTGTCTCCAGACGCGTCGGGGCGGTGTTTGTCTCCAGACGCGTCGGCTGGTCAGCGTCGGGCAGGTTTGTCCTCGACGCGTCGGGCCGGTTTTGTCTCCGGCACGCGTGGGGCCGAGTGTTTTTCTCCGGACGCGTCGGGGCAGTGTTGTCTCCGACGCGTCGGCGGCAGTCTGGGCGTGGCGCTTGGTTTCTCCGGACGCGTCGGGCGCGGTTTGTCTCCGGACGCGTCGGGGCCGGCTGTTTTGTCCTCCGACTGCTTCGAGGCCGGTGTTTGTCTCCAGACGCGTCGGGGATGGTGTTTGTCTCTGCGACGCGTCCGGGGCGGTGTTTGTCTCTGGCACGCGTCAGGGCGGTGTTGTCTGCCGGACGCATCGGGGCAGCTGTTGCTCCCGAGGACACGTGGGAGCAGAATGTTGTCTCGGATTGCATCGGAAGCGGTGTTTCGCTCGCGACCGCGTCGGGCGTGTGGTTTGTCTCCGGACGCGGGGGGCGCGGTGTTCTGGTCTCCGGACGCGTGGGCCGGTGTTTGCTCTGGAATGCCTCGCGGGCGGTGTTGTCTCCGGACGCGTCGGGCGTGCTTGTTCTCCGGACGCGTCGGGGCCGTGTTTGTCTCCGGACAGCGTCGGGGGCGGTGTTTGTCCTCTGGATGCCTTGGGCGGTGTTATGTCTCTGGATGCCTGCGGCGGTGTTGCTCTCCGGAACGTGTTCATGACTTAATATTGGAAAACACGATATAAATATCCGTAGATTGAGAGTTTGTTGAGTTGCATACAATTTTCTGTTAATATATCATGAGCGGCGGCAGATGATGCAGGCATGGACAGCACCACACACACACACACAACACACACACACACTGTCTGTGCTAAAAGTAAAAATATCTCATGTTAAGAGTTCATTAAAATTTACACTCTCGATGGCGGGAAGACATTTCTGGGTGTGAATGCAGTGTTCAGAAGCACCCAAACTGGGCACGTGTTTCCCTCCAACTTTTAGTTGCGCCATTATCACACTGCACTTTCTCTCAGGTATTTTAACAATGTATTTTTGGACTCTGTTAGAATAGGCTTAGGCGAGCTAATTTAGTCAACAATCCTTACCAGGCACAACGCGTACAATCTAAGTTCACACTTCCCCAAATTTGCATCGCGTCGGCCAAGCTTTCTGTGGTGATAGCGTCATTTTGAAAGTCTGTGTTTGTAAGCTCACAATACCACAAATATCTCAAATCATGCTATAGTAATAAAAAATATAAATTGGAGCACTGGGGGATGGGGATATTGGATCTGAACGATAATAATACTTGCTCTGCCATGAAAACCATTATGATGCGGGGGACCCCGAAAAAAGACCCAAGAGTCCTCGAGGAAACAAACAAGACGAGAAACCCAATGTCCCCTGAGGGCACACAAAAAAGGACCAAAGACCAAAGAACCAGAGGACTCAAAGAGACCCAAAAGCCCTGAAGACCCAATAACACCCAAGCAGGATCCAAAAGACCCAAAATTACCTACAAGATCCCTCTAGACTCTGTTGACCAATTTCAGACTCTACTATGAAATGTTATTGAGCGTGTGTGTGAGTGTGTGTGTGTGTGTGTGTCGTGTGTGTGTGTGTGTGTGTGTGCTGTGTGTCGTGTGGAAATGTTTTGTGGATTTCTACTGAGCATTCTGGATAGGAATGTAATACACGCAAAAAATGATCATCATGACCCTCCTGAGTTTGATTTGGCCTCAATTGAATGTAAAATCTTTTTGTGATTCCCATGTTTTAAAAACGCAACACCATGTTAATGGTATATTAAGCACTCAATATGTCCTTCCACCACGGCAAGGCATTGTAATTACAAAATAAAATCATAATAAAAGAATGATAAACTTGTAAACAAGGCAAATATTAATGAATACTCATTTCATATTACGACAATAAAAATAATAGTAGTATCATTATGCAATATAATGACAGGTCAGTCGTCGACACTTACGACCTAGCGACTTACGACTGTTCGGACTTTTACGACCACGTTTTTATTTTTATTTTTGGATGTAAAATACTAACGTTGTTCGACTTCATGCACCAGATTGCTCAGAACCCAATGCGGTCGTAAGTCTGCATCGTTACTACCTGTAATATAACGACACATATAAATCCCCTACGCTGGCCCAAACACACCTGGGCTTGTGAAAGGCAAGCTAATGCTCAAGGCGGTTAACAGCAGTGCAGGTATGCTACAAAGACCGTTATACCAATGAAAATTTTGGTTCAAATGCACCAATGGGCCCACGAGTAATTCCAAAACACCTCACTGCCACTTTGGAAAACTGTACTGCAGAGTGCGGGATTTGCTAAATACGCTCTTCCCACTGGAATGCCACCATTTACATCGAAGGAATCTCATGTCTTCTCCCCTCCCTCTAACTCCCCTCTGTTGGATAATTTTTTCTTAGTTAACGTTTTTTCTTTGCCGACTCCGGTGAAATCCTGTTACTCAAATGAAGCCACAATAATTCACTGTCCACAACGCGAAAGTCCATTACATCAGATAATTTTTTATTTTAAACTTGCGTATCCAAGGAGTTCAAGAACACTGAGATGTAAGCATCCACAAGATTTGCACTAAACCAAATTACATTTCCCTGGCATTTATCTACTCTTGAAGGAGCGGAGAGGGTCTGTATAACATATAGCAAAAGAATTCAAAAATTGCAAATACGTTGTCCACTAACTGGAGAAGCAAATAACAAATCACTGGCAAAAGTCTGCAGCCGGTATCAACGAGTCACTTTGTTCCATTAGCAGACATTCCTTTTTATCAACATTTAGCGTCAAAAAGACTCCTTGGCTAATAAGAAGCATCACTGACATCAATTTGACCTTATAGCATAAAAACTTAAATTTATAAAGCAACCAGCAACAATATAATTTGAGAGCTACATTAATATAAATTCTTTTCTCCCACACCCCCAGACCACACCAGCAAAAGATAAAACATCCCTATACAGTACACTAATTGGGGGTATGCTGATCCGAACTGTCGCCAAGTCTGGATGTAATCATGCCCAGAACTATAAGAGCAGTGTGACACATAAACAAAACAAACACCACACACCAAACAATCACCAGTTCCATGATATAATCTAAAGGCAGTAGGATACCATAAGATAAAGGGAGATGACTTGTAATACCAGCTGACACCAAAGGTGGTGCTATTTCCACCACATGTCATTTAGGAGTTTCAGTGACATCCACAGTTGCTCCATGATTATAAGATCACTGAATATTTTTTACTACTATTCTTATTATTTCTTCCCTTCAGTGAACCTGAATCCACCAGTCATTGTGAATGCAACCTCAGAGTTGACAAGTGTAGCTGATCAAGTTATTTGTGAATGAAAGAAAAACCCTTCAAAGCTGCGGGCTATTGACGTTGGACCACTTTTGAATACGATTGCATTCCAGAATCACTTCGAATACCCTCACGCCTCGAAGAAGAGGTAGGGCATGGTGGGCTGGGCCGGAAACCCTGGGAAATATGGTAGGGATGGTTTTAAGTTAGCGAATAATGTCCTCAAAAGTAAAATACTTTCCTCTTAGGACTTTGTTGTGCTCCCATCTGAGCACTTCCTTCATGATGCTGCTGTGCGGGATTAAAATCCCATGTAATGTGCCAGATTTTTCCCCCCAAAATCATTTCCCTCGCTGTAAGCCTGTACATTGTTACCGGTACTACAAAATCAGCACCCCCGAGGGCAATGGCACATCAACATTACAGCTGTTCCCCGTGACAGTTATTTCATTAGTATTGTTTTAAAAATAGCTCTTCTCCTACAGTGCCTTCTGAAAAAGTATTCACCACCCCTCAACTCTTGTCACAATTTGTTGCTGTTACAGCCTGATTTAAATGGATGAAATGTAAATTTTTTAGTCACCCGATCGACACAAAATACCGCATAAGACAAAGTGAAAACATGTTTTGTTAACTTTTTTCTTACAAAATTCAATTAAAATGAAAGCTGAAATGTCTCGCATCATATAAATATTCAACCCCCTCAGTAAACTTTGTAGAAACGCCACGCTTTCGCCACGATTACAGCTTCGCACAATTCTGGATTTAAGGGATTTTCTCCATTCTGTCTGCCAGATCTTTGCTCAAATTTTCTGCCAAGCTGTATGCTTCGGGGTCATTTTCCTGTTGGAACGTAAATCTTTGCACAGTTCTGAGCGTCTTTTGCACTCTGAAGTCAGCTTCCCTCGCAGGATTTGCCTGTGTATGGCTCCATTTCATTGTTTCCCTCTATTCCTTACAAGTCTCCCAGTCCCTGCCACTGAAAAACATCCCCATAAGCATGATAACTGCCCACCACCAAATGCTTCATGGTGTGTGATGTTGTTCGATTGGTGATGAGCTATGCCCTGGTTTCCCGCCAGAATAGCATTTTGCATTCGGCCAAGAGTAAATTTTTTAAATATCTTTCAGCCAGACACAGAATATTTTGCCCGTGCCTCTCTGAGTCCTTCACATGCCTTTTTTCAAACTCCCAATGTGATGTCATTTGGCCTTTATCTCAGGAGTGCTTTTGTCTGGCCACTCTCCCATTATAAGCCTAATTGTGAAAAGTGATGCAGTTGTCATGCAATCATGCCAGTTGTCAATTGTTGACATCAATGTGACACTCATTGCATGCCAGTTGTCAATCAACATGCAGTTGTTGTCAATCTCAGCCCAATGAACTCTGTAGTTCTTGTCAAGACGTGGTCATTGGGTTTCGTTGTAACCTCCTGACCAAGGTCATTCTTGCCCAGTTGCTCAGTAGGTCGGATGGCCATCTCTAGGAAGCAGTCTGTGTAGTTCAATTCCTTTCCATTCCTAATGATGGAGCGCACTGTGGCTCTTAGGAACTTTCAACTCTCGTGAAATTGCTTTATACCATTCTCAGATCTATGCCTCTTCAACAATTCTATCTCAAAGTTCTATCAGACAGTTCCTTGGACTTCATGGTGCGGAGTTTCTGCTGACATGGACTGTCAACTGGTGGACCTGATATAGAAAGTTGTGTTTCTTTCTAAATCATCGTCCAATCATTGAATTGGCCTCACAGGTGGACTACGATCAGAGTTGTAGAGCCATCTCATGGATGATCAAAGGAAATAGATGCACCTAGAGCTCAATTTGGAGTGTTCATAGCAAAGGGGCTTGAATACTTATTGAAGCTAGACATTTCAGCTTTTCATTTTTCATTAAATTTTGTAACATTTCTAAAAACATGTTTCATTTTTCATTATGGAGTAGATTTGTGCTAGATTCACGTGACAATTTTTTTTAAATTTAACCACTTTAATTTCAGGGCTGTAACACAACAAAATGAAAAAAAAGTCGAGGGGTGTGGAAACTTTCTGAAGGAACTGTATTGTGTCGTGGCTTTAATGAGGGACAATACGCGTTGCACGGGCTTTAGGTCGATTGTTTTTTTTCCATTCTTTACACATCTTTCATTCTTTACATTAATTTTACTTTTCTGTGCATCGACCTTTCTTCCACGCAAGGCATGTACAAGCTAAGGACCATAGTACAGGGGACAGTCATAATGCCGGTGGACCTGCGCACTATTCCCCATTCAAACTTGCCGCACCATTATCCAACAGATGTTCCACTTCAGATTTCACCAGACTCGAACCCCATCGTTACAACATTTCATAACTACCATCAAGATTCTTTATAAAAATTCATCATGCCAGCGAACCACAACCCAAGCTCACTACCTCATCATAAGCCTAAGGTTCACATTGCCACCGGCGGCCGTGGGAGTCTCCAAAATCTGCGCCACTAGAATTCTATGGCGTCCGCAGTATTCCCACGCGTCACCAATGTACAGTCACATATGTTTTATTTTTCGGCGGAGCCGCCACGCGGTGTTTAAAAATCGTGGAGACCGAAAACGTGGGCCGGGTGCCGTTACGCGTCTTTGTTATTGTTTATTGATGTCGCACGGTGACCTTAGGCGTTCTGCTGCGGCGGCATAGAAATTTTCAAGGCAGACGCAAGGTGCCCCGCAGGGCCCTAAGGCGACCGCAGGGGGGCCCTAAGGCGAAACGTGCGGCCAGACGGACGGTAACGAGTGGGTTATATATACGTTATTTTTTTTTACTGAAATAAAAATAATACAGTATATATAACTGAATATATATAACTATAATGATAACGTGTGCCCCCAAAATCCGACGCCCCATTGTTTGAACAAATGGAATCTCCCGAACAATTTTTTCGAGAAATTTTGCCCTAAAAAACCTGAATACATTTTTAAAAAACCGAACACAACGTGCGCGCTCATGTTGTTTCACGCGTCTCCCCACCTGCATGTTCGAGCCGTATCTTCGCGCTTTTGTTCATTCAGTTCGTCTGGTGTGGCAATACCGTGGAATAGCATCTCTCGTGTGTCGATCGATACTTTAGGCCTCAGCTTCACATTTGCTCTACGGTGAGGAGTACGGCGGCCGTACGCCCTCTGAATTGACAGAAACGGCGGCCTGGCCGCAGAGAAACTGAAGGTTGCCTCAGGGAGGCCCTACCCGTTTGGCTATATTTTTACAGGCCGTAACGGTCGCCTGGAATTATAACGGCGGAGTTATAACTTTTGTTGTCATTTCTACGTTCGCCGTAGAAATTCGACAAGCCGAAACAAAAGAACTGGTAAAAAAAAAAAAAATTAACCATTCGTTACCGTCCGTCGCCGCACGTTCGTGCCTTAGGGTCGCCCTGCGGTCGCCTTGTGCGGCACCTTGCGGCACCTTAGGTCTGCTTCAAAATTCTATTGGCCGCCGCAGGAACGCCCTAGGTCACCAGTGCGACATCAAATCAAAGACCGTTATGGCCACTACCACCATGTTTTCGGTCTCCCAAAATCTGATTAAATACGCCGTGCTGTTACCGAAAAATAACAAAGGACAAATGTGGTCCAAGCAGCGAGCGTCCAAACTAAAGGTTTGTCGGCTTAAAAAAAAAAAATAAAATAAATAAACTAAATAAGATAAATAAATAAATAAAAAAAAACACAACAAACAACAACAACAACAACTTCCGATATTTCGTCACGTGCCTTCATTAAGCCAATAGCGCAAACCCGTCTAATGTATTACGTATTTACGATATACGTGTATTACGAAATACTACTAATGTACTTTACGAAATTACAATACGATAAAATGGAATAATCTTTAAATAGTAACGTCAACTTTTCGAAACTTTAAAGCAAATGTCCGAATATATTTAAAAGTTCATGAATAGACGCTCTCAAAAGGCATCCGTCTATGTGAGGATGTGTACATGTCCAGTATTAAAGGGCGATCCGGATCTTTGTATAACAAAGCCGAGTCCGAGAGATTAAGGTTTTGTCTTCAGAAGAGAAGAAGAAGAGAGAAGAAGAAGAAGAAGAACAGAACAACGCCAGCTCTCCATGAGCAGCGTTCGCTACGGCGAGACGCTGCTAAAAACATATGTGACGTGGAAATACGGCGGCCGTTAATAAATTGCCTAAGTGCCCGTTATATTTGTAGACCCTCACGGCCGCGACCAAATGTGACTTAGGCCTTTCCTCGTGTTTCACCCCTTCATTTTGTGATGTTGTTTTTTTAATCATCTTGTGTTTTAATAATAACAAAAAAGCAATGCCGATCACGTGGTGTGAACGGACTGTCCGGGCAAGGATTGAATTGCACAGCAAAAACCATTGTAATTTTGGAAAATTCCCTGATTAACGTCACCCGATAGCGTTTGATGAACGTGATTTGGTCTGCGGTGCATTCAATGTTTGATTAGCTGCCCTGGGGGCAGCGCTCTCGCAGAGTGCGCGAGCGATCGGAACCCAGGCCGGAGCCTCGAGCCTGTGTGAACCTTTGGATTTGGTGATCAATTGTACCAGTTTACATACAATACAACCTGCCACCGAAGTCATTTACCATTTTATTACCTTAAACATGGGGAATTTAAAGTTTAAAGGTCTTGAAAGTGATTTCTTTGGGTCCACGAACGGATTATTCACTCCATTATTTCTATCGGGAAAAGATTTTTTGGAATCCGAACTTTTTGTCACCGAACATGCCCCTGGAAACGAATTAAATTGGGATTCTGGGCACCACGGTATATGGCAAACACCTATACTCCGATCTCTAGCGTAGCCGCAGGTCGACGCAGAACTGCCACGGAGGAACGTTAACGTAGGTGCACGGCGGGCGTAGTGACCGTGCGTCGCCTGCGTTGCCCGCAGGTAGTCACACAGACCGCATAGGCCACCGTACGGCGACACGTGGAAAATAGGCGGCCCACCGTAATTTTTGCGGGTGGGAAATTCATTTTTCATTGAGAAGAGCTTACGCAAGCCGCACGAATTAACGCAGCCCGACCGTACGCCCATACGTATCGGTCGACGTGAGAACACATCTACTCAATATCGCTTGGCTTGTCGAATTGCTACGGCGAACGAAGATGAAAAAAGCTATAACCCGAGCTATAATTTTCCGCAACGGCGCCTACGGCCTGTAAATAGCCAAAACGGCGTAGGGCCTCCCTGAGGCACCTCAGTTTCTCTGCGGCCGCCGCACGTTTCTGTCAATTCAGAGGGTGTACGGCCGCCGTATCCTCGCCTAGAGCAAATGTGACCCTAGGCCTAACAGCCACAACCACAATGAAGAACCACCATTGCCATACTCACGCGTTTACGCTGCGCTCAAACACCTCAACCACTGGCACACCAGCGATGACTTGCCACTCCCTTTCAGACCAACAGGGAACAGGGGGAGGTGTGGTGTACCATTAAAGATACTCGGGTTGGCTGTTCTCACATCCTAACTTGAGCACAAGAGTGCGTAAGACTTCCATTTGACATGTGGGTAGCCCTATTGCTCCTCTCATTACGGCGCCTCATTGGGTGTCCGGTGGGTGTTCATGGCCCGGAGAAGCGCAACTGAATACCGCAGCGCCAATGTTTTATCTCGGAGATTGGATCGTGTGTGCAAGAATTTGGGCTGAGTGAGGCCAATTTCAACTGCCGAATCTTCATATGGGCGAAGCTAGCTCCAGGGTAATCGTCCATCACACCAATATAGGACGCTGGAAAAAACCCATTGCTTCTGCCTGATCTGCTCCCTGGCCCCACCTCCACCAGGGGAATGTAAAAGAGCACTCTAGTTCCTTTGGCTGAGTGTTTCTAGAAGCTCACAGTTCTTTGGCTATGGTGTTCCTAGAAAGCTTCACGGCTCTTTGGCTCAGGCTCGGTTCTCTGGCTGCACATTCTTGTTCTTCGGGCGTCAGGGTGTGGTGAGTACGGAAGCAACTGAGTGAGAGGAACAGATAACAGAGCCAATGGAGTGGAGTGTGGAAACAAACAGGAAAGCCAGATGCCAGAAACTGAACACAGTATAGACAACCTTACTCTCTGGCGGGGTGGGTGGCAGGGGGGCACCCGGGTCCTATTGGTGTGTCCAGAGGAGGCCCCGGTGAGGGTGTGGTGATATGCAGGTGAAGTGTGGAGAGGAAAGGGGTAAAGATGTGGAATCAAGGGGGGTGGAGGCAAGCAAAGCAAAGAAATGTGAGAAGATAGTCCACAAATGTGAAGTGGTAAACGAGGTCTGTACTGTAATGCCTAAGGTCAAGTCCTAAGTACTGTGTTCGGTCT
>CM068962.1:25805015-25836842 GCA_035128595.1 Eptatretus atami | reverse complement strand
GCGGTTTTAAAAACCAATTTTACTTTTTGGGGGGGAAACACCGTTTAAAAAAAAAAAAAAAACCCAACAAAACAACATCGCCCCTTTCCCTTGGGCAATTTTTCCATAAAAAAAAAAAAAAAAACCCCAAAAAAAACCCAAGTTTTTTTTAAGCAGGTTTGTTCGTTTAAACTTGGGGCCAAAAAAAAATTTAATTTTTTTTTTTCCGCCATTAACAAAACCATTTCTCAAACCAAATTCAAAATCTTGCTTGCTCTTTTTGCTTCTCATTCATTTTGGGAAGGGGGGGGGGAAAAATATCGGAAGGAAAATTTTTTCAGGGGGAAACCCCCAACCAAAAAATTTGGGGGGGGTCGGGTTTCGGGGGGGGAAAATTTTTTAATTATAAAAAATTTCGTTTGCTTGGGGGAAATGCCAAAAGGCAAAAAGGGGAGGGTTTTTGGGAAAAAAGGACCCCCCTTTTTTCCCATTGTCCTTTTTTTTCTTTCAAAAGGACTTGCACATGGGAAAAAGGTGTTTTCTATGAAAATCTCTTTTAGTTTGGGGGGGGGGCAAAAATTCCGGTTTTTTTTTTTTTCCTGTTTAAAAAAAACCCCCCCAACAAAAAAAAAACCCAAATTTTTTTGCTTTCCACGGTGGTTATTTCATTTTCCCCCAACGGGGGGGCCCCAAAAACGTTAGGGGGGAAAAAAAAAACCGGGGGGCTTTCCAGTCCGGCTCCCACTTGGGGGGGGGGCCCGTTTTTTTAGGTTTTTACAGATTCTTTTTGGCTCGCATTTTTGTATTTTTGAGATTTTGCAGTTTTGTAAAAGGGGGGGCTTCTTTTTTGCATTCGGGGGAATTTTTTCACGGTTTTTTTTTAACTTTTCTTTTTTTTCTTTTTTGTTTTTGGAGGGGACGCTTTTTGCAGGACCCAAAAAAAGGGAAATTTGGGGCATTTTTTTTTTGAGGGGGTTTTGGGGAAGGCAGAGAAGGTTTAAAAGGGTTTTGATTTTCCAATTTTTTTGTTTTACCCAAATTTTTTTGTTGGGCCCCAAAAAAAAAAATTACAAAGGAGAGGATAAAAAAAAGCAAGGTTTTAAAAAAAAATTGGAAAGAATAAAAATTAAATTGAGCCCACTTTTTTCGGATTTTTGGAAAAGATTTTTTAGTTTTTCTTTTCCCAATCATGGGGAGGAAAAAAAAAAAAAAAAAAACAGTGTTTGGTTTGCGGAAGGGTTGTTTGTTTTTTGTTTCTGTGGAATTAATTGTTTACAAGGGCCGGGGGAGGATCGAGGGGTTCCTCCCACAAAAGGGGGAAGCGCCCTTCGGGGTTTTTTTTTTTCCTTTTCCCGAAAAAAAAAACGGCCCGGGTTTTCCTCGCAGGGGCCTTTTTAACCCATTTTTTCTTTTTGGTGGGGGGAAAAAAATTCCGCGGCTTTGGGGCAGGTTTGGGGCTGTTTTTAAAATTCAAAAAAAAACCACGAAAAACACCGGGATTGGGTACCGCCAGTTTTTCCTGGGGGCAGGGTGGGGTTTTCCACTTTATTTTTTTTGTTGTTGGTTTACCCTTTTTTACCCTTTGGGGGAACGACAATATGGGGAAAGGGGGCGGGCTTTTTTTCCATTTTGGCCCCTCGATGCCCATTTTTAAAACAATTGTTGTATTTAAAAATTCCTTTTACCCTTTTGGATCGAGGTTGGGCAAAAAAGCCAAAAAACGGGAGGCTTTTTTGCCCAAAAAGTATTTTTTTTTGCACCGGGGCTTTAAAAACCAAGGAAGGGGCAAAAATTCACGGTGGGGTAAAAAAACTTTCCCAGACCAAAAAACACCCCACGTTTGCCAAGATTTATTTTGCTAGGGGGGGACCCAATTTGAAGGGAAAAGATTGCGAACCGAAAAAAAAAAAACTTGGGTTTTTACCTTTCACCCAAAAATAAATAAGGGCCAAATTTAAATTTATTAAAAAGCCAAAAGGGAGGAGGAAAGGTTGTGGCGGGCCAAACAACTAAAAAAAAAAAGGCAAAAGGATTTTAATTGGCATTTTTGAAAAAAATAAATTTTTTTTTTTAACAAGCAGGGGGAAAAAAGGGGGGGCAAGGGGATTTGGTTTTGAGGTTTTTTGCAAGCAAAAAACAAAAAAGGGGGGGAAAAAAAAAAAAAAAAAACCCCCACCCCAAAAAATTTATTTACAAAAAAAACCAAACCAAAGGGAGGGGGGGGGGACCCAGTTTGCAGAGTTTACCCCCCCCCGATACTAATTTTCCTTTTTTTATTTTTTTTTTTAAAACAAAATCTTAATTTATGCTTAACAAAAAGGGGGGGGGCAGGGCACCATTCAAAAAAAATCAATTTTTTTTTTTCCCCGAGGAAAAATTTTAGAAATTTAAGTTAAAACCAAGGAGGGGGAGAAGACAAAGGGGTTTGAGGTGGGTTTTTTTACAAACCCTCTTTTTTTTTTTTAACCAGGCGAAGGGGTTCGACGGGGGGGGAAAACCCAAAAAAACCACAAAACCCCAAGTCAACTGAGGGGAGGGGGGGGGCAACGGGGGGGGTTGGGGGGGGGGGGGGGGGCGGGGGGGGGCGGGGTGGGGGTTTTAAGGGGGGGGAAAAGGGGGGTTGGAGGGGGGGCCAAAACTTTGCAGGAATTTTTTTGGGCCTTTTATGGTTTGCATTGTTCAGAAGCGGGGGAAAGGGGGCCCACGGTTTGAAGGGGGGTGTTTTTGGTGAATTATTTTTGGGCAGGTTTGGGAAAGTGTGGGAAGGGGGAGGGAAAAAAAGAGGGGGGTAAAAAAAAAAAAAAGGATTGTGGATTTCAAGGGGGGGTTTGGGGAAAAAAAAAAAAAAGTGCAAAAAGCAAAAGAAACATGTTTTGAAGGGGGGAAAAGGATTAGGGTCAAAAAAGTTTGGAAGTTGTTAAAAAAAAAGGGGAAGGGTCTTGTACTTGGTAAAAATGGCTTTAAGGGTTGGGGTCTTAAATTTTTTTTTACTTTGTGGTTTCGGTCTTTTGGGGCAAATCTTTGGGCTTTTCCTGTTTTTTTGTTCCCCAAACACTTCCCACTCCCCATTGGCCTTCTGTTTCTTTTTGTTTTCCTTCTCACTTCCAACGTTTTTGGCTTCCCGGTTTTACCTCAACCCACCCACCCTTTTTTTGACCCCAAAGGGGAAAACCAAAGAAATGTGCAAAAGCCCAAGGGAGGGAACCGGGAAGGCCCTGGGAGGGGGGCCCCAAAAGAAAAAAAAGGGCCCGTTTTGAGCTTTTTCTAGGAAAAAAACCAAAAACCCCAAGCGCCCCCCCAAAAAGAAAACGTGAAGGCTTCTTTAAGGGAACACTTTTTTCCAAGCCAAAACAAAAAAGAAACTGATTTTGGGGGCTTTTCTTTTTTTTTTTACCCAAATCCCCCTTGGGGTTTTGGAGGTTTTTTGGGGGGGGCCAGGGGGAGCAGCATCCAAGGGGGCAGGAAAAAAAAAGCAAAAAAGGGTTTTTTTTTCCAAGCGGGGTCCTTTAATTGGGTTGGGTTTATGGGGGGACGGATTTTTTACCCCCTGGGAGGGGGGGGGGCTTTAAAGCCTTCGGGGCCCCCAATAATGGGAAAGAAATTTTCGTGCAGTTGGGGACAATGGGCCTCCAACCCTCGGCCCCCCAAAATTTTTCTTCTTTTTTCTTTTGCTCCCACCCTCCTCCACGGAATCCTCCAATTTCTTTCCTAAAAAAGCATAAGCAAAAAAAAAAAATAAACCCCCCATTTGGGCGCGCTTGCGGAAATTTCCAAAGTTTTGCTGGCCTCTTTTCTCCCGGGGGGGGGCCAACATTGGAAAACCGCACCCCCCCCCCACCGGACAAAACCCAATTTGAGGGGCCGTAAATTGAGAGAGGGACAAAAGGCGCCCCCCAACATTATTATAGGGCTGTACCCACATTTTTTGTCCCAAAAAATGGGAAGTCTTTACCGCCCAAAACTTTCCCCTTTGGTGCTCCCAAAAAAGTTAGGGGGGATGTGAGAAAAAAAACCCAAGGGCCAAAGACCCGAGTATCTTTTTAATGGGTTTTACCCAACCCAGACAATTTCCCCCCCTGTTTTTCCCCTTGTTTTGGGTCTTTTGGGAAAGGGAGTTGGGCCCAGGTCATCGCTGGGGTGGTTGGGGCCATTTTTGTGGTTTTTTGGAGGGGTTTGGGAAAGCGGGGCAAGCCGTAACAACAACGGTGAAAAGTTTAAATGCCAATGGTGGGTTTCCAATTGTGGGTTGTGGGCTTGTTTTTAAAGGGGCCCTTTAAGGTTTCAACATTTGGCTCTACGGCGTGGAAAAGGATTTTTTACGGCGGGGCGGGGGGGGGGCGGCCCGTTTTTTACCCACCCCCCTTCTGGGAATTGGACCTAAGGGGAAAAACGGTTTTTGCGGGCGGCCGCAGGAAAGAAAAAAAACTTTGATGTGGGCCTTTCTCCAGGGGAAGGGGGGGGCCCTAACCGGCCCGTTTTTTTGCGGCTATATTCACTATTTCCTAAAAAAACCAAAGGGGGGGCCGTAGGGGGTTTCGGCCGTAGGGGGAAAAATTTAAATTAAAAAGGGCTTCGGGGAGTTTTAAAGCTTTTTTTTTTTCATTTCTACGGGTTTTCGCCGTTAAAAGCAAATTCGGACAAAAGCCAAAAAGGCTATGAACGAAAGGATTGGTTTTTCCCACACGATTCGGGGGGGACCCGGTTACTCAGGCGTCCACCGGTTTTGGGCTTTTGCGTTTATTTTATTTCGGTGCGCGGGCTTTTTGGCCGTAAAACAAAGCTCGTTGCTCCTCTGGAAATGAAAAACAATGGGGGGGAATTTTTTTCCCCAAAAACCAAACCCCCCAACAAAAAACCAAAAACAATTTACGCTGGGTTGGGGCCCCGGCCCGCAACCTATTTACCTTCCCACGGTTCCGCCCGTTAACGGGTGGGCACTCCCTCTTTCCTTGCTGGTTTCTGTTGTGGGGACCTTTCACCTGCGGGGGGGCCAAAACGCAGGGGGGTCGGGGGACGCAACGGGGGTTTCCCCACTTTTAACGGGGGGGGGGGGCCCCGCGCCGTGCACCTTTTACGTTTTTACGGCCCTTCACGTTATGGGCAGGGGGGGATCTGCGTCGACCGTCTTCATGCGCTTAACCGCTAGGAAGAATCGGGGAAAAGTTAATAGGTGGGTTTTGCCTATTTTAACCGTTGGTTTTTGGGCCCCCCAGGGGAAAATCCCAATTTTAAAAAATTCGTTTTTTCCAGGAGGCTGTTTTCGGATTACAAAAAAAAAAAAGGTTCGGATTCAAAAAATTTTTTATTTTACCCAAATTAAGAAATTTTAATTATCGGAGTGAAATTTAAAATTCCGGGTCTTTTCCGTGGGGACCCCCCAAAAAGAAAAAAAAAAAACCTTCACTCCAAAGGACCCAACTTTTAAAAAAACTTTTTTTAAATTTTCCCCCATGTTTTTTAAGGTAAAAAAATTTTTTTTTAAGGGATGAAGTTAAATGAAACTCTTTCGGGGTGGGCCGGGGTTTGATATTTGTATTGCTTAAAAAAACTTGGGTTTTACCAATTTTGAATCACCAATTCCAAAAAAAAGGTTCTTCCCAAACCCAAAAAACAGGGCTCGAAAAAAAAAAAAGCTTTCCGGGGCCTGGGGGTTTCCGATCGGGGCGGGCTCGTCGTGCACTCTTCCGAGGAGGAGCGGGCTTCTCGACCCACCCCCACGAGGGGCAAAAAAAGGGCTTCCATTCAAAAAAAAAAAAACCATTGATTTTTTTTTTTGGCCCGCCAAGGAACCAACTCAAATTTTTTTCCACTTTCCATTCCCAAAACCGCCATTTCGGGGCTGAACGTTTTTAAATTCCATGGGGATTATTCCAAATACCCAACTGGTTTTTTTTGCTGTTTGAAAAATTTTCAAAATCCCTTTTGGCCCGAACCAGTTCCGTCACACCCATCGTGATCGGGATTTTGGCCTTTTTTTTTGTTTTAATTTTTAATTTTTAAAAAAAAAAAAAAAAAACCACAAGGATGAATTAAAAAAAAAACCAAAAAAAACATTACCCACAAATTTTGAAGGGTGGAATAAAACCACCGAAAAGGGGGAAAAAGGGCCCAAGTTTTTTCAAACATTTTGGGGCTCGGCGGGGCCGGGGGAAGGCGTTTTTTTTCTTAAAAACAAAAAAAAAAAAAAATTATTTTACGGGGGCACTTTAGGGCCAAATTTTATTAAAAAAAAGCGCCCGCCCAGTAATTTTTTTCACCCCACGCGGTCCCCACATTTTATGTTTTTTTTTAGCAAGCGGGGGTCTTTTCGCCCGTAAAGCGGGGAAAAACGCTTTTTTTTTTTGCCTTTTTTTCAAATTGGGAAGAGCCTCGGCGTTGGTTGTTTCCTTCTTTTTTCTTTTTTCTTCTTTCTTTTTTCATTTCTTCTTTTCTTCTTCTTTCTTTTTGGGAAAGACAAAAAAAAACCTTTTAAAATTCTCTCCGGGGGGACTTTCGGGGGCTCTTGGGTATATTTTTTTTTTTTTTAACCAAAGATTTTTCCGGGGGATCGCCTTTAAAAAAATTACTTTGGAAAAAAAGCACATGGTACCAACAATCCTTCCCCACATTTTTCTAGGGGGGGACGGTGGGGCCTTTTGGAGGGAAAAAAAAAAGGGCGGTCTTTATCCTATTTGAAAAACTTTTTAAAATAAATTATTTTTCGGGGGGGACATTTTGCTTTTTAAAAGTTTTTCGAAAAAAGTTGGACGGTTACCTAATTTTTTAAAAAAAAAAGATTAATTCCATTTATCGTATTTTGGTTATTTTTAATTTTCGTAAAATTTTAACATTATTATAATTTCCGTTTTTAAAAAAAATTTTTTACAACGATAATATCGTTAAAAATTTTTTACGGTTAAAAATTTTTAACCATTTTTTATTTGGGACCGGGGTTTTTTTTCGCTAATTTGGGCTTAATGAAGGGCCCAACGTGGGACCGGAAAACAAATTTATCGGGGGAAGTCTTGTTTGGGTTGTTTGTTTTGTTGTTGGTTGTGTTTTTTTTTAATTTAATTTATTTAAATTTATTTATTTTTTTAATTTTTAATTTATTTTTTTTTTTTTTTTTTTTTAAAAAGGCCGGGAACCAAAAAAAAAAACCCCTTTTTAGGTTTTTTTGGGGGACCCGGCTTTTTTTTTGGGCCTCTTGGACCCACCAATTTTTGTCCCCCTTTGTTATTTTTTTTCGGGTAAACAAAAGGCACGGGGGGCGATTATTATAAAAAATTTTTTTTGGAGGGGGGGGGACCGGGGGGGAAAAAAACCCATTGGGAGGTGTTTTTTTTTGACCCCATTCTACGGGTTTTCCTTTTTTTTGAACTTTTTGGATTTGTCCGCCCCACGGTGGACCTTTAGACGCGGGGGGCGGTTTTTTTTTTCCATGCGGCGGGGGGGGTGGGCCATCAGGGGGGAATTTTGGGGGAAAAGGGCAGGACCGGGCCCAAAGGGTGGGCCCCCCGCAAAAACAGGTGGGGCCCGCAAGGGCCGGGGGGACCGGCCCAGGGGGCGGGACCCCTTAAAGCCGATAAGAAACGGTTCGCGCCCAGGCGGGGGGGGGAACCGGGGGACACGAGTAAAAAACGGGAATGGGGTTAATTTTTTTTTTTTTTTTACCCAGTTCTTTTTTGTTTTCGGCTTGTTCGAAAAATTTTTTTCTTTTACGGCGAAAAAAAAACCGGTAGAAAAAATGAAAAAAAAAAAAAAAGTTTTATTTTAAACCTCCCCGGGCGTTGTTTTATTAAAATTTCCCCACGGGGGGCGGGGGAACCTTTTACGGGGGCCCTTTTTGTTAAAAAATAAATAAATCTTTAAATTAAAAAAGGGCCCCAGAAAAAACGGCGTTAGGGGGGCCTTTTTCCCCCTGAGGCCACCTTCAGTTTTTTTCTTTTCTTTTTCGGGGGGGCCGCCGGGGGCACGTTTTTTCTTCTTTTTGTCAATTTTTCAGAGGGGGCGGTTTACGCCCGCCCCGTATTTATTTTCCTTTTCCACCCGTAGGAAAAGGGCCCCCAAAAACTTGTGGGACTTGAGGATTGGGCCGTCTAAAAAAAGAAAAGTATTTCCCTGATCGAACCAAAAACCACGAGAGATGCTTTCAACGAGGTTAAACTTTTCCAAAACCCGGGGACGATAACTGGAATTGAAAAAACCAAAAAAAGCGCGGAAGATACGGGGCCCTCGAAAAACAAGGTTTGGGGGAAGGGGAGCGTGGGAACAAAAAAAACTCATTGAATAACGCCACGTTTTGTGGGGTTTGCGGTTTTTTTAATAAAAAAAAATGTAAAAAATTAAGGTTTTTTTAGGGGTACCAAAAATTTTTCTCGGGAAAAAAAAAATTGTCGCGGGATTCCAAACATTTGTTTTTTCAAAAAAACCCAAATGGGGGGCGTTTTCGGGGATTTTCTGGGAGGGCCCACCCACGGCTATTATTATTAAGTCTAATTAAGTAAATTATTTTTTCAAAAGTTAATTTATTTGATTTAACTGGTTTATAAATTTTCTTTATTTTTCATGTTTTAACAAAATAAAAATAAAAAAAAAAACAAAAAAACGGGGTTATATTTTAATTCTTTACCCCACTTTCGTTACCCTGCTCGGTTTATGAGGTAGACCCGCACTCTACTCTGGTTTTCCTCTCAGCGGCTTGACATTAGAGAGTTGAACCCCCCCCTCCTTGCGGTCCGGCCCTTTACGAGTGAGGTGAGCGCCCCACACTAATCTTGACAGGCGTGGAGCCCCAACCCTTTGCGTTTTGATCCTTGTGGAAAAAAATTCTTAATTTTTTATTTGAGCCACGCCCGGGGCGTATGGTGGGAAACGGCCCTTTAAGAGGGTATCCCACCGATTTGACGACCCTTCTTCTTCTTCCCAAATCAAAAGGGGAAAACCGTATAAACGGGCCCCCAACCCACCCACGGGTTTTTTCGGGTCTCCGACGAATTTTTAACACGGCCCGTTGCGGGCTTTCCCCCCGAAAAAATAAGAAACATTATGTGGACTTGCTAACCATTTGTTGTGAAACCGGGGTGGGGAAAATTACCTTGCGGGGGGCCCGGCTCATTCCTTTTTTAAGAAATTTTGCCTTTAGTTTTAGGGGTCCGGCCAGGAATTTTTTCAGGGAAGACCCCCCAACGGGGGCCCGCCGTGGCACAAGTTTGTGTTTTGGAACAAACTCTACGCGGGGCGTCCTTTTTTACATTGGAATTGAAGGTTAAGGTGAAGGCTTTGGGTTGTTTGGGGTTTCGGGATTTTATTGTTTGGGGCATTTGATGGATTTTTATTTATAAAAGGGGGGGAAAATTTTCCTTTTTTGATGGGGTATTTTTGAAAAATTTGTTTTCTTTTGAGTTAACGGGATGGGCGTTCGGAGGGGTTCTTGGGTTGAAAAATCTTTTGGAAAAGTGGGGGAAAAACAATCTTGTTTTGGGGATTTTTAAATTGGTTTGCGGCCCCCAAGGTTTTGGAATTTTTGGGGGGTGGAAATTAGATTGGCGCGCTTCCACCCGCAATTTATTGGAAAAAAAAACCTGTTTTCCCCTGTTTTTAACTTTATGGTCCCTTTTTAGTTTTGTTAACATGCCTAAGCGTTTTTTATTTGGAAGATAAAAAGGGTCCGTTGCCCACAAGAAAAAAAGTTAAAAAATTTTCATTTGTAAAAAAAGGGGGAAAAAAATTGGGAAAAGGATGTGTTAAAGAATTGGAAAAAAAAAAAAAAAAAAAAAAACACGGGGGGGGGGGAACCTTTTAAAAAAGGGGCCCGTTTGGGGCAAACCGCGTATTTCTGTTTTCTTCAATATCAACAAAAAATAAACCACGGGGGGGGGGGGGGGAACACACTAAACAGTTTCCTTCAGAAAAAAAGGGTTTTTTCCCCCCACCACCCCTTTCGGGACTTTTTTTTTTTTCATTTTTTGTTTGTTGTTACAAAGCCTGAAAAAAATTAAAAAGTTTTGGAGATTTACAAATTTTTAAAAACAAAAAAAAATAATTTTATTTGTCAACTTTGATCTTACACCAAAAAAAAACAATTTTTAATCTCCAACATGACAAAAAAAATCTCTGGGGGGGAAAAAACATTGTTTTTTTAGGGAAATTTGTTTACCCAAATAATTTAAATTTGGAAAAAACAAAACAAAAAATTTGGAAAAAAAAAAAAAAAAAGGCGGAGGGGGGGGAAAAATGTCTAAGGGCTTCAAATAAAAAAAGGTATTTTTCAAAACCCTTTTTCTCGGGCTATTTTTATTTGGGGGGGGACCCCCCCCAACTCCAAATTGAAGGCCTTTTTCCAGAGGGTTGCAATTTTCTTTTAATTTTTCCCCTTGTGATTCAATTTTTTTTTCCATGGGGAGATTTTGGGCTTCTTACCAACTTTGATTTCGTTTTTAGGGGTTACCCACCTTGTTTTTGGGGCCCCCCAATTTTCCAAATTGGATTGGGGACCCAATTTGATTTTTTAAGGAAACGGGAAAAAAAAAAAAAAAACAACAAAAAACTTTCTATTTTATTCAGGGTTCCCAACAGTTTGGGGGGGGGGAAAACCAGTGCCATTGTACCCCAAGAAGGCAGAAACCTCCAACCATTTGAAAAGTCCAAAAAAAAGGGGGAAAAAAAAAACTTTCTTGTTAAAAGGAAAACCCTTTTTGGGGAAAAAAGGGATTAAAAGGAAATTTTGTGGAAAGAGGGGGGGCCATTAAAAAGGAAATTCTTGGGAAGGAAATGGGTTATAAAGGGCAAAATTTTCAAAAGAGGAGTTGAAAAGTTCCTTTAAAGGAAGGCCAACAGGGTTTTTGGCGGGCCTTTCCATCCATTAAGGGGCAAAAAATGAAAAGAAATATTTGGGAAAAAAACTTACCCACCCCCAGGTGGACCTTTCCTTTAGGAAAAAGATTTTTTTTGGGCCAATCCGGGAACCTAAACCAAACTTGAAACAACCTGGGGGCCCCCCCCCCCCAAGAAATTTTGGAACCCTTGGTTTTTTTTTCAGGGGGGGGGGAAGGTTTACCAAAGGGGGAAAAAACCCCCAAATGGAAACCCCCACTTTCTTGACCCAGGAAACTAACAGAAAAAGTTTCCTTGGGCTTTTGAAGGATTTTTGGACAAAACAAAAACTTGCATTGTTTGTTTGGAAAAACAAAACTTTTGGGGCATTTTGGGGGGGGGACCATTTTGAATGGTTCAAAAAAATACCATGGATTTGTTTCAAAAACAAATTGGGGGGTGGGAAACCCAACTGGGCATTTTGATTTTTGCAATTTTGGACCAACTGGCCAATTTTCACTTTTCCAACAAAAATTTTTCTTAGGGGGGCTTTATTTTGGGGGGAGGGGTGAAGGAAGTGGGCCAGGGACCCAAAAACAAAAAAAAAAAAGCCCCACTTCCTGAGTTAAAAAAAAAAAAAAAAAAAAAAGGGGGGGCAAATGGGAAACCATTTTTCCAACCATCTTTTGGGGGAGTTTTGGAAAAAAAAAAAAAAAAAAAGGTTCCATTTTTTTGGTTTGGAAGGGGAACTTCCAAAAAGGGAAAAGCCACGGTTTTGGGCCAAAAAAAAAAAAAATTAAATTTTTTCTTTGGGGTGGTTCTGATTTTTAAGGGGGATTTACAAACAAAAAAAAAAAATTTACCTTCTTTGGGCCCCTTGAAAATGCCAAAAAAAAAATGGCCTTATTTGTTTCTGGGCGGGGCGGAAAAAAAAAAAAAAAAAACCGGGGGCATTAAAGCTTTCATTTCAACCCAAATTCGAAACCCCAAAAACATTTTTTTCAACAAAAACCATTGAAAAAAGCATTCTTGGTGGTTTTGGGGGGGGCCCAGTTAAATTTTTTTTCCATTTGCTTATTTGGGTGGATGTTTTTTTTTTTTTCCAAGTTGGCACCAGGGGGGGACTGGGAAGAACTTGTAAAAAGGGGATTTTTAGGGGAGGGGCAAAAACAATTTTTTGAAATTGGGAAGGACCTTTTTACACCAGGGGCAATCCTTCGAAGTGGGGGGAAGAAAAAGGTGCTTCCAGAAGTGCCCAAAAAAAGAAACCCTTTTTCCCAAAGGGGGGGGGGGGGGGACTTGTGGCCCCAAAGGATTTTTTTTTTTTTTTTTACGTTTTTCCCAAAATAACCAGGGGGGATTAATGACCCCAAAAAAAGCGATTTTTATTGTCACAGGAGCACGGGGTCCTTGGGGCAAGGTAAAAACTTGGGAAAAAAGCAGAAAAACAAAACATCGCGAGAGAGGACATAGGGGAAAAAAAAGGGGAAAAAATTGGGGCGAAGGGAAAAAAATTCCCTTTAAAAATCCAAAGAAATGTTTTTTTTTGGCCGGGAAGCCTGGTAAATCGCGTGCCAAAAGGGTTCTGGCGGTTTTTTTTCTCTAACCCCAAAAGTTATTAAACTGAAAGGGGGTTTGGGGGAATTTAATTTTAATTGAATGCGGGAGGGGACAATTTTTTTCCAAAGGCTTTTTCTTCAAATTTTTTTTTAAATTGGAATTTTTGGTAAAAAAAAAAAAAAAAAAAATTAAAAAAAAAAAAAAAAAAAAAACATGTTTTTTTCACTTTTTGTTTCCCATTATTTTTGGCGGGGTAAAATTTTTTTTGTTTTTTTGTCGGGATCGGTGGGACCCCAAAAAAAAAAAAATTTTTTACCATTTTTCAAATCCATTTTTTTTTTTAAATTTCTTCCAGGGCTGTAAAAAACCACCAAAAAACAAAAAAAAATGTTTGGACCCCAAGAGGTTTTTTGAGGGGTTGTTTGGAAATTTTTACTTTTCTGGGAAGGGGGCCCACTGTTAGGGGGAAAGGAAAGGAAAAAAAGGCTATTTAAAAAAAAACGGGAAATTACTAATTTTGGAAAAAAAAAAAAAAATAAAAAACTTTTGTTACTTTTCGGGGGGGGGAAAAAAACCACTTTTGTTATTTTGTTGTGTGCCATTTGGCCTTCGGGGGGGGGGAGTGGGGGGGAAGGTTGGCTTTTGATTTTGTTAGTTTTACCGTTTAACCCAATGTTAACCCAAGGGGCTAACAGGAGGGTAAATTTTTTGAATTTTTTGGGGCGGGGAAAAAGAAAAATTCTTGCCCCCACCATTTAACATGGGGGATTTTTATTCCCGGGCCCCACCCAGGGGGCATCATTTTGGGGAAGGGGGAAAAAAAGTTTTGCTCCCAGGGAATTGGGGGGGAAAAAAACAAAAAACCAAAAAAGGGGGTTTTCCTAAAGGGAAAGGGAACGTAATTTTAAATTTTTGAAGGGGGGGGGGGAAACATTTATTGTTGGTTTTAAAAAATTTTTAAAAAAACCCAATTCCCTAACATATTCCCCCAAAGGGTCTTTTTGGGGGGGGAAAAAAACAGGCAAAAACCATGACCTCCCAACCTTTACCTCCTTCTTTTCCGGAAAGTGAGGAAGGTTTTAATGGGGGTCGAAAAAAAGTTGATTTTCTTTGAATTGGCCAAACTTTCGTATTCCACCCAAAAAAAAAAAAACAAAAAAATAAAACAGTGGTCAAACGTTATTGAGGCCCCCAGCTTGAAGGGGTTTTTTTTTTCCATTTCAACCCAAATAAAAACCTTTTTTGGTTTTTGGCCTTCCTTTGGGTTCAAAAAAACTTTTTTTTGAGGTTTTTGCATTCAACCCCCAAATGACTTTTGGTTGGATTTTCAGGGTTTCCCAACTTTGGAGGGGGAAAAGGAAATTTAAAAAAAAAAAAAAATAAAGTAAGTAAAAAAAAAAAAAAATATTTTCATAGTGGGAATTTTCTTTACTTTTAATTTCCATTTGGAGGCCAAAAAAAACCTCTGTTTTGGGGATGTCCCCCACTTGTTTTGAAAAAAACTTTCCTAAAAATTTGATCATTGTGGGGTCCGGGAAAATTTTAAAGGGAGCAACCACTTTTTTGTGTTCAAAGGCTTGGTATTTACAACAAAAAGCTTCATTTTTTCTCCCCTTTAATTTTCTTTTATGGGATTTTTAAATCCTTTTAACTGCCCTTTTAGATTATTTAATTCCATGGGGGGGACTTGGTGATTGTTTAGGGGTGGTCTTGTTTGGTTTGTTTTGTTTTTAATTTGTTGGTCCCACCCCCAAACTTGCTTTTCTTATTAAGTTTTTCTTGGGGGTGCTGATTACAAATTCCCCAGGGGACCTTTTGCGGGACATCGGGATTTTCAAGGGGGGCCATTTTGGGGGACCCCCAATTAGTTTTTTTACTTTTTGTATAGGGGATGGGGGTTTTTCTTATCTTTTTGCTGGTTGGGTTCTTTGGGGCGGTTTGGTTGGGGAGGAAAAAAAAAAAGATTATATTTAAAAAAAATGTTTTTTAACTTTCTTCAAAATTATTTAATTTGTTTGGCTGGTTGCTTTTTTATTAAAAAATTTTTAAAAAATTTTTTATTTGCTATAAGGGTTCCAAAATTTGGAATTTTGTCAAGTTTTTGGGATGCTTTTTTTTTCCCTTTAGCCCAAAGAGGTCTTTTTTTTTGGGAACCTAAATTGTGGAATAAAAAAAAAAAAAAAAAAGGGGGGGGGAAATGGGGTCTTTGCTTTTATGGGGCAAAAAAAACAAATTTTGGAACCTCTTGATACCGCTTTTGCCAAAAACTCTTTGGGCCCATGCAATTAGTTTATTTTTTGGCTCTTTCCAAAGGTTTAGTTTGGAACACGCTATTGCCTTTTTTGGAAATTTTCTTTTTTTCCCTTAATTATTTGGGGCTTTTTAACATTTTCAGGAGGGGGTACCCCCTTCTTTCCGGCTTCCCCTTTTTTTTCCCAAAAAGTAGGATTTTTTTTTTTTTTTAAATTTTTTGGCCAGGGGGAAAATTGTTTTAATTTTTCTTGGTTTTTAAGTTTGCAAATCATTGTGGGGGGATGCTTTTTTTTTTAACAATCTCAGTGGTTTTTGAAAAACTCCTTGGTTTAACCCCAAAGTTTAAAAAAAAATTTTCAAAAAAAATTTATCTGATTGTTTTTAAAAATTTTGTTACTTCTTTTTTTCCGGTTTTTGGGGGACCAAGTTTTGAAAATTTAATTTTTGTTGGGCTTTCATTTTTTTTTGATTAAACCAGGGGGGATTTTTAAACCCCCCCACCGGGAGTTTACGGCAAAAGGAAAAAAAAAAAAACGTTTATAACTAAGGGGGAAAAAAAAAAAAAAAATTATCCCCAAAAAAAACCCCCAGGGGGGGAGTTAGAGGAAGGGAGGAGGGGGGAAAAAAAGGGGACTTTTTGGGGGAAAAAATTTTTTTTCTCGATTCGTAAAAAATGTGGGCTTTCCAGGGGGTTTGAAAAAAAAGAGGGGTATTTTTACCCAAAAGTCCCCCCACCTCTTTTTTGGCCGATTTTTTAAAAACCCCCCAGTTTTTTCCAGCTGGCCAAGTTTGAAGGGTTTTGTTTTTGGAAAAATTTAAACCTCGTGGGGCCCAATTGTGGGCCCATTTTGCGACCAAAAAATTTTTTTTCTATTTCTTTGGGTATTTTTTCACGGGTCTTTTTTGTTATTTTTAAGAGGGGGGCATTTTATTTTTTTTTTTTTTAACCTGCCTGCTTTGTAACTTTGCTTGAGGGCCATTTTAAGGGGCTTTTTGCCTTTTCCCACCCCAAGGGGGCCCAAAGGTTTTTTTGGTTTGCTTGGGGCCCCCAAGCGGTTGGGGAATTTTAATTTATTGTTTCGTTTATTTTTTACAGGTTTTAAGGGGGATCGTCGGAACTTAACGGGGGGGGACCGGCCAATTGGTTTTTTCTGACCAATTTTTCGGTCCAATTTAAAGCGTCGAACCAAAAAACGTAATTATTTTTTACAATTCCAAAAAAAAAAAAAATTAAAAAAAATTTTAAACAAAAAAACGTCTGGTTCGTTTAAAAGCTCGGAAAAAAAAAAAACCAGTCGGGGTTTTTAAGTTCGGGGGCCATTAGGGGGGTCGGGTAAAGTCGAAACGGCGGTTGAAAAAAACTACCTTGTTTTATTTTATTTTAATGCCCCATTTTATTTGATTAACTACTTTTTATTATTTTTTAATTGTTCGTAAATAATCTTTGCATGAGGGTATTTAAATTAAACTATTTCTGGCCTTTGCTTTCTTAACCAATGTTATCATTGTTTTTATTTCATGATTTATATTTGTTTAATTAACCCAATTTTGGGGGCCCTTTTGCCGTGGGTGGGGCAAGGGGGGAAAAACAATTTATTTAAGCTGGGCTTTTAATATTACTCCTTAACCATTGGGTTGTTTCGTTTTTTTTTTAAAAAAAAAACACTTGGGGGAATTTTTTTCAAACCAAAAGATTTTTTTAAAACCAATTCAATTAAAAAAAGCCCAAACATTTTCAAAACTCAGGGAAGGTTTTCTATGGATTGATTTCATTTTTTTGGTTTTGTTATTTCAAACCACATTTTTTTCTTCCCCACCACCTATTCAAAGGGGGAAATGCTTTTTTTTCCAGTAAAGAAAATCCCAACCAAAAAAAAAAAAAAACATTCCCCACACCCCCCACCCCCACCCACCCACAACCCCCCCCCCCAACACCCACCCCACAACCCCCCACAACAACCCCACCAAACCAAACACAACCAACCCACACCCCACCAACCACACCCCACCCCCCCCACCACACCCCTCATTTTAAACATTCATTTTAGTTAGGGGAGTTCTTGGGAAATGTGGTCAACAGGGGGCGGCGGGGGAAAGTTCTTTAAAGGGGGGATTTTCTTGTAGGTTATTTTTTGGGGTCTTTTGGATCTCTCCCTCTGGGGTTGGCTTTTTTTTGGGTTTTCTTCAGAGGGGGGCTTTTGGGGGTCTTTTTGGGAAAGGTTTTCCCCTCTTGGTTTCTTTTGGAGGTTTTTTTTCTTTTGGTCCTATTTTGTCCCTCCCCAGGGGAAAAACATTTTTTTTTTGGGGTTAATTTCTCAGGTCTTTGGTTTTTTTTTCCTTCGGGAAGGGGGGAACTTCTTGGGGTTCCTTTTTTTTTTGGAGGGGGTTCCCCAATTTTCATAAAATTTGGTTTTCATTGGCAGGCCAAATATTTATTATTCGTTCACGCAAAATCCAAATTAGTCCCCCCCCACTCCCCAAGTTGCCTTTCCCAAAAATTTTTATATTTTCTTATTTCACTTTATTAGATGAATTTGTAGATATTTGGTTGGATTGTCGAAGCTTTTAAACAAAAACAAAAAAAACACCCAGGAACTTGTCCCAAACAAACAAAAAAAAAAATGACGTTTTTAACAAAAATCCCCCACCCCACAAAGGGAAAAAAAAAATCCTTGGCACGGAGGGCATTTTGCCAAATTTGAGGGAATTGTGAAAAAAAACCTTAGGATTTGTACGTGTGGTTTGGTTAAAGGATTTTGTTTGGATTAAAAAAATTAAAGGGGCTCGCTAAGTGGCTTCTAAAACCAAGAGTTCCAAAAAAAAAAATTTTACTGTTTTAAAAAAAAAAATACCCTGAAGAGGGCGGGGAAAAGCTTTTGCCAAGCTGTGATTTAACTTTGCGGCCAAACACTAAAAAAAAAGGAGTCTGGGAGGGGGGGAAACAAACCCGACCGATTTTTTGGCCCAGGGTTTTTGGGTTTGCTTCTTTTGAAAAAAAACCACTTTGCCCATTCAAAAACCCAAAAAAAAACCCCCAGGGCGGAAAAAATGTCCCTTTCCCATTTTCGCCCAGAGTTGTTTTTTTTAAAATATTTTAAAAAATTTTCCAACTTTTTTCTTTAAAAACAAAATTTTTTGGAGGGTGAATTTTATTTTTTACTTTTTCTTTTTCTTACAAGGAAGTGTTTGGTGTGTGGTTTGTGGTGTGTTGATTGTCGTTGGTTTTGTGGGTCCATTGCCTTTGCATAATTTCTTTTTTTTGGCCGCCCGCTTTTTTTTTTTTGCCATATATTAATAACAAAATAACATGGCGGGGAAACAAAAAATTTTGATTGCAAACTTTCAAAAAGAAAACAACTTTTTCTTTTCATCTTTACGCGGGGCCTCGGGGATTAATTTATCGTTGTTTTCCATATTAACAAGGGTCAGGGGTCAAACACGTTCCTGGAAAGGAAACAAAAAAACAACACCGCCCCCCCAAAACCGGCATTTTTTCCCAGAAAGGGGGGACCAAACAAAAAAACAAAACCGCCCCAAGAGGCCAAATTTCCAGAGGGGGGGCGGAACAATCAAAAACAACCCCGCCCCCGACGGGCCGCGGGGTTTCCGCGGAAGGAGACCCAAAACCCCACCGCCCCCGGAGCGCGTTTCCGGAAAAGCGAAACAACCACCCCCCGGGGCCCCCGGACCCGCCGTTTTTCCGGGCAAAAAGGGGGGGAAAACCCCAAAACCCCCACCGGCCCCGACGGGCCAAATCCAGAAAGGCACCAACAACAACGCCCCCCCGGGGACGCCGTTTCCGGGAAGGGACCCCCAAAAACCACCGCCCCCCCACCCCGCGTTTTCCGGGAGGGGGGAACAAAAAACCACCCACCCCCGAAACGCCGTTTCCCCCGGGAAAAGGGGGGACAAAAAAAAACAAAAAACACCGCTCCGATGCACATCCGAAATGGAAACCCAAAAAAAAAAAAAACCATCCGCCCCAACAAACGTTTGTCCGGGAGGGGGGGGGACAAAAAAACCCCGCACTTTGCCCGATTTTGGGCGGTCCGAGGGGGGGACAAAAACCCCACCGCCCTGACGCGGGGTTTCCCAGGAGGGGGGAACCAAAAAAAAAACACCCCCCCACACGCCCCGAACGCGGTCCAAGAGGACCCCAAAAACAAACCCCCAAATTTTTCCGACGCCGTTTCTGGGGAAGGGGGACCCAAAAAACAACGGCCTCCCGAGGAAGGTCCGGAGGGGGACAAAAAAAAACCCCACCGGCTCCCGGACGGGCGTTTCCGGAGGAACCAAAAAACGGCCGCCCCGAACGCGGTCCGGAGGACCCACAACCAACACCCCACCAGCCCGGGAACGGCGGGTCCGGGAAAAGGAAACCAAAAAAAACCCACCTTGCCCCCGGGAACGCGGTCCGGAAGGGGGGGACCCAAACCAACTTGCCACCGGACGCGTCCGGGAGAACCCAAAAACCCCCACCGCCCCGGGGGACGGGCGTCGGGGAAAGGGGGGGGGACAAACCCCACCGCCCCCCCGACGCCCGGTTCCGGGGGAAGACAAAGGGGGACAAAAAAAAAACACCGGCCTCCGGCGGCGGTTATCTGGAGACAAAAAAACCACCGGCCCCCCGACGCGGTCTGCGGAAAGTGGGACAAAAAACCCACCGCCCCCGGGGGGAACCCGGGGTCTTGGAGACAAAAACCCCCACCCGGTGCCCCGGAACGGGCGTTCCTGGGGGAAGAAAACAATAAAAAAACCACCCGGGCCCCCGACGCGGTCTTTTGGGAGGACAAGAAAAAAAAAAAAAAAAAACCCCCACCGGCCCCCGAACGCCGGGGGTCTGGAGGGAAAACCCCCAAAAAAAAAACAAAAAACACCCCGGCCGCCCCCCCGGGATCGGCGTTTCTGAGGAGGGGGGACCAAAAAAAAACCCACCGGCCCCCGGGGGGGACGGGCGGTTTTTTTTTTCCGTGGGGAGACCAAAAAAAACCCCCCCCCCACCCGCCCCGACGGGCGTTCTTGGAGAACAAAAAACACCCGGCACCCCGGACCGCGGTTTTACTTTGGAGACCCCAAATAAAAACCCCACCGGGCTCCCGACCCCGCGGGTTTTTCTGGAAAGGGGGGGACAAAAAAAAAACGCCCCCACCCGGCCCCGAAAACGGCGGTCTGGTGGACCCCAAAAACACCGGGGCCCCCGGACGCGGGGTTCTGGGGGAGGACAAAAAAAACCCCCACCCGCCCCCGGGGGGGACGGCGGGGTTCTGGAGGGGGAACAAAAAAAAAAACCCCCAAACCCGCCCCGACGCGGTCTGAAAAAAAGATAAAAAAAAAAAACAAAAACCCCCCACCGCCCCGACGCCGGCCGTGAGGGGACCCCAAAAAAACCTTTTCTTTTTTCATTCCGGACGGGACTTAAAACCCCCCCCCCCACCCGGCTCTTCTCAGACGCAATCCGGAGGAGAGGAACCAAAAAAAACCCCACCGCCCAAAAGGGGACGAGTCCCGGGGACAAACGCTGCCCCGACTGTTCCGGAGACAAACTCCCATCCCGGAACATAAAACAGAGGTGATGGAACAACGAAGCACTCGCTCAAGCACGAGGGAGCACGAAGCACTCGCTCAGGACGAGAGGGAAGCACGAAGCACTCGCTCAGACGAAGGCAGACACCAAGCACTCGCTCAGGATGACGGAGCACCAACGCTACTCGCTCAGGATGACGGAGCACAGTAGCACTCGCTCAGGATGACTGAGCACCAATCACTCACTCAGGATGATGGAGCATGAAGCAACTCGCTCTTTGATGACATGAGAACGAAGCACTAACGGCTCACGATGACGGACAGCACCAAGCAACTCGCTCAGGATGCACGGGAGCACCAATGCCCCCCCCCACTCGACTCCAGGCACTGCAGGATGACGGAGCACGAAGCACTCGCTCAGGATGACGGAGCACGAAGCACTCGCTCAGGATGACTGAGCATGAAGCACTTGTTCAGGATGACAGAGAACGAAGCACTCGCTCAGGATGACGGAGCACAAAGCACTCGCTCAGGACGACGGAGCGTGAACCACTCGCTCAGGACGACAGAGCACGAACCATTCGCTCTATATGATGGAGCACGAACCATTCGCTCTGAATGACGTGGTGCGGCAAACGCGTCCGCAGTGAGTTAACGATTTATTCAGAATGGCATAGCATGGTACCGCTATCAACTATCGGGTGCTTAAGCACTCAAGCAAGCACTCCAATGAAATGGCTGATAAGGAATGGCTTGCCAGGCTGTGGCTGCATACCATAAGATCCCTTTAACTTTAAAGCCGGTTTTTATTGCGCACGCAGCAGTTTAAGAAATAAAATGAATTCGTTCAAAAATAATATTAATAAAATAAAATATAGAATGACTTTATCCACAAAAGAGTTGCTCTTTAATGTAGAACAACCCTGGAGACATCGCAAAGTTTAATCGCACGTGACTTAAACATTGCAGATAATCCGCCATGTTGCCTGCTCGTCTGTGCACGTGTCGCGTGGTACATCGGTTCATGGTCTGCACAAACGTTACAACGATATTTTAAAATGTCTGTTGTTCACCAGATTTGCTTTGACACCTTGTAGAGCTCCTCGCGAAACCTCTGAAAATAAAGACACAGATCCTGCAGACACTTTCAATAAGGCCTAAGTCACATTTGCTCAACGGCGAGGATACGGCGACCGTACGCCCTCTGAATTGACAGAAACGTGCGGTGGCCGCAGATTTTCTGAGGTGGCCTCAGGGTGGCCCTACGCCGTATGGCTATATTTTAACAGGCTGTAAGGTCCACCGTGGAATTATAACGCGGAGTTTATAACTTTTTTCATTTCTACGTTCGCCGTAGCAATTCGACAAGCCGAAAAAAAAAAAAAACTGGTAAAAAAAAATAAAATAATTAACCCATTCGTACCGTCCGTCTGGCCGCACGTTCGCCTTAGGTGCCCCTGCGGTTCCCCTGCGGTTCCCCTGCGGTCGCCTTTGCGGGCACCTTGCTTTGCCTTGAAAATTCTATGGCCGCCGCAGGAACGCCCCTAAGGTCACCGTGCGACATCAAATCAAAGACCGTATGGCAACCCCACGTTTTCGGTCTCCACAATTTATAAATACGCCGTGCAGCTACCGAAAAAATAAAATATATGTGACTGCTACATTTGTGTGACCGTGGAAATACTGCGGCCGCCGTATAATTGCTAGTGGCTGTAGATTTGGAGACCCCACGGCCGCCATGGCAAATGTGACCTTGGCCTTAGGCCTAAGTCACATTTGCTATACGGCGGCCGTTACGCCCTCTGAATTGACAGAAACGTGCTGCGGCCGCAGAGTTCTGCGGTGGCCTCAGGGTGGCCCTACGCCGTTTGGCTATCTTTTACAGCCGTAGGGTCGCCGTGGAATTATAGCGTGGAGTTAAACTTTTTTCATTTCTACGTTCGCCGTAGCAATTCGACAAGCCGAAACAAAAGAACTGGTAAAAAAAAAAAAAAAAAAAACAACCCACTCGTTACCATCCGTCTGGCCGCACGTTCGCCTTAGGGCCCCCCTGCGGTCGCCTTGCGGGCACCTTGCGTCTGCCTTGAAAATTCTATGGCCGCCGCAGGAACGCCCTAAGGTCACCGTGCTGACATCAAATCAAAGACTGTACGGCACCCCCACTTTTCGGTCTCCACAATTTTTAAATACGCCGTGCGGCTACCCGAAAAAATAAAAAACATATGTGACTGCTACATTGTGTGACCGTGGAAATACTACTGGCCCGCCCTATTAATTGCTAGTGGCCGTAGATTTTGTAGACCCCACGGCCGCCGTGGCAAATGTGACTTAGGCCTAAGTAGTCCCTCTGCAGGGCAAGGCATGATGTCAAGTAGAAAATGCATTAAATCATTGAGCTCAATGAAGCTGGTTAATTTTGGCACATTTCTAAATCCTTTGTTCACTCAATATAATTCTCCATTCAGTAGAAAAAGATAAGTTCAATGCTTTGTAAATTTCTCATTTTCTTATGCATGTACATGTAGAATGATCGACCATAGCCTTGCTTGCTTATGGTAAATAGGTATATCGGGTTCGTTATGAGACTCGTTATTTCTTTAAATCAATAGATTTCACTCCAGATTTCGACACTTATTTAGTCTGGATTATATCTGATCCTCAAAACCAAAATAATATTTCGATGATATACTTTAAGATTATTTCCGTGAGAGTATATCATGGAAAATCATATCATATAATGCATGAAATCGCTCCAAGCTCCTAATTTGAAAACTATCGTACTTACAAAAGCAATGTATAAAGCGATTTGTAGCTATGATGAACAGGCATTCGATAATATGAGTGAGGAAAGTGAAAAAAAAGCTTTATCTTGAAGAAATTGTTGCGGCCTGTTCCAAGTCAAGGCATGGTTGAGCAGGCCAAAAAAAACATGGCGGCTTCAAACCTCAGCGAGGTTACCTAGGATACGCCTTCAGATCCCAGAGAGTGAGGTGGCAGAGGATGTGCCTGATGAAGGATATTATTAAATAATGCCGTTAATTATCTTCAAAATGGGTGTTTTAATTAACCCAAACACCAAATTTTCACTCCTACACTTCCTTGGAGTTCCCCAAGTTGCATGCAAAGATTCAGGATGCTCGGTTTTATGGTTTTGGAGTTATGGAGGGCACACACACACACACACACACTTATTGGTGTAGATGGAGAATGAGTCTCTTGAAGATAATGTGGATGTGGAGGATGGGAAGTTAGAAAAAGGGCAAAAATTACGTCATTTTGGTAATTCTGTATCGTCATACGACCAGAGGTTGAGAAAGCCCACCGGACGTTTGAAAGGGTAGGCCATGGATAAGTTTGAGGGGGTGGGGGAATGATAAAGGGAAAGGACGAAGGGAGGATCTGTGAATTGAGAGCCATGGAGAGAAAATGAAAGTGTGATTTGAAGGGTATAAGAGTATGGAAGAAGGAATTATGTCATCTTTTGACAGAATGTTGAAATTTCACTTGTTCTGCCGTCATTGACTTGTAGACATTGAATACCTTATATTATACTTCAAACACCAAGAAAGTTCGATCCTTAGGCCATACTCACAATGACATCCTATAGAATTGCTGAATACAGTAGGCCTAAGGAGAGGTAATAAGATAATGCACATACAATCAGTTTTAATATTTTTTAAAGTTTGTGTACTTCCTTTCACATACGGTACTTACAAATCTCACGAGGTATAAAACTTTCGCCATTTGACTCAGTGCAGCCAAGAGCATTGCCGGCGGTCATTTTGACAAGAAACTTTGTCTGGTCATGGATGTATGCATAAAAAATGCATCTGTAAGGTTCTTTGGTTCCTTTTGGGAGGCATTTCACAATCTCATCCTTAGTTGGAAAAAGTGAACTGGTGAAGCAAAAGAAAAGAAAAATTATTAAATCGATTCACATGTGGGTGCAGTACTCAACTGTGGGTTTCCACCATTTCTGGGGCACACCAAGACCAATCATGCAGTGCACCCTCATCCACACGCTTCAACCCCACCCCAACTCTCCTCCACCCCCTTTTCATCGCTTTGGGCAGGAATTTAATATTTGGACTGGGTGCTGTTACAATGGCAGGTGATGGCCACAAGGGAGTGATGGCATTCTAGACATGTAGTTTAACATCGTCTGCTCTGAACCTGGGAGGTTGGTGGTTTAAAGTTATACCAAACACCAAAAATTATGATATGTGTGGCTTCCTCGTTTGACATTCAGCATTTAAAGGATAGAACACATAATAACCCCATCGGTTGGCATCCATGGGGAGGAGGAACTTCCTCCTTGATTGTCCAGCTGAGTGCAAAGACAAAAGTGATGTCATAAATACGACGTTTCTGTACCTTGATTGCTCTGAGAAGTGACGTCACTTTCCCCAATCTCAGCAGCTGTTTCTGTGAAAGTCAAGTTGGTGTTGTCTCACGTATTTCCTTCCAGGCTACACAGAATACACTAATGTTCTCAGTGGCCTTCATGATGCAGTAGGACTTGAAAAAGTCCCAAATTGACTGCTCTTGACCATATGTTGCTTCGACCAGCTGCTTGAATGTGCACCTAAGGTAGTACACCTTGAAATTGGCTATGATGTCCTATCCCATCGACTGCATTGGAAGTCGTGTGAGGACGAAGGAAGACCACTTCCACTGACTCTGAAGTCTGTAGGATGTGCGAGGTTCTGTGGGTGACCTGGGACATTGTCAAGCAGCAACAACACTTCTTACCGCTCCTTATTATTTACATTGCAGTACCGCTACACCGCTGGGAAAAAAACTGGAGGTAAACCGCTGGTGCAAAATGTCGGGTGTCACCCAGGCCGTCTTGTTAGCCTTCCAGACAACAGGCAGATGTTCCTTGGAGAACCCCTTCATTGCTCGCATTGTTTCCAAATGGTAAACGAGATGGGCCTGATTTTAAAATTCCCTGCCTTACCACCCAGCATGAGCGTAAGACGATCTTTTGCAGCCTTGAACCCTGATGCATGCCTCTCCTCCCTGAAGATGAACGTTATGTGATGGCATACACTTCCAAAAGAGGCCTGTCTCATCGACATTGAAAACATGCTGGGGAGGGTAATTTCCATGGCAGATGATCGCTTTCAGGGTGTCAGGAAAATCACGTGCTGCTTTATCGTCAGCGCTCACAGCTTCACCAGAGATATGCACACTGTGCAAGTTACTGTGGCACTTACATTTCTCAAATCAACCTTGACTGGCCTGAAACATCTCTGTCATCGATCCCTTGCCTTTTAGTTCCTGCAGATCGGTGAAGATACTCCTTGCCTTCTCCATAATGGTCACGTGACTTCAGGAAACATGTTGCCGGATCTTGTATTCCGCCAACATGCTCAATCGGCTTTTCATCTTGTCCAGTAAAATGCTCCTTGAACGAGTTGTGTTTGTTGCAGTTAACGAAGTGGTGGATTAAGAAGAAGCCCTTATCTTGTCTGCATTCTTGAGAATGGTCTAATAGTTGATGTATTCAAACCCAAGCGCCGACTATCGTCCGGCGTCAGTGCTTGCAGCTTCACCAGAGATCCTAATGGCGATCTGACATTCACACACTTTCACACGTCTTATCACATGCATTTTTACATCCATTCTGGTGCTTTTCCTTAACTGGTTGGCCACATTATCACTCTCAGGACTTTTTTCAGACATTATGGATTAAAAATGCTCTCAACAACATGCAATAACAAGGCAAAAAGAGTTCTTAAGGCAGATTAAACGCGATTTTGTAGGAAGCATTCAAAACTGGTCGAGGCGTATGCTGATTGGTGCAGCGCCAACTAGCGTACACAGTCTTCATTACCCCGCGCACGCGAAGCGAAAAGCGGGCTTAAGCAATTGGTTAATGTCCGTCCGTCCGTCTGTCCACAAACGTCAGTTTATGATCTAGGAACAACTTAATTTAATTTGAATGTTATATTTTGAAAAAAAAATCAGAAAACAAACCTGCAGTTTAGCAGTATTTGTCTCTGCATTCGTCCCAATCGCACATGTGCGGAGAGGAATAAGATAATTGTTTTTACTCTGCCTGTCTGGCAGTCAAACAAAATTGAAAATAATTTCAAACAGGAAATTAAACTGTTTTTAAAGGATGTCATAAAGGACACAAACAACAGGAACAAAGAATTGATGTAATGTGTAATATTGTTGTGGGCCGGGGTTCGGTGGTGAGGAACGGCCGCCAGGTGGAGCAGTAGAGCCGCCTCCCACCGAATACCCGGAATTGCAGGTCGTAACCTTCGGACAACTCCGAAGGTCATGGGTCACTTAAGGACCGTGCTCGCCAATTCTCTGACGGCGTGGGGTAGGGTTAATAGCAAAATTTCAATATACCTAAATACCCACGTCGTCAAATTACCGGGGAAGTCACACCCTCAACGGACTCTGTCGAACCGGGTCGCTCTAGCGATCTCGGTCCGGTGTAACCGAGCGTAATTACCAAAGTCTGTTGGTCCAAACGACAACTTACAGCCCAATCGGCTTACTGGTTCTCAAGCACAAACCGTGCTGGGTCAATAAATAGGAATGCACAACAACAAGCTGGTTCGGGGGGGGGGGGGGACTCGAACCCACACCTTTGTCGCCACACCAAGCACCAGGGATCGTGCTCTCCAACAGACCACGCACCAATGAACCAAGACCAAGGAGAAGACCAGAGACGATGATGACTCAGGACCAGACGAACCAGCCAGCACCAGACCCGCCCACCAAGACCAGCGCTCCAGAGCCTGGCGTTCCTTTATTCATTTTTATTGCGGGGTGAGAAAATCGCCATCTGAGGCATCTCAACCCTCATTGGCCGGGGTGTCGTGGGAAAGTCGCCCTCTGTGGCAATCTCAACCCTCATTGGCCGGGGTGTCGTGGAAAGTCGCCCTCTGTGGCAATCTCAACCCTCATTGGCCGGGGTGTCGTGGGAAAGTCGCCCTCTGTGGCAATCTCAACCCTCATTGGCCGGGTGTCGTGGGAAAGTCGCCCTCTGTGGCAATCTCAACCCTCATTGGCCGGGTGTCGTGGGAAAGTCGCCCTCTGTGGCAATCTCAACCCTCATTGGCCGGGGTGTCGTGGGAAAGTCACCCTCTGTGCGTGATTGGATAAGGGGCACGCCTCTGCCTTTCTGGGCAGAGTCTCGATCTGAGGCGATGGAAATCTCCGCCCACGTACGTGGCTGACACGCGTGTGTAATGACGCGATGTGCGAAGTGAAGGAGTGATGGTTTCGTTGGCTGGAAGGCTCGATTTGTATTGCAAAAACCCTGACTAAAAAAGTAACTCGCAGCGCACCATGTAATTCCCATTAGACACAGGTAGGGGACCCTAACTATAAACACACACTTATCGAAATAACTAAGCTTGGTGACTGCTGTCTGTTTGTGTGTAAATGGCTTCCAAATCCGTAACAATATATAGACTCTCTGTCAATGGCGATAAAATGGCGGTAAATTCTGGAGTTAATTGATTTGTATGACTTTTACAATCTTTATTTTATTTAAATTGAATTGTATACTTGAACACTGTAGAACAAATATCACCTTCTCTACACCTTCAAGAACCTCCAGTTTTGCAGTACTTGGACATGTTAAATAAGGTGGTGTATAAGACAGCTTCAATAGTGCTAAACTTCTGGAATTTTTTTTAATGATCTTTAAAATTATTATTTTATTTAAATTGAAGTATATACTTCAATACTGCGTGGGGTAACATGATCTTTGAACTCTGTGGTTGCTTGAGTGGCACGGCTCAAACCTGCGCGTATTCTTGTGCAGAACTTCTGAACCGTTATAGATTTTAATTAAAAAAAAATTTTCCAGAGTAAAAATTTCCTCCAGGAAAATTAGCACCAGAACGAAACAGTATTCTGAGAGACAGCATTATACGAGGTATTGTTGCGAATCTGGAAGCCATGAACACACAACAGGCAGGTCCTATAGATCAGTTATATCGGTAAGTATGTTTCTAGTTAGAATCCATCCCCTGTGTCTAATGGGAATTAAGTGTACGTGCGCTGTGGGTTATTTTATAGATAGGATTTTTTTACATCTTCACTTTCACACAGCAACACTCTGCTCACGGCATTCTTCGCGCGCTCGCCAGCAAGCGCACGCGTGGGCGGAGTCTAACATAGGCATGGCGTCCGCCAATCGGCAAGGAGCGGGCGTCTCACCCGCCCCGTTTCCGACTCAACACCATCGCCATTACGCACGTGGCGTGAGGAGGTAGGCAGAGCCACAAACGCCTCCGATCGGGACTCCGCCCAGAAGGGTGGGAGTTGCCCCGCCTACCGTTGGCCTGTCCAATGAGGGACGGCCAGCGAATCGCGGATGCAACCGACCAATCAGGAGGCGAGTTACCTCAGAGCAGACACTCCACCCCCGCAAGGGGGAGGGATAAGAAAGGTTGCGAGCTACTCGCCAGATAGAGAAGTTGGTTGGTTCCTGCTGGTTGAGTTTGTGGCTCCTGGTCGATGATCGTGCTGGTCGGAGTTGGTGTTCGTGTTCATGGTGCTCGGGTCACCGATCGGCGTTCGCGGCTGGCCAAGTCGCTCCTTGGATTCTGGAGGCGTGGGTTCGAGTCCACGAGAGCGGGTTGTGTGGGAGCGAGCGAGCTGAGGATCCCATTTCCTTCCACGGAATCCGAACTCCACAAGCGCAGATCGGTGAAGACCGCACGAGGCGGAGAGGTACCAACCAGACCTTGACCCTCAGCTCGCCTTCCCTCTTGAGCCGAAGGGCCGAATACAGACCATTGAGGTTCATTTATTTTGGGTGTGCGTGTCTGTGTGCGGGCCTGTCTTGCCTAAGTAGAATTGTTCAGTGCTTTTTGTTGTACATTATTTGCCTTGCTTAGTCGTGATAACTCTGCTCTTTGTGTGTTCCCTTCCCCCCATTATAAATAAATCCCCTGTTAAATGTTCCAGCTCGTTTCTGTGTTTCTTTCATTGGCTTAGCACGCTGCGTGTTGGGAAATTGGGAAACGGTAAATTGTGCATTTGGACCGACGGGTCTTGGTAACCATCCGCTCGGGTTATGCACGGTTCGAGGACGATAACGGTTCGTTCTGCTCGAGGCCTGCCGAGGGTGTGAATTCCCCGGTAGCTTTGCCGCGTGGATACTGAGGTATATTGAAGTTGGCAATTAACCCTATTCCATGCGGCCGAATTATTGGCGATTCACGGTCCTGTAAGGGACCCGTGCCTTTCGGAGTTCTCCGAGGAGCACAATCTAAATTCCGGGTGTTCGGTGGAGCCGACTCTACTGCTCCACCTTGCGGTCGTGCTCGCCACCGAAACTCGGCTCCACAACAGTATGGCTGTATATGTATGCTTGGTTGCCAAATGTAAATTTCATTAACACAGCTTAATTATTTTATTTTAAAGACAAAAAAAAAGTTCCAAAATTAAAAATTCCAGTTGATTGAGCTTACTCCTTTCAACTCAGATACAAAAAACACATTGTTTAGCCGAATTACAGCCGAGCTCATATTCAAAATCCGTCATTCAAAATAAAACTGTTCATTCAATACCTCCATTGAAGCACAATGAAAATAAACTGAGCCTTTTACCTTACTGAGTGTATAATAAGGGAGTACTTTGTGGGAAGGTGACTTTCTCTACCCGGAGTCCAATCGCAGCCAAAATTGACCGTATTTGGAGCCCTGCACTTTATCGTTGGAGGTGAAGGCCGATCTGAAGAATAAAACAAAACAACAACAAAAATAATTACTTCCCTGTCTCGCTCATGAATTCCCACGGTCAAAGCTTCACACCTTAACTTTTCCTCCTTTTCTCCCACCTGTGGAATATCCCCATGTGAGTCAAAATCATGTTGAAATGTTGTGCCCTCTGATTCCTATTCAAGTTATTTTCTATTCCAACTAATCTGCTACTTTCCAATCACGACTTCATTTCTACCTGCAGGTTTCTTGTTCACTAATTTTTAAGTCGCATACATGTCTGTTCCCTATTGCAAGACCCCTCCACCGGTTGCCATCGTCTTCCTCAAGTTACACATTCCTCAATTGGGGGTGAACAAACAGCTTTTGTACATCCTGTTTTACGTTTTATTTTTCCTTATCTCTCTCGATTATTAAAATGTCCATCAATTAAACAAGTTATAAGAAAGCAGACACAGAATATTAGAAGTTTTTTTTTTTTCCTTACAGCCAACCAGCAGGGTGGTGGAATGAAGAAAGACTCCGGAATGACGGTTGCAACTGTATGTGCCATTTGCCTCCAAGCGAATGTTGGTCAGATTGAGGTAGCCATCTTGAGCTACAAAGATCAGGCTCGAGGGGAGCACTTGCCCATTCAGAGTCCAGTGAATATTTTCTTCCATTTTGTTGCAGACCAGCTGGACATCAGATCCAATGGCAGCGACCTGTACGCCTGGCTTGGGTAGACCTTATGCAGAGACACACAGTGAAGTTCACTTCTGAAAAGCATTGGAACATTTGAAAAGCTTCGACAAGAGTAACACTAAATAATATAGTAGTCCTCCATCAAGCTAACACCTGGTCACAAACAATTTCAAATTAAAATGGCCTACCTGCTTCTTCTTACTTTCTGGACATCAGCAAATCCTAAGCAAGCTGAAAAATACTTTTGGGATGGGTCTTTGCTCATGGAAAAGCATGAACACAGAACAAAAAGAATACAGCGGGAAGTGGGAAACACACTAACAGCTGGGTACTCGGGAAACAAGAGAGAGACACATGGAGGGAAATAGGTAAGAGGCAGAATGAGAGCAAGGGGCTGGAGAGAAAGACAGGGGTAAAGAAGCTGGATACAAGCTCAAACACAGCAAGTAAGGGGCCGAAAGAAGACAGAGGGAAAACTGGCGGTGAACAGCAATGGTAAAAAAAAAAAAAATTTGAAAGGAGGATAGAGGATGACGGGAGAAAACAAATTAACCTAGAAAATAAGGGGTGGGTTTTGAGAAGGTTAATGAGGGTAGAAAAGATTACAAGTATGGATGGTGGATGAACAGAAGAGGAGGTGAACAACTTTCTTAAAGCCCTCAAGGGATGAATGGGATTGAACAGACTGAGGAAGTTGGTTCTACCGGTAAAAGAAAAGAGGAACAAAAGAATGAAGGTCAGCAATGAGCCTGGATTGTGGGAGTTTCACCTGAAGTGAGTTACTGGCAAGGTAGGCCGAACCAGTCAAGACAAATGAACATGTGCTTTAGAGAGACATGAGAGGGACATAGCAAACAATAGACAGAGGGTGTAAGATTAGAAGGGAGGTGGGAGAAGACAAACAGGCCAACGACTTCCACAGGTCGTTTGTGTTTGTTTGTGGTGTTTGTTTCTGTTTCTTCCACAGAAGACAAACAAACATCGACTGTTTGTGGTGAGCATGTTGAGGTCGTGGAGAGATTCACTTACCTTGGCAGTGAGATTCATGTCTCTGCTGGTTATGAGTCAGAGGTTAATAGACGTCTGGGTCGGGCCTGGGGAGTCATGGATTCACTGGATCATGGGGTGTGGCGCTGCCGGTACCTGTGCGGGAGGACGAAAGTCCGAGTCTTCAGGTCCTTGGTGCTTCCAGTCTTGCTATATGGATGCGAGACTTGACTCTGACCAAGGATCTGAGACGGAGACTTAATTCCTTTGGTACCAGGTCTCTTCGGCGAATCTTTGGTTATCGATGGTCGGACTTTGTGTCCAACGAGCGGTTGCTGAGAGA